>JAVSCE010006554.1:0-318266 GCA_032199065.1 Smutsia gigantea
TTTAATATACTGTCAATCCAATGGGTGTGGAATTGAATCTTAGGTAGTTTCAAATTGCATTTTTCTGATTTCTATTACATCTTTTCATGTGTTTTGGCCATTCAGGTTTTGCCTACTGTGGATCATTTGTTTATATTCCTTACTTATATATCATTTTATAGAATACAAATGTATACACACTCACAGCAACAAAAACTCTCTGAAGGAGACAGCAGTATAGATGGAGAAAGTCAGGTTGGGAGAAACCTTGCTTAAGGTCACCCAGCTAATAGGTTGTTCAGTTGGGATTTGAGTCTAGACCTAGAGGACCTATAAGCCCATGCCTTTTGTTTTACAATACATGCCAGGGCCAAGACCATGTTAGAGAAAAGCAGAGGAAGGGAACAAATAATTTCCTGTATGTAACCATATGTTGTGTATCTGATTAGGCTTTGTGCGATTAACATAGATTACTTCCTTGCATCCACACAACAACCTGTGAGATAAATCATGTTATCTCCATTTTACATGTGAGCAGACTGAGGCTTAGGGAAATCAAGAGATTTGCCTTG
Source organism: Smutsia gigantea (assembly GCA_032199065.1). Lineage (NCBI taxonomy): Eukaryota > Metazoa > Chordata > Mammalia > Pholidota > Manidae > Smutsia > Smutsia gigantea. The sequence continues at coordinate 552 of JAVSCE010006554.1, forward strand.
GAGAGGTTAAATTACATCTAATAAGAGACAGAATCACAATTCAAACACAGATCTGTTTGATTACAAAGTCCATGCCTGTCTGACAATAATGGTGCCTGCCTGTAGATATTCTTGGTATGAGGTGAAAGCTTCCCACAAATCAAACCTGCCTCATCATCTCCTAGAACCATGTCTTGACTTCTTGCCCCACCTTCTCCTTAAAGTCCAAACAAGCTTCCTTTATGTGGACAGGGCCAATTTTTCAGCACCCTACCATTTTTCTTCAGAATCTTGCTCTGGCTGAGCCTGAACTAACTGGCTTAGCCCTGCTGCCTCCCATTAAGCAGCCAGGCAAGGTGCAATCCCACCCAACTTCAAGAGATTCATCCTCTACTGCCCCAGGCTTCTCTGATGAAGCCCACTCAGGAGATCAACACCTTCCATGGGAAACCAGAAAATTCGAGGTCAGAGACTTCCAACCTGGCTGCACATCAAAATCACCTGCTGAACTTAAAAAAATTCTGATGCCCTGGTAAAAGCCAATACCCACTACATCAGAATGTCTGGGGATGGTACCCAGGCATCCATAATAGTTAAGTTCCCCAGGTGATTCCAATGTACAGACAAGATCGAGAACCACTGTTAAGGCATCTTCTTCAAGCTCTAGCAACCATACTCACACAAAGGTTTCTACATTTGAGTGTTCATAGGCACTTTTTGGAGCATTTGTTAAGATGCAGATTTCTGGACCTCACCCCCGGAGAGTCCATGTTTTGGTCTGGACCCAGGAGTCTGCATTCTTAATAATCCCCCCAGATAGTTTCACTGCAAGCCATTAGCAGACCACATTTGGGGAAACACTGTATTGCAAGAGGGGCTGCAGGCCAGTGGAATGCGAGGAGGAGGTCGCTGGCCCTTTAAGGACTGATTAAGAGACAACCTTTAAAGCTGTGGAGCAGAGCAAGCTAGGGCTGCTTTTTTTTCATCCTAGTGGATAAGGTAAGAGAGGGGGTCCTGGAATGGATCTCTCCTTTTAAGTTACCTCAGCCTCCGACTAAGTACTATCTTGTTCCCAGTGCTGGAGAGCAGGAAGGGCATGCTGCCTTGTTCCACCTGCTCTTTCTGCTTGTTTTGATGCAAAGAGGCCAAGTTAGGAGATTTCCTTTGGTCTGGGAAATCCTCCCAAGAAAGCAACATAGGGCCTGCCTGTCTTTTTTTTTTTTTTCTTGCCCTCTCCTTTGGTTCTGGAACCAGGATGTGGTTACCTGTGTGAAAGGAAAGGGTCCGAGTGACATCTTTTGGACTTGGGCTGGAGTGTGTTGCTGAACGCCAATCTTTCAAGATGGTCCTCCTTAGCATCCTTAGAATCCTTCTTCTTTGGGGACTGGTGCTTTTTATGGAATGCAAAGTCCAAATGGCAAAGGTAGGGCAGCCCTCTACTGCCCTCCTAGAAGAGGCTCCTACCTTGCCCTTGATTCAGAAGCTGCTAGAAGAAGCCCCGGGAGAGCAGCAGAGGAAGCCACGAGTCCTGGGGCATCCTTTACGGTACATGCTGGACTTGTACCAGCGTTCGGCTGATGCACGTGGACACCCTAGGGAGAACCGCACCATTGGGGCCACTATGGTGAGGCTGATAAGGCCCTTGACCAATGTAGCGAAGCAGCTCAGAGGTGAGTCCTCATACTACATGGTCCTAGAAGGGAGAGAAATGGGGGAAAGGAGCAGAGAAAAAGGGATCTGTCAGCCTTCATTGCCTGGTGGGTGGGTTGTTTCCTCAAGCTTGGCTTTTAAAGGATGGCAAGCCTGGTGGAATTGGGCTCCAGTCCTGCTTCTCTTTAGGGCCCCAATTTAAGAAGATTGCCTCGTGGCCTACCTGAGGGAATCTCTGCCAGGCCCCAGGACAACTGAATGATGTATCAGTTACTATCTTTCAAAGAAAATTTTACTGCTTTTTATGCCACTGAAAACTGTAATTGAGAAATACCCATATACATTTTTGAGCAGGGCTGTTTATGTGTTATTTTATTCTTAGATGGCAAAGAACACAGGATGAGTTGAAATTTACAAGGCCTCAGAAAGGACAGAAACATACTAACATCTGAGGGTCTATATACCTGGCTCAGTGAACATCTGCTATTGTATTTAATCCTCAATGATAGCTTCCACCATTAACTGTCATGGAGCAATTTTTAAAGACAAGAAAACTAAAGCACAGAGAGGTTTAACTAACTTGCAGAGGTCACACAGACAGTGGGAAACAGAGATAGGATTTGAGCTCAAGTCTGACTCAAAAGTCTGTCCATAACTTCTCAAAAGTTTAAATGTGGTACCCCAATATCCTTGTACACCAAAAAGTTTTTCTATTAAGACTTGCTACTTCAGGTTTTTGGTACCAAATGCATTTTGGAATTTCCTTTGTTCTCAAGAGACTTGATCTTTTCAACATCTGTGTTACATAATGTTCTAGGACAGCAGTGGGCTCCTGAAGTTCAGGCTCTAGGGAATGCAGCCAGCCATCAGCTTCAAGGAAATCTTGGGCACCTGGTGAGATCAATCTTGGGCCTTTGCTAGTCTCAACAGAGGATTTACACTCCTTCCTCTAAGTAAAACAACCAACATTCCCCTAGCTAACCTTTACTGTGAATTTACCATGTGCCAGGCATTGGACAAAATACTTTACAAACATTATCTTCCTTAATCCTCACCATTATCATATGAGGTGGGTACTATTAACATACCCGTTTTATAGGTGAAGAAACTGAGGCTCAAAATAACTTATTCAGTGTAACACAGCTAATAATTGGTAGAGTTGAGCATCAAGCCCAGGCTTTTTGGCTTCAGAGCCTATGCTTTTAATCACCCTGCTGTGCTGACTTCTCAGCAGATTTTAATTGACCACCAGGCACTGTGCTTGGGTTGGATAGAGAGGCAACTAACTGCTTCCCTGACCTCTAGGAGCTCCCATGCTAGTTGAATGGATAGATAAGTAATCACATAATGGTGTTACAGCATGATAAATGCTTTGAAAAGGATAAGCTGTAGGGCTCTCAGGACTCCAAAGAAGAAATAGGTCACTGCTTAAAGCAGGGAAAGGAAAGCAGGGAAACAGTGGAAGATCTCATTTAGGAGGTAGTATTTAACTAGACCTTGAGGAAGGAGGAAGGAGACTATGCACAGAGGAAGAGAAATGCATTTTGATTAAGGAAAGAGAAAACAGCTTGGTGTGGTGGAAGATTCACTCAACAAACATTTGCTCAGCACCTGCTGAGTGCTAGGCACTGTTCTAAGTGCCAGCATACAGATGTGAGCAAAGACAGGTATGGCTCTCAGGGGTGAAGCAAATAAACAGATAATTGCAAATTGTGGTAAATGCTGTCAAGGAGTGAAACAGGTTATTTTGGAAATCTTCCCTTTACATACGTAGGATTGTCAGGGAAGGCATCTTTGAAGAGGTAACATTCGAGCTGAGGTCTGTAAGACAAGAACCAGGTAGAAGTCTGATTACGGCAGGGGTAAAAAGAGGTACAAAGGCCCAGAGGATGCAAACAAGCTTGTCTGAGTTGAACAGAATGAAGATCAGTATGGAGGGAGCCTAAAGAGCACTGACTGTGGAGAGTGGCAGGATATGAGGTTGGTGAGAGGCAGAGGATTGTAGCCCATTATAAGGGATCTGGATTTTATTCCTAAGTGCAGAGGAAAGCGGCACAAATCAAGATTGTACAAATGATGTGAGGCTAGAGAGGAGGATGCCTAGAATTAGTAGAGTATCCTGGTCTGACTGTGGGACATACTGGCATCTAGGGACTCTGGAAAGGATCCAGAAATGGTTGACAAGAGAGCAGAGCCTGATCTTTCCATCAGGAGATAACCCAGCTGAATCGAGCTTGCCCGGAGAGCTATACCAGGTTCAATCACACAGGATGTGTGAGTCAGCCATTTCCCTGAAAAAACTCTGAGCAGATCCTTCCTGGCTGGGATCCTTAGCAACCCCACCCTGCTTCAGGAAATATGTGATGTCAAGGTCTGAAAGGGAAGGGCAGTTCCTCCCCAGACAGCCTACTAGAGGTTGGGGTGGGTTCCTTTTCAGGCCGGGTGGGGCTGGTGTGTGGGTGGGCCTCTTGGAAAGTTATTAGAGGGTGGGAGTGTGGAGTAAATTGAGAAAGCAAATAAAAGCCTGGCTTGGGTCTTGTGTGAATGGCCAATGCCCTAAACTTAAGGGTATACTGAGCATGCACCTAAGGATATCTTGATGCGTCAAGACGGTAAAGAGTTGCTATGTTGAACACTCCAGAGCTACTGAAGAATTCTAGGCTTGTGGATTCAGTGGAGAAGATTCCTGAATAATAGGTAAATTGGCATACCTTTAGCGATAAGATGTTTGAAGACGAGAGAAGTCTTTTTCCTGCAGTGCCTGGTGTTTTTGTAATCTTTGCTCTTGACCTTTGTCAGGAGGGTGCACAGAAGTTCACAGCACTGCAGGCCCAGTCTTCCAATGTTTGGCCACTGGGTGTCAGCATTAGGGTTTGGGTTAAAACTCTTAATCAGTAAGAGGCATGCAGCTTCCAGTAGAATTCTTAGCAAACAAAATATTTATATCACCAAAGCCTGGTTGAAAATGGTATTCAGGAGAGTGGTGGTATAATGAGTGGGGTAAATTAAAAATAATTTCCAGTAAGAAATGAATAAGGGACAGGCTAAAAGTGTTAAGGGAGAAGTGGCCCAAGAAAGAATAGCTGCTCAAGAGGCAATTCTTAAGTAGAAGGCTGAAATGGCAAAATAACTGCACCAAACCAGGCGTGGGGAGACAAAATTATTTTGTGGTATCTTGGCCCTGGATATGAAGTGATGGCAAGCTATAGCCCCCAATATTGGACTGTCACACCAAAGCTGCCTTTGTATAGTGATATAACATGAGGATTCATTCTTAATTTGTATCTGTCTCAATGATTCTTGTAATTGGTCACCTTTAATACTCAACAAATAATATCCTCTCTCGTACACACAATACACATGCAAAATACCTGTATTTGAGGGCTTTTTTCTCAGCCTAGTGCTGTGAGTGATTTAAAAATAAGACACAATTTTTCTTAAGGGAAATAGTCTCGGGCTCAAAACTTGATTCTACTGCATATTTGCTATGTGACCTCTGGCATGGTTTATCTGAGCCTCAAGTTCCTTGTCTGCAAAATGGGGATAATAACTATCTCACAAGACTATTATGGATTAAAGAGCTAATACATATAAAACATCTAAAATACTAGTACACAACGCTAGCTATTATAATCTTGAGTAAATCTTAGGGCTGCTTACAGCTGTCAGTTTGTACTGAGAAGGTTTGTGAGGGAGATTTAAGCTTGAAGGTAAGAAGCTAACCCTCTTCTCTTGTTCCCTCTTACTTCTGCAGGTCCCTGGCATATACAGACTCTAGACTTTCCTTTGAGACCAAACCAGGTAGCCTACCAACTAGTCAGAGCCACTGTGGTTTACCGCCATCAACTTCACCTAGCTCATTTCTACCTCTCCTGCCATGTGGAGCCCTGGATCCAGAAAAGCCTGACCAACCACTTTCCTTCCTCTGGAAGAGGTTCTCCAAAGCCTTCCCTGCTGTCCAAAGCTTGGACAGAGATGGATATCACACAACATGTTCAGCAAAGGCACTGGAATCACAAGGGGCTCAGGGTTCTACGACTCCGCTTCATGTGTCAGCAGCAAAAAGGTAGTGAGGTTCTTGAGCTCTGGTGGCATGGCACTTCATCCTGGGACACTGCCTTCTTGTTACTCTATTTCAATGATACTCATAAAAGTGTTCAGAAGGCAAAACCTCTCACCAGAGGCCTGGAGGAATTTATGGAAAGGGACTCTTCTCTTCTCTTGCGGAAGGCCCGGCAAGCAGGCAATACTGAGTCTGAGGTTCCTGGTCCCTCCCGGGAGAATGATGGACCTGAAAGAAACCACTGTTCCCTCTACCCTTTCCAAGTCAGCTTCCGCCAGCTGGGCTGGGATCACTGGATCATTGCTCCCCATCTCTATACCCCAAATTACTGTAAGGGAGCCTGCCCTCGGGTACTACACTATGGTCTCAATTCTCCCAATCATGCCATCATCCAGAATCTTGTCAATGAGCTGGTAGACCAAAGTGTCCCTCAGCCTTCCTGTGTCCCTTATAAGTATGTTCCCATTAGCATCCTTCTGATTGAGGCAAATGGGAATATCTTGTACAAGGAGTATGAGGATATGATTGCTCAGTCCTGCACATGCAGGTAACAGCACAGGTACAGCTAGCTCAAGTTTCCTGAGAAATTGGAGAAGGGTTTAAAATAAATATCAGTGTTAAAGCTGCAAGTGATCCCCTACCCAATATATGGGTTCTACTCCTCACCTTAAGTGTTGTTACTTCAGTCTCCTCCCCCATTTATGAGCTCCTTACTTTATAAAAGCAGTTCTAATACCAAACATCAGCATGTTTTGACCATTAGTCAGAGGCCTTAAGGCTTGAGTAGGGTGTTTCTTTGAAGATGCCCTCTGTGCTTTTTTATTGCAACTTAGTTAGAAGTCACCAGTCCATGATGGTAAAACTTTAGGAATTGTCCCACCAAGGCCTGGGGAAGGTGGAATACTTCTTGTGATCACCTTCTGAGACTCTGGAAGATCTGGGGTGAAGAAGGCCACTTGAGATTTTATATTCCCTTTCCTTGTCTCCTGTATCCTAAAAACTAGTACCTAATCAGAAAGACTGCCTGCTTTTGTGTTTGGATTGTCCCTTAAATCTAAAACTAACTTTTCTCAGATGGATTAGAAAACCATTAGGCAATAATCTCTATAAAAATCTTTTGAGGGGAACAGAAGGAAGGGAATCTTTTTCTAACTTTTCAGGGATTTTCCTCTCAGCCTCTGAACCTGGGAAATCACCCTGGATTCCTTCCTACCCTAGTGTAAGGAGAGCAGCCTTTAGTAAGGCCAATGGCGATATTTGAGTATGGAGCTCTCTGAGACAACAATCACTTCAAAATCGCCCACATCTATGGTGAAGAGAGGAAGAGCTGTCATTGCTGATTAGTATTATATACAGGGGAGTCATTTTAAAGTTTCTATGGAACAATATGTTTCACAAGGTATTTTCTTGTTTTATGTAACATGTAAACCTGTTAGTTACCTCACAAAGAATGCTCCATGGTGGCTCAGATACTAGTAGGTGGCCTGGTTGGGAATGGAAGTGATAGATGGCTGCTTGAAGATGAAGCTTGATAGAAGCTTGAAGGGCTGTAGGGGAGGGTGAAATGTGCTGAGACCTGGGGCCAACGTCATTCTGGGTTTGCCTGCTTGTGTGTTCAGTTTGGCTCTGGGCATGGGGTCTTTGGGGTAGATGGGCTTGCTATCTTAGGGGTTATGGAGCTCTGCCTGGGATTAAATGATGCTTGCAGTGTGACCCTTTTCTACTCCTATGCTGTACTGAAGTGATGGGGACTGGGCTATGTTGCAAATAAATCATGTTTTGTTCACAAGAGAAGCTTGAATGTTTTGGGTATTGGGAAAGAGTGGGTGGAAGGAATTTATTTCCTTTGTTCCCCTTAATCAAGGCCAGGAAGTCAACCCAATCCCCAAGGGTGGGGCTAAGGGCTCCTATGAACTTCTACTCTCTTAAATTAGAACTGCTAGTAATCAGCCCTCCCCAAGGATCCCCTTTGAGGAAACCCAGTAAGGCGTTTCCCTTGCCCAACTGTTCCTGACTAGTCTCATGGCCATTCTCAGTGGGATGGGACTGATTTAGGGTGGGTGCATGTATTTGCCAAATGTAAATCCCTATCTGTTACCTATCCATCGTAAACTAATTCCTCTTACCGTAACTCATCTTACCCCTCTTTTCTCATTAATTGGTTCCAGCTAGACTGAATATCTTGTATGTCCATAAATATACAAACTTTATTCTTCTGCCTGAGGAGCTGTTCCTTAAAATCCTTTTGGGCATCTACCTTTACTGTATCTTTAGGAACCAGCTTAGACATTTCTTTTCATCTCCTCAATGCCCCCATGACACCCCAGACTCAGGTGCCCACACCCCTGTGCTCACATAGGACTATTTGCTTTCCTTCAACATACTCTAGTGTAACTGTCTTTGTTGCCAAAAGATGGATCTCCTCTTGAGAATTTCTACTGTGTTTTATCCATTTCTATATTATTCAAGCCTGGCACTTAATATGTCCTTGATGGATACAGACATTGGACAGTGACACTTTTTTTAGTGAGGGATGTACTCTTCCTGATGTGAAATATTTAAATGTTCACATATTTCACTAATTTCTATTGGAATAAATGTAAAATAAGACATACTTTGTGTATAAAATAAAATTATTAATTTTGTTTCCTGTGATTTTAAAATCATGATTCAAATAACAACAGAACATTACATGTTCTTGAGTAAGGAGGTTTGTGGAATCATTTTATATGCTGCAGGTTGACATGGGAAAACCAATGTGGGCTTCACTCCACCCATTCCTTAACCTGTCTGGGTAGACCTAAGTACCTAATAGGCCTTAAGACAGACTTTGGTCACAGGACAAGATTCTGAGTCCAGCATCTATCTCAGTGTTCTTTGTGGTTTTCAGAATATCATGGTCTTCTAGCCTTGTGAGTCCTGAATACATCTGAAACTCAATGTGTTTATGGAGGGCTCAGTGTTAATTGGCCCCAATATGAATTAAGCCCTGTGTTGTCAGAATACCCAACGAAACACTGGTAGGATGGTGTCAGATGTGGCTGACATGGATTCTTTTTTCTTTTGAAATACAGTTTTCATCTCAGCACTTTTTCTAAAGTCCAGAGTGAGAGATCTATACCTCAAACCTTCCTCTAGAAGGAAGAGGATATGCTTTCTAGTGGAGGAGAGTATGTGGATGGGAATCTGTCTGCCCAGATGGGTGGGGAAAAATGGTTACTTGGTCTAGAAAGGAAAACAGGGAGCAAAGTCTCTTGTCACAGCTCTCCCTGTGAATAAGCTAGAACTTCATTCAAAGTATGGGTGCAAAAGGAGCAGGTATTTAAGCTTACTTCTGACCCCGAAGCTTTGCTGCATTTACCTTGTTGTAGTATTTGAGCAATTCTGAGCAAAGTCGGGAAATAGGTAAAATTTATCTTCAGTTCCACGAAATATTTGAAGGCCTAACTTTGTAAGAGAGGTTTTATAAGTCTTCAGTTAATTCTCCTAATAGCACTACAAAGCAGGAGGTATTAGCCCCATTAAAAAAAGTCTGCTTTATTAAGATGTAATTCATATACCATAAAAGCCACCATTTTAAGTGTTCAATTCAGTGGTTTTTAGTATATCCACAGAGTTTTGTACAAAATTCACTAAATTTCACTACAAAAAGAAACCCTATTTCCATTAGCAATTAATCTCCAATCCCATTCCCCCACTCCCAACCCAGCCCCTGGCAAAGACAAATCTGTTTTCTTTTTCTGTAGATTATGGATATTTATATAAGTTGAATCATACAACATAATGCTTTTTGTGACTGTCTTCAACTTAGCATAAGATTTTCAAGGTTCATCTGTGCTGTTTATTCCTTTTTATTGCTGAATAAAATTCCATTACAGAATCTACCACGTTTTGCTTATCTATTCATCGTTTGATGGGCATTTGTGCTGCTTCTATTTTTTGGCTGTTATGAATAATACTGCCATGAATGTTCATGTGAAAGTTTTGTGTGGATATATATTTGTAATACTCTTGTGTATATACCTAGGAGTAGTAATACTAAAATCATATGGTAACTATATGTGTAACATTTTGAAGAACTTCTAAACTGTTTTCCAGAGTGGCTGTACCAATTTATGATCCAGAAATGTATGAGGGTTTTAATTCCTCCACATCCTTACCAATACTTGTTATTGTCTTCTTTTATTTTAGCCATACTAGTAGAGGTAAAAGTGGTGTTTCATTTTGGTTTTGATCACATTTCCCTAATAATGTTGAGCATCTTTTCATGTGCTTATTTGCAACTTGCATATCTTCTCTAGATAATTTTCAATTCAAATAATTTGCCCAGCTTTTAATTGGCTTGTCCCTTAATGCTGAGTCATGAAAGTTTTTTATATATTCTAGATGTTAGTCCCTTATCAGAGGTATGATTTGCAAATACTGTTGCTGATTCCATGGGTTATCTTTTTTTTAGATCAATTGTCTAAACTATATTTGATTTTTTTATTAAGGTATCATTGATATACAATCTTATGAAGGTTTCACATGAGCTACATTGTGGTTACTACATTCAGCCATATTATCGAGTCCCCCCCACACCCCACTGCAGTCACTGTCCATCAGCACATAGTAAGATGCTATAGAGTTACTGCTTGTATTCTCTATGCTATACTGTCTTCCCCGTGACCCCCCTACATTATGTGTGCTAATCATAATGCCCCTCAATCCCCTTCTCCCTCCCTCCCCATGCACCCTTCCCCACTCCTCCCCTTTGGTAACCATTAATCCCTTCTTGGAGTCTGTGAATCTGCTGCTGTTTAGGTCCTTCAGTTTTGCTTTGTTGTTATACACCACAAATGAGGGAAATCATTTGGTACTTGTCTTTCTTTGCCTGGCTTACTTCACTGAGCATAACCTCTAGCTCATGGGTTGTCTTGTATCCAGTTGTCATAGCACCATTTGTTGAAAAGACTAATCTTTCCTCCATTGAATTGTTGAAAATTGGCCATAAATATAAGGGCTTATTTCTAGCCTCTCAATTTTGTTCCATTGATTTGTATGTCTATTTTTATGCCAGGACAACACTGTCTTGATAACTGGCTTTGCGTAAGTTTTGAAATTGGAAATGTGATTCCTCTAAATGTTTTCTTCAGCAAGAATTTTAGGCTCTTCTGGGTCATTTGTATTTCAATATGAATTTTATAATTAGTTTTTCAATTTCTGAAAAAAAATACCAACTGGGTATTTTTTATTAGGGACTACATTGAATCTATAGCCAAGTTGGGGTAGTATTGCCATCTTAACACTATTAAGTCTTATCTGTAAACAAGGGATGTCTTTCCATTTATTGAGGACTTCTTTAATTTTTTTCCACACTGTTTTGTCATTTTTCAGTATGTATCTTACACTTTAAATTTATTCCTAAATTTTTTAATTCTTTCTGATGCTATTATAAAAGGATTTTTTCCAAATTTATTTATCAGGCTATTAATTGTTAGTGTATAGAAGTAAATCCATTTTTGCATGTTTAACTTGTACCCTATAACCTTGCTGAACTCATTAACTCTAATAGTTTGTATGGATTTCTTAAGGTTTTATATACACAAGTTCATGTAATTGTGAATATAAATAGTTTTACTTCTTTCTTTTAATCTGGATGCCTTCTTTTTTTCTTGCCTAAAGTAGGGAGAGCAGATATTCTTATCTTGTTCCCAATCTCAGGGAGAAAGCATTCAGTTTTTTGCCCATAAGTTTGATGTTAGCCCTGGTTTTTCGTAGATGTTTGACTTCGGTACTTACTTTTAAGCTACAGTGATCAACATGGAGTACTGGTGAAAGAATAAATAAAAAGATTAATGGAATAGAATAGCCCAAAAGTAGACCTGCACAAATCTAGTCAATTGATCTTCAACAAAGGCAATTCAATTGATAAAGGATAATCTTTTCAACAAATGGTGTGAAATAACTGGACAACTACATACAAAAAAAGTTCATCTAGACAAAGACCTTACATCTGTCACAAAAATTAGCTGGAAATGGATCATAGAGATAAGTGTCAAACACAAACTCTAAAATTTCTACAAGATAACAGAAAATTTAGGTAACCTTTGGTTTGGTGATTACTTTTTTCCCCTATATTTTATTTTTCATTTTTTAGGGCTTTTCATACATCATTGTATTTAATCTTGGCTTTCTGGAGACTTGTCCAAGGTCACAAAGCCTAACAAGTGAATGGGTAGCTGGATCCTAACCCAAATATGTCTGACACCATGGTGATGACTTTTTAGATATAACACCAAAAGCGTGGCCTAAAAAAAAATAAGTTGGATTTCATTAAAATTAAAACTTCTGCTCTTCAAAAGACCCTGCTAAGAGAATGTAAAAACAAGCCACAGACAGGAAGGATTTGCAAAACACAGATAAAAGGCTTGTATCCAAATAGAGAGAGAACTCTTAAAATTGAACAATAGGAAAACAAACAACCCAATTAAAAAATGGGCAAAATATGTGAACAGACACCTCACCAAAGACAGTGTATACATGGTCAATAAGCATATGAAAAGATGCTTCACATCATATGTCATTCCAAAAACAGTGAGATACCACTGCATCCAGCAATTCACCATACATCCAACAATCACACTCCTTGTTACTTAAATGAGTCGAAAAATTATCTCTGCACAAAAAATGTGTACACAAATGTTTATAACAGCTTTATTTATAATTGCCAAAACTTTGAAGCAACAAGGATGCTCTTTAATAGGTAAATGGATAAGCTCTGGTACAGGTATACAATGGAATGTTATTCAGTAGTAAAAAGAAATGAGCTATCAAACCACGAAAAGACATGGAGGAACCTTAAAAGCATGTTGCTAAGTTGAAGAAGCCAGTCTGAAAGGGCAACACACTGTATGATTCCATTCATGTGACATTCAGGAAAAGGCAAAGTATAGAGAGAGTAAAAAGATCAATTTTGGCCACTGGTTCAGAATGAGGGAAGGGGGGATGAATACAAGGAACATGGGATTTTTAGGACAGAGAAACTCTTCTGTATGATACTGTAGTGGTAGATACATGGCATTATGTATTTGTCAAAACCCATAGAATATACAACTGAAAGAGCGAAACGTCATGTAAACTGTGGAATTTAGTTAATAATAACATGTCAGTACTGGTTCTTCAATTGTAACAAATCTACCACATTAATGCAAGATGCTAATAATGAGAAAATTGTGGAAGGGAAAGAAGAAACAGCAATATATGGGAACTCTCTGTACTTTCTCCTCAGCTTTTATCTAAACCCAAAACTGCTCTAAAAAAAGTGCTTTAAAACAAAAAAGGCTTTTTGTGCGGGATGAGTCATAAGGCAGATCAAATAAAGATGAATCATATGAGTGGGTATTTTCACGAACTGCCAGACAGGTCAAATTGTGACAATTCTGTGGCAATGGGGTTTTGGGAGACCTCAAACCTGGTCTGTCCACTCCAGTAGCAGCTGAGCTACTGATTTTCACAATTACTAGAGCTGACTGGCTGTTATTTTTCAAGGCTAATGTGAAGTTGAGGAGAGGAGGAATAGGAATAGAGTAAATTAAAATGCCACAAAGCTTACTATTCTCACAGAGGTTCAGCCATTTTTCCTGAATAAATGGTCCTTGGACTGTTGCAAGCCTTTGGTTCATTCCAGAGTTCTGAAAAAGTTGATTCTGATCATTTTTTTTTGCCTGTGTTCTTATTGATTTTATTGAGGAGTAGATTTTTGGAGGTCCTTAACCCACCACTCCTAAAGCACTCTTCTGTTAGCCCCAGTTCATTGTGACTTACCCCAGAGTTCCATAGCTCTTGTCTCCTTATTCATTTGTTCAACAGATATAAATGGAATTCTCCAGATAATAGACTATTTCTCATCATCCTATAAAGTTTTAAACAGAATTAGAAACTAGAGTGTTTATAAAAATATCTGCATATGTACACATATACCCCCACCCTTCAGTTATCTATTCATCCATCTATTCCATAAGCAATTTCATTTGTAAGTAGAGTTCATCGCTAGATTTTGTAAGTAGAGTTAATGTGGAAGAAGAAGATGGTGTCCCTACACAGTGGGCTGTTGCCCAATCAAACGTTTTTACCACTTTCTCATCTTTGTGGATTTGAGTGCTTTTATGTTTAGCAAACAGAAAACTGACCTTGAACCTAGTGCTTTCATCTGTCCCGGGAGCACTGACAGAAAAATATCAGAGGAAGCAAGATGGGAGGGGGTTTGGGTCAGAGAGGCAGAGACAAGGGGACTACCACACACCAGAAATGTATCAAATACTTGAACAATGTCTTTTCGGTATGAGCAGTAATCTCAGAAGTGGGTGTGGGCGAATGAGCTACTGAGTACAAGGAGGCTTAGTAACTATACAAGTTTTCGCTGAAAAGACAAGTTCAGCGGGTATCTGTTAAGATTCTTTCTGGTACTATCTACATATTGTACTGGGATCATGCCACGTTTTTTGCTGCTACTTCTGCTGGCACCTCAGCTGGTAAGTTTGATAGAACTTCACACTGCAAAGGCTTCGGAGGGAGATGAGATGGGAGGTAAGCATTGGAATGATTTAACTTTCTCCTTTTGCCCTTTTTCTAGACCCTTAACCTATCCAGCTGAAGATACTGTTATTTCTGAAGCTGTGAATGAGGCTGTGGCAAAACCATTACACAGCATGGGTCTGCCAATGATTGTTAGGTTGACCCCATTCTACAGAATCCTTCATGGCAAACCTGTTGGAATTGCCTGCACTTAGACCACAGAACGTGTAACCAAATACTGCAGATAGGAGCTTTGTCCTTCCTCATTCACAGCTAAACTGCCTAACTCCAGGATTCCGGAGACCAGATGATCTCTTGTTTTCTCTTTTTAGCAACGGATACTGTGTAGTCAAAAACTTTGGGGCTGAGACCATGGAGAAAGTAGACATAAAAACATGAAGGGAGATAAAGCCACCTTGTGCTGAGCAATTCACTTGCTGTCCTTTGTTTCTGTGTCAACAGACCTAAATAATTCCTGGCATTATTGATTTTATTTTGTCTACAGCATATTTTATTACACCTTACTGGAATGATAATGTTTTATATGGGGCTGGGTATGGCTAGGACTGATATGGGGATACGAGGAAAAATCAAATGACTAGTCCCGATTAGTCTGTATCCATTGTGCCTTGGGACCATCTTGTTTATTTCTTAGCAGGAGTATGATCCTATCAAGACAATGTTACAATGAACAGAAGGTGACTGACTTGGCTAGTTCAGTGTAACAAAATAGAAGAATATTTTTTCTCTATCCTACCTCTCCATCTAATATACATACATGTACATTGTATCTGTCAGCAGCTGAGGAGCACAGAGAGGGAGAAGAGCTGTGGTTCCTATGAAAATTCCCTATATCTATACACTTAACATTGGCCCACAAATGTCCCCATTTTGTAGGAATGCACAGCCCCTCCATCATACTCCATATAACTCTGCCTTTCAGGTCTTATATACCCCAATGAGATGAGTGTTTTTCCCTTCCTAGAGTACACACACTCTGCTGTCTTCTCACTCTTCACATCCCCTGCAATCCAAGAGTGGGTAAATTATTAGGGAGGGACCCTGTGTGGGACTTTCCAAGTACTTCTATGCCCTTCCAGTCTAGTGGTCCAAAACTCTTTATAGAATCCAGCTGAAGGATGTTATCAGGTGGAGAAAGAATGTCATGAGCCCCTATGGCCTTTTGCCCTTCCCCCCATAGCCCTCAGAAGGGACTAACACCAGTGACACTTAGTTTTCAGACTTCCACCCTCCAGAACTGTGAAAGAATAAATCTCTGCTGTTTTAAGCCACACAGTTTGTGATAATTTGTTTGGGCAGCCCTAAGAATTTAATACAGTACCTAAATATAAAAGTATTATTGGTTTGTAACTCCTATTTTTCTATGTTATTCAAAAGATAAATGTATAGAACAATAACTATAAATATATGTTGATGGGAACACAATGTATAAAGATGTAATTTGTGACCATAACAGCATAAAGGCTCAGAGTCAAATAGGAACAGAGATCTTGTGTAATACTGAAGCTAAGTTGTTATTAATTCAAACTATATTGTTATAAATTTAAGATGTGAATTGTAATCCCTACGCTAAGAAATTAACTTTAAAACATGTAGAAAGGGAAATGAGATAAAAACAGTACTTAATAAAAAAACTATTAAACACAAAAGAAGGCAATAAAAAAGGAAATGAAGAATTAAAAGTGTTAGATATGCAGAAAACAGCAAAATGGTAGAAGTAGTTCCTTATCAGTAATTACCTTAAATGTAAATACATTATATTTGCCAATTAAAGGCAGAGATTGGCAGGATGGATAAAAGAAATATTGATGGATAAAATCATCCAACTGTAAAATGTCCACAACACATATATTTTAAATCCAAAGGAAAAACAGATTGAAAGTGAAAAGGTTGAAGTAGCTATTCCATGTAAATAGTAATCAAGAGAGAGCTAGAATGGCTATAATAATACCAGATAAAATAGACTTTAAGTCAAAAATTGTTAGAAGAGACAAAGATATGATATGAAGATTATATACTCACTTAAGGAATACACAGTTATAGAATAATAGTAGGAGACTTCCATACCACAACTTTAATTATGAATAGAACAACTAAAAAGAATGTTAATAAGGAAACAGAGAATTTGAACAATGCTATAAACCAATTAGACCTAAAAGATTTATTCAGAACACTTCACTCAACAACAGCCATATACTTATTCACATGGAACATTCTTGAGGATAGGTCATATTTTAGTCCACAACACAAGTGTCAATGTATTTAAAAGGATTAAAGTCATACACAGTATCTTCTCCAATCACAATGGAATGAAAGTAGAAATCATTAACAGAAGGAAAATGGAAAATTGACAAATATGAAATTAATCAATGTACACCCAAACAACCAATGAGCGAAAGAAATTGCAAGAGAATTGTATAATACTTAGAGATAAATGAAAAGGGAAAGAAAACACACAAAAACCTGTGGGATGATGCAAAGACAGTTCTCAGCAAGAAATGTATAGTTGTAAATACCCACATTAAAAAGAAATATCTCATATCAATAACCTAACTTTACACCTTGAGGAACAAGAAAAAGAAGAACAAACTGAAGCCATAGCTAGTAGTAGTAAGGAAATAATAAAGATTAGGGCAGAGATAGAGGAAATAAACAATAGAAAAACAATAGAGGGAATCAATGAAATCAAAAGTTGGTTCTTTGAAATTATCAACAAAATTGATAAATCTTTGGCTAGAGTGACTAATAAAGAGAGAGAATATGCAAATAACTAAAATCAGAAATGAAAGCAGGGTATTACTACTGACCCTTCAGAAACAAAAAGGATTATAAGAGAATAGTATGCAGGAAATGCATGCCAACCAGACAACGAAGGTGAAATATACATATTCCTAGAAACAAACTACTGATACTGACTCAAGTAATAGAAAATCTTAACAGACCTATATAACAAGTAAAGAGATAGAATCACTAATCAAAAACTTCCCAACAAGGAAAAATCCTAGAACAAGATGACTTCACTGGTGAATTCTACCACACATTTAAAAAATTAACACCAATCTTTTTCAAACTCTTCCAAAAAATAGAAGAGAGAAAATTTAACTTAGGCTGTGAGGTCAGCATTACACTAAAAACAAATCTAGACAAAGACACTATAATAAAAGAGAAACTACAGACCCGTTTGAATATAGATGCAAAACTCCTCAACAAAATACTAGCAAACTGAATCTAGCAGCATATTTAAAGGATTATATACCATGACCAAGAGGGATGTATCCTAGGAATGCAGGAGTGGTTTAATATATGAAAATCAATATGACCACATTAATAGAATAAGGAGGAAAAATACATGACTGCCTCAACAGATGCAGAAAACACATGTGACAAAATCCAGTACTCTTTTACAAAAAAAGAAAAATAGTCAAAAAATGAAGAATAGAAGGGAACTTCCTCTACATGATCTAGTGCATTTAGGAAAAACCTATAGCCAACATCAAATTAAATAAAATCAATGGTGAAAGTATGAACACTTTCCATTTATTATCAGGGATAAGACAGGCTGTCTGCACTGATACTTCTATTCAACATTGTACTAGAAGTTATAGCCAGAAGAATTAGGCAGAACAAAAAGGGCATCCAAATTGGAAAGAAACAATTTAAACTACCTATTCATAGACAACATTGAAAAGGAAAAAACCTAGTGAATCCACTTACCAAAAAAACTATTACCAGTAATAAAAATATGTAGCAAAGTTGTAGGATGCAAGATCAACACAAAATAATCAGTTTAGTTTTATACCCTAGCAATGAACAACCAAATAGGAAATGAAGAAAATAATTCCATTTACAATGGCACACAATGGAGCAAGCTGCCTTGCTGTCTGCTGTCCACCATGTGAGGATACAGGCAAGACAGGCCATCTGCACACCGGGAAGCCGGCCCTCGCTGGAGCTGTGCACCTTGATCTTGGACTTCCCAGTCTCTAGAACCGGGAGAAATAAATGTTTGTTTTTTAAGCCCTCCCCCCCTTATGTTTTGTTATAGCAGCCCAGGCTGACAAGGACACTTGTCCAAGGTCACAGAGCAGTAGGTGACAAAGCTGGGGTTCCAACCAGCCTGATTACTTCTAGCTGGAGAAGCGAGGACAGAGATGGAGGAAGCAGAGAAGGGACGTGCTACACAAGCCTCGCTGGGCCAGGCCCAAGAATTAGCTCACTTCAGGCTGGAACTGAAACCTGTTCCCATCAGAAGAGGAGGTGGGAGAGCGCCCATGTGTGGAGTCCTGAGAAGGTTTAATTTGTGGCTGAAACCCTAGCTTCCACTCTGGGGCCTCTGGCTCCCTCTGCCCAGCTGGGGTTTGCTCTGTGTTATGGCACTGCCCTGTCCCCGTCTATGTGGGAATCTATCTCTCCCCTGAGCTTTCCTGCTGCAACACACCCCGGGCCACATTTCCCAAGCTCAGCACCATCTGGACACCTTCCCGTCTGGGCGGACATCAGCCCGAGGCAGAGCCCGAGTTTGCTAATACCTCTTTCTTCCCTGCATCACTCATGCTGCCTAACAGGAGCTAGAATCTGCTCAGCAACGGAGAGTGGAACCTGGAGGACAGGATCTAGTCCAACCCCCTCATGTTTCAGGCCCTGAGGTCCAGAGACTGGAGCAAGTTTCCCAGGGCTACAGGGCACACGGCGGGTCGTGGACGTCTCTGGGTCTGGGAGTGCAGACTGCGATGTCTGCTTCCCATGGTGCTGGGCGGCCTGCTCAGAGCCTCCGCAGGGAAGCGTGCCCACAGGTGACATTTGCCATTTTTACTATTAGCTATTATTTATTGAATACTTACCATCTGCAAAGCACTTAACAGACATAATCACATTTAATCCTCACAATAACCTTATGGTTTATTCATTATTCCTACTGTTATTGTTACTATTCTCATTTTTCAGATTCAGAAGAGTGAAGTAACTTGCCCCAAGGTGCACAGCTAAGCAGGGAGCAGCAAGGATCTGAACTCAGTACTGTAGGACTCCAAGCCCTGCTCTGCTAAACTTCCTCACTTCAGATACTTGGACCCACATCTCTCTGTTGCAGTGAGGGCGGAGTCCTGCGTCTCTCTGAGTGGCCGCAGACTTAAGGATCGTGGCAACACTGTTTTATAGACACACACAGTCTTGCACTGTTTGATTTATAAAGTACTCTTACATTCTTCACAGCATCTCAGTGACTACAATAAACCCATAAAGCTGGCAAATTAGGCATTTTCTCCACTTAACAGGTTAGGGAACTGGGTTTACTACCCCAAGGCACACAGTTTGTTGGAACCCGAGTGGCAGTGCCGATGACATGATAAAACACCACTCCCTTCCTGGGCTAATGATAAATGTAGGGATCCTCAGAGGCACACAGCATAAAGTTGCCAGGGTGTCCAGACCCATCCGTGCTCGATCCCCACAGTCTGTAGGACTTTCACGTGTGGGGTGAGGCTAAGCCCAGGAGGCATAATCCATACATTCCCCCAGGGTTCATCCATAGAAAAGGGATTGGGGTGAAGCACTCCACCCAACCTACCTGGGTTTGCTAACGCATGCTGTTTGCTAATCCTCACTGCCAACAGATATTGGTGCAGGGAGACATCAGCAAATGTGAAGACTGTTCCAGCCTTTGCCACTGATTAACTATGTGACCTTGGGATAGTCCCATAATTCCTTTGAATCTTAGTTTTTTGCACCCATAAAGAGAGGGAATTATGCCTACCCTGCAGACCCCTTAGAAATTTTTTAAGAAAAGAATACAATAGAGATGAAAGGGCTTCAAGAATAACAAAACCCTTTATTTATGAAATGGTGATGTCAAGCATAAAAACTGAGGCTGGGGACTTGTAGTATGGGGAGGCAACATTTATTGAGCATCTACTATGAGCATTCTATAGACATTATCTCATACAATCCTCAACACATCTCATAGAGGAATCATAGGATTTTCTGCTACTGATCCTGGCTGAATAGCTCTTAGCAGACCAACCACCCCGTAGATAACAACTATAAACTCTGGGCAAAATATTAAATAAATAGTTATCAGAGGAAAAGTGACTCAGAGTCAGGAGGTAGGACAGGTTATTGACACATGGAAGAGAAGGGAATTGGGTACATTTCCCAGTTTTTGTAAGTTCAGCCTGAGGGCAAGCTTCTGTCCTCCCATGCTAGATGGCTAAAGCCTAGATAGAAACCTGCAGGCATACCGGTTTGAAGAATGAGGGAAGAGATTTGAAGGCAACTAAGTCGGCTATAAAATGAAAAAGGAAACTCCGGCAAGAGTGAACCAGACTGGAGAAGTCCAGATTCTGGGTATAAACTTTGCCCAAATATCTGGCCAACTGCTGAACCAATGCATATGTAGGGCAGATGCCAAGTTACCCAGCAAAGCCTAAAGGAACTAACAAGAAACTTCAACTGCAATCCACCCAAAGAGTGACAGCTTTGTGGTGAGAGTTCAGGCACGTTACCTACTAAATTAAACAAACAAACAAAAAAACCCAATACTCTTCATAGCAACAGAAAGAATCCAAAGTCTCCACAACTTCATCATATGCTTATCCAGAATCCAATCGAAACTTACTGACAGAGAGAGAAACAGGAAAATGTGACCCACAGGAGGCCATCAATGGAGACTGGCCCTAAAATAACCCAAAGTCTGCAATGAGCAGACAGCGATTTTAGAGCAGCTCTCATAACTGTGCTCAAGGATGTAAAGAAAGTATGTTCACAATGAATACAAAAGTAGAACTAACATCAGCCAAAAAAGAATAGCCTCAAAGGAAAATCAATACAAATTTCAGACCTGGGAAATATATTTGCAACAAAGAATTATAATCACTATTTATAAATAAAATAAATTCAGGTTCAGAGAGATTAGTATTTCTCCAGTTACACTAACGAGTGATAGAGTTAGAATTTGAATCCTAAGTGTATCTGGCTTTAAAGACTTTATTTTTTCAGCCTCACTAGGTGGGATTTAAAGATTAGTAGGAGTTGGCAGGAAAATGCAGGTGGAACGTGAACTTTTCTGAAACTCCAGTGAGGCTAGGGAACTTTACTGTAAGACTTTGCGGTGGTTGTTTGAGAGCAGCCAGTGGGATTTTCTATCCATGGTACTGAAATTTACCCACCACCCAAAACTTCTGTGTCTACCAAATCATTTCTGATTATTCACACCAATGAGTTGAAAGGGAAGTGAAGATAAACCATGGCAGCTCATGTTCTAGAATCGATTCATTTTGCTTTCAAATCTAGTGCAATGTATTGCTCCATCTATTGCTATTCATGGTTTTTACCCATGTTCTGCCAGGGGTGTAAGTAGAGAGAGAGGGTCTTTATGTATTTGTGCCACCTTCTTATAGCTGAGATCTGGCTAAATTCAATTCATTTTTGGTGAGTTTAGTAGGGTGTCCAATAATGTGCATGGTATTGTGGAAGGCAGAGAAACATGAGACCCAGCACTTGCTCTTCAGGAGTGTCCACGTGAAAATGAGCACAGAGAAGTTGCAGGAGCAAGACCAGCCATGCAGCTCAGTGACTCCTGTGTGTCCTTGAAAGACCTACCTTGAGAATTCAGAGGAGGGCATACATCACTTTGAATTGGGTGCAATTGCAAAAATCTTTCTATAAAGAGGTGGGATGTCACCTGGTCTATAAAGACTAAGCTCAGGAGAGGGAGGGAAAAGATCATTCTAGGACACAGTAGGTTCTTAACAGATAAATATCTGTTATTATTAAATGAGCAAATGAATGCACAATTATTTTTTTCCTGGCTATTTTTAAGCATCTAAAATGACTGTCTAAAATATTAAAAACAAGGTATTTTAATGCTATTTGTAACAGCTCCAAACTGGAAACTAACCAAATGCCCATCAACAGCAGAATGGATAAATAAATTACGGTATATTTGCGCAATGAAACATTACATAACAGTGAGAAGGGGCACTCAACAAGGACATGCAACAGTGTGGATAAATCTCAGAAGCACAATGTTGTGTCACACCAAAGAGGACCCATTGTACCATTCTATGTGAAGGACAAGAAGAGGTGAAGCTGATCTAACGCATTTAAAGCTAATCTAAAGCATGGTGGACTTGGGTGGAGCTGAGTGGAAGGAGCATAGGGGAGCTTCTCCAGGACAAGGAAGGTTCTGTTTCTTGGTCTGGATATTGGTTACACGGATGGTTCCGTTTTTGAACAGCCAGACCCACCTGAAGAGACAAAGGACATCACAGGAAGTCAGAGCGATGGATGGGAATGCCTGAAGGTGTTCAGAGGACTTTGGAGCCACTGGCCCCACTGCCAGGTCCATAAAAAGCAGCATCTAGAGGGTCCTAGGCCTGCCACCTGCTTTAGTGAGATGTGAGCGAGCCAGTTCCTCTCTCTGGACCTGTGACCTCAACTGTAAACTGAGAGATTGAACTTCATGACAATAAGGTGTAAGTCTTCCAGTTCTAATATTTCAAGGTCTAGATCTGAGCCAGGGTCATCTATGTTTGACTAAGCACAGTCCCTACTACTCTGTACATGCAGGGGGCTGTGCTGGGTTAGGGTTAAAGAAGGAAGTCCTCAGGACATGGTAAAGCTTTCATTCATTCGTTCACTCATTTGTTTAGCATTCATTCCAGAACCTCTTATTGAGCATCTGCTTTATGCTAGGTACTATGCTGGGGACACAGAGATAAATGATGAAGTCACTGTCATTGAGGAGCTTATGTTCTGAGGGCAGAGATACAGTAGATGGTTGTAAAAAGTGTTAAGTGTTGCACATATAGATAGGTATCAAATGCTGTGGATGTGCAGAGAAAGACTCCACTCTTGCTCTGGGATGAGATTAGGCCAGGAAGGCTTCCAAGAGGAGGTGATATTTGAGTTGGACCTGCAAGATGGAGTAAGCCAGACTGGGGAAAGAGGGTAGGGATCACATCCTTGACAGAGAGGACAACATATCCAGAGGCAAAGGAGCAGAGAAGAAAGGGCCTTTCTGTGGGGCTAGACCTGGAGTTGGAGGAGGAGAGACTAGAGGTCTGAATGCCACAAGCTGGAGGCTTGGGGTGGGGTGGGAGGATGCATGTCCAGAATGAGTGTGAGACAGGGCGAGGTGGCAGGGGTCTGGGAGGGGGCCCTCTCTTCACATTTTTATTCCTTGATTTTGTCCCACATGGGGATGAGACTCAGGTTTCTGCCTCACGTCCCAGCCCCCTGAGGCTCTCGGTCAATAAGCTCTTTAGAGAGCCAAAGAGAGGGAAGATCCATCGATCCTGCTTCAGCAGCCAATTAGTACCAGGGACTCGGCTGGCCCGGGGAGCCCCTTGTTAATGCACCGTGGAACTCAGATTAAACTGGGAGCACCCAGTGGCCCTGGGGAGAGCTTCTGCCCTCCCCTGCACTGGGGGGAGTAGCAGAGGAGGGCTGACCTGCCGAGAACTCTTTGAGCACCATAATGAGCACCAGGTGAACACCATAAATTTCCTAGGCAGACAGCAGGCATCTGATAATGTCATTCCCTTGCTAAAACCGTCCGATGTACCTTGCCTTCAAGGTCTGTGCAAACTCCCTCACAGAGCAAGCGTGCCCCCTGTGACCTGGCCGTGACCCCCTGGCTACCTCGTCCAGCCTCGCCCCATGTACCTGTCCCTCGCCCCTGAACTCAGCCCAGGAGAACTGCCTTTAGTGTTTCCAACATGGCCATCATGTTGCAAGGGGTCATTTCTTCCAGACTGCCTTCCCTGACCCTCCCTTTCCCACCACCACCAAAACCTGACTTAGGCATCCTTCCAGGGCTCTCCCTGTACTTCTCTGAGCAAAGCCAGGGTGAGAATGAATGGTAATTGATTTTTGTATCTCATCCTGGTGGCATATTAGAGTCTCCTGGGAGCTTTAAAGAAATGCAGATTCAGTTGTCCTGGAATGAGGCCGGGGTGTTAATGTTTTTTCCACCCCTTCCAGAGGATCCTAAGGTACACGGTAACTGAGAGTCACTGGACGAGAGCCCAAAGCCCAAGAGAGCAGGGGCCGCATTGACTGCCTTAACCCCTGTGTCCCTGTCACCCAGTACAGTGCCTGGCACACAGCCGGTGCTCTGCGCATGCTCACAGAGCTGCCCGGCCTGGAGCACGCCTCTCTCCAGCCATCTCTTCCCTCTGTCGGACAGCTCCAAGAAGCAAGGGTTAGCGCCGGGAGTTGAATGGTCTCACTTAGGAGGCTCTTCTGCAACACATCACATCACATTTCATTCTCGGTGTGGTTCTGTGAGGCAGAAGGATGAGTAAGCAAGATCTCATTTCCCACAGGGGGACGCTGAAACCCAGAGAAGGTAAGTGACCAGGTCCAGGCACCACAGCTAGAAAGAGACAAGGCCGAGGCCCCACCCTATCTCCTATCTCATGGGGGGAAAAAAAAGACATTTTTTCCCATGAGACTTGTTACCAGGGGTTCCTTGGGCTGAATCAAAGCCTCCTCTGCGGCCAGTAGCCCTGCCCCTTTCCCTGTCTGTTGTTCATCCCTGGGGCAGCCTTCCTGTAGGGGAATGTGGTGGCCTCCTAGAAGACTTCCTACAGCAGAGGCAGCCCCCTTCTCTCAGCCTCGTGGACCGAGGCACGGATGCTGGCACAGTGGCCTGAGCGAGCACTAGGGTGGAAATCAGGAGAACTGGGCTCTAGGCCAGTCTCTGTCACCCATAAGTTCCGTGAACCTGGGCCTGTCACCTGTCTTCTTAGAGCCATACTTACAAAGGGGGGACTTAAAACTCCTGAGCCACAGGCCCCATACAGAAATGGGCAGAAAGCTCTCCAAGTGCTGTCCAGGAGAGCATCTAATGAAGGGCAGCCCTAATGGGCGGGCCCAGTATTACAGGACTTGGAGAAGGGGCGGGCCAAGTATTACAGGACTTGGAGAAGGGGGCGAGCCCAGTATTACAGGGCTTGGAGAGGGGGCGGGCCCAGTATTATAGAACTTGGAGAGGGGGCGGGCCCAGTATTACAGGACTTGGAGAAGGGGGCGGGCCCAGTATTACAGGACTTGGAGAAGGGGGCGGGCCCAGTATTACAGGACTTGGAGAAGGGGGCGGGCCAAGTGTTACAGGACTTGGAGAGGGGGCGGGCCCAGTATTACAGGACTTGGAGAGGGGGCGGGCCCAGACATTCACCTCACTGCCTCCTGAGCTTATCCTCTGAACTTGCTCTCCCATCTTCTCTATCCCCACAAAGCCACCAGCGCTTCTTAACTCTGCTCACAGTGCCCGGCCAGAGCTCGGGAGGCCTCACTGACACTCCATGGTAGTTTGCTTAGACATAAGAGCTTATAAAGAGAGAAGGAGATGAGTCTGTTCCAACAAGGGGGAGACACAGGTCCCCCCATCTCTGTGTCCCTGTGGGCTGTAAGGCAAGGGGCCAGGGCCTCTGTCTGGCTGAGATGGTGGAAACTCTGCCCTCCTTCTCCTTTGGGACACAGAGGAACCCCTCAGGAGCACCCATCCCACCACTCAGGGGCGGCGGGACACCATGAGGCAGGAGAGCACAGTGAGTGTGGCACTCCAGGACCTGCCAGGCTTCCTCTGTATGGAAATGGATGGGGGCACAGGGGATAGCAGGGAAGAGGAGTGGGAAATGTAGACAGAGGTCTAGAAAGGGGCCAATCTCCCTGTCCAAGTTGGGTGGGGATGGCAGTGGTAAGGGAACTCAGCCCACATGAGGCCCAAGTGGAGACTGGGATTCTCAGAGCAGGAACACCATGGTGGGGAGAGACAAGGTGAGCAGGCCCTCACCTCTTTTCAAATCACACTGTTTTCTTACTGCAGGCCTCTCCTGCCTAGAGTCCTGGTCCCTTTGGTGAGCAGGTACCATTTGACTTGCAGCGTAAGAGGATTTTTTTTTTAATTAATTTTTTTCTCATGCTATCCAGGAGACAAACCAAGCTGCTCCTGCTTTAAGAAGAAGATATTTTCTGGATAATCTGGGCTTTGAGACTCTGCTTAGCAAGTCAGGAAGGTCCAGGAACCCAGGTGCCCAGGAAGCCAGAGGTTGCACCTAATCCTGTATATTTTCCCTTGATATTTTCCCCAATTTTTTGAAGCTCAGTAACACAGAATTTGAATAATTATAGTCTTTGCTACACTGTCCTCATTCCATGCTTTCATTCGTAGAATCATTCATTTACAGTAAAAAATATAAGTATCCTCAAACCCCCCACCTAACATAAAAGCTAAGATCTTGACAATGACCATTACTTAATTATGTGGCTTCCTTCTGTCCATCCTATCTCCCTATCTTCCTCCACTCAAGGTAACCATCATTCCTAATCCTGTATCTGTAATTATTTGCTTTCTTTAATTATTAGTTGTGTATATGTATATATAACTGCATCCAAATGTTCTCCAGTTCCCTCACAGCTCTACTGACCCTCCCTCCCCACCTCCGTTTGGGGTGCCTACAGTCATAGAACACAGGAAATGAGATGTGTGTTGCTCCATTATTTTTCGCTGCAGTAAAAGTCTGTTACTAGGATTAAAGATGGCAGCGTGAGAGGTGAGGCACAGGCTTCCTCCTAAAACGGCATATATTCCGAAAATATAATTAATACAACTAATCCTGAAAGAGCAACAGGAAAGAGGACTGAGCCAGACTGCATACACCTGGAGACAAGAGCAGACCTCACAGAACAGGGTAACGTACCAAACTTGTGGCCCGGTGGGACCCAAGCCCTTCCCCCACCCCAGCAGCTCACCAGCGGGAGGAAAAGAAACAGAACAGGGAGGGAGTGGAGGCCTGGGAATGCTGAATACCTAACTCCGGAGATCTGCTCTGGGAGTACAAACCTACATTTCATGGTGCTTGCATGATACTCTCGTGATTACGGGGTTGGAAAGCTAAGACAGGCAGAATTCCTGGAGAGCCTGAGATTCCAGCCACTTGTGGAAAGCAGGGATCCATATCCAGCTGCTCTGGGACAAAAGAAAGGCAGCCAGTCTGAGAGACTTCCTAACAAGGAAGCCCTTAGCAAAAGGGCTGCTAAAGGGGCAAGGACTGCACAGAGCTTACTGCTCAGGAGAGAGGACAGGTAAAAAAAAATTGTCTGGGTGCACTCACCCAGCAGGTTGGGAGCTTTGCCATATAGACTCTTATATTTAAGGAGGAGAAAGAAATCTTCCTGTTTAGACGATCTTCAGGTGCTTCAGCTCCCTGGCTGGCCACACAGCTCCAAGGATCCCCTCCGGGATACGCAGCATACTGCGCCTTTCTCCTGGCCAGCCCCACCTGGCTCGCAAACCGGCAAAACCTACCCTGGCGTTAGCCCAGCCAGAGGGAAGATCTGTCTATAGCAACTACAAACGCAAAGCACAGAGGCTTATACCTGTGTGCTCAGCCCACTGGTTCAGGCAGTGGAGACAGGCATAGCAGCCAGGAAGTAGGAAACAGCTCTGTCCTCCCCCCAGGCACCAATACCACTCCCTTGCAACCCCCAACATTGCTTCAGGGCTGAGCAGCTCCAGGGAGTAGAGCTTCTGGGCACTAGAGGGCGCCATATACAAATATGAAATGCCAAAGGAACCTGGTTCAGAGTAAATTATTAATACAAGTCATGAGAAAGATTTAAATGATATCGACCTCATGACTCTTCCTGAAAGGGAGTTCAAAATAAAAATCATTAACATGCTCATGGAGGTATAGGAAGATATTCAAGAATTCAGGAATTAATTCCTGTCAGAGATCCAATCATTGAAGAGCACAATGGAGGGTATTAAAAGCAGATTGGATACGGTGGAGGAGACGATAAATGAAATAGAAACTAGAGAAGATGAACCCAAAGAAGCTAAGGCAAAGAGAGAAAAAAGGATCTCTAAGAATGAAAGAATATTGAGAGAACTGTGTGACCAATCCAAACAGAACAATATTCGCATTATAGGGGTACCAGAAGAAGTAGAGAGAGAAAAAGGATAGAGAATGCCTTTGAGGAGGTGATTGCTGAAAACTTCACCAGTCTGGGAAAGGAGATAGTCTCTCAGGCCATGGAGATGCACAGATCTCCCAACACAAGGGACCCAAGGAAGACAACACCAAGACATATAGTAATTAAAATGGCAAAGATCAAGGATAAGGACAGACTATTAAAAGCAGCCAGAGAGAGAAATAAGATCACATACAAAGGAAAGCCCATCAGGTTATCACCAGACTTCTCAACAGAAACCTTACAGGCCAGAAGGGAGTGGCATGATGTATTTAATGCAATGAAGCAGAAGGGCCTGGAACCAAGAATACTTTATCCAGCAAGATTATCATTTAAATTTGAAGGAGGGATTAAACAATTTCCAGATAAGCAAAAGCTGAGAGAATTTACCTCCCACAAACCATCTCTACAGTGTATTTTGGAGGGACTGCTACAGATGGAAGTGTTCCTAAGGTTTAATAACTGTCACCAAAGGTAATAAAACCACAGTAAGGAAAGTAGAACAGCTAATTACTAAGCAAATGCAAAATTAAATTAACTATCCCTAAAGTCAATCAAGGAAGAGACAAAGAGTACAGAATATGATACCTAATATATAAAGAATGGAGGAGGAAGAAAAAAAAAGAACCTTTAGATTGTGTTTGTAATAGCATATTAAGTGAGTTAAGTTAGACTCTTAGATAGTAAGGAAGTTAACCTTGAACCTTTGGTAACCATGAATCTAAAGCCTGCAATGCCAATAAGTACATACCTATCGATAATCACCCTAAAAGTAAATGGACTGAATGCACCAGTCAAAAGACACAGAGTCACAGAATGGATAAAAAAAAGACCCACCTATATGCTGCCTACAAGAGACTCACTTCAAACACAAAGACATACACAGACTAAAACTGGAGGGATGGAAAAAGATATTTCATGTGACTAATAGGGAGAGAAAAGCAGGAGTTACAGTACTTATATCAGACAAAATAGACTTCAAAACAAAGAAAGTCACAAGAGACAAAGAAGGACATTACATAATGATAAAACGGTCAATCCAACAAGAAGATATAACCGTTATAAATATCTATGCGCCCAACACAGGAGCACCTACATATGTGAAACAAATACTAACAGAATTAAAAGGAGAAATAGAATGCAATGCATTCATTCTAGGAGACATCAACACTCCACTCACTCTGAAGGACAGATCAACCAGACAGAAAATAAGTAAGGAGACAGAGGCACTGAACAACACAATAGAAGAGATGGACCTAACGGACATCTGCAGAACTCTACACCCAAAAGCAGCAGAATACACATTCTTCTCAAGTGCACATGGAACATTTTCAAGAATAGATCATATACTAGGCCACAAAAAGAGCCTCGGAAAATTCAAAAAGATTGAAATTGTACCAACCTTTCTCATAACACAAGGGTATGAAAGTAGAAATAAATTACACAAAGAAAATGAAAAATCCCACAAACACATGGAGGCTTCACAACATGCTCCTAAATAACCAATGGATCAATGACCAAATAAAAACAGAGATCAAGCAATATATGGAGACAAATGACAACAATATTTCAACACCGCAAAATCTGTGGGACACAGTGAAGGCCATGCTAAGAGGAAAGTATATTGCAATACAGGCCTCCCTCAGGAAAGAAGAACAATCCCATATGAGCAGTCTAAACTCACAATTAACAAAACTAGAAAAAGAAGAACAAATGAGACCCAAAGTCAGTAGAAGGAGGGACATACTAAAGATTAGAGCAGAAATAAATAAAATCGAGAAGAATAAAACAATAGAAAGAATCAATGAAAGCAAGAGCTGCTCCTTTGAGAAAATAAACAAAATAGATAAGCTCCTACCCAGACTTACCAAGAAAAAAAGAGAGTCTACTCACATAAACAGAATCAGAAATGAGAAAGGAAAAATCACTACAGATACCACAGAAATACAAAGAACTATTAGAGAATACTATGAAAAATTATATGCTAACAAACTGGATAACCTAGAAGAAATGGACAACTTTCTAGAAAAATACAACCTTCCAAGGCTGACCCAGAAAGAAACAGAAAATCTGAACAGACAAATTACCAGCAAATAAATTGAACTGGTAATCAAAAACCTACCTAAGAACAAAACTCCTGGTCCAGATGGCTTCACCACTGAATTTTATCAAACATTTAGTGAAGATCTAATACCCATCCTCCTTAAAGTTTTCCAAAGAGTAGAAGAATAGGGCATACTTCCAAACTCATTCTATCAGGCCAGCATTATTCTAATACCAAAACCAGGCAAAGACACCACAAAAAAAGAAAATTACAGACCAATATCCCTGATGAACATAGATGCAAAAATACTCAACAAAATATTAGCAAACCGAATTCAAAAATACATAAAAAAGATCATCCATCATGATCAAGTGGGATTCATCCCAGGGATGCAAGGATGGTACTACATTTGAAAATCCGTCAACATCATCCACCACATCAACAAAAAGAAGGACAAAAACCACATGATCATTTCCATGTATGCTGAAAAAGCATTTGACAAAATTCAACATCCATTCACGATAAAAACTCTCAACAAAATGGATATAGAGGGCAAGTACCTCAACATAATAAAGGCCATATATGACAAACCCACAGCCAACATTATACTTAGCAGCGAGAAGCTGAAAGCTTTTCCTTTAAGATTGGGAACAAGACAAGAATGCCCACTCTCCCCACTTCTATTCAACATAGTACTAGAGGTCCTAGCCACAGCAGACAACACAAAGAGATAAAAGGAATCCAGATTGGCAAGGAAGAAGTTAAACTGTCCCTGTTTGCAGATGACATGATATTGTACATAAAAAACCCAGAGAATCCACTCCAAAACTATTAGATCTAATATCTGAATTCAGCAAAGCTGTGAGATACAAAATTAATACGCAGAAATCTGTGGCATTCCTATACACTAACAATGAAGTAGAGAGAGGGAAATCAGGAAAACAATTCCATTCAAAGTTGCATCAAAAAGAATAAAATACCTAGGAATAAACCTAACCAAAGAAGTGAAAGACCTATACTCTGAAAACTACAAGACACTCATGAGAGAAATTAAAGAAGACACCAATAAATGGAAACACATCCCGTGCTCATGGATAGGAAGAAGTAATATTGTCAAAATGGCCATCCTGCCTAAAGCAATCTACAGATTCAATGCAATTCCTATCAAAATACCAACAGCATTCTTCAATGAACTAGAGAAAATCATTCTAAAATTCATATGGAACCACAAAAGACCCCGCATAGCCAAAGCAATCCTGAGAAGGAAGAATAAAGCTAGTAGGATTATGCTCCCTGACTTCAAGCTCTACTACAAAGCCACAGTACTCAAGACAATTCGGTTCTGGCACCAGAACAGACCCATAGAACAATGGAACAGGCTAGAGAGCCCTGATATAAACCGAACCATATATGATCAATTAATATATGATATAGGAGCCATGGAAATACAATGGGGAAATGACAGTCTCTTCAACAGCTGGTGTTGGCAATACTGGACAGCTACATGCAAGAGAATGAAACTGGATTATTGTTTAACCCCATACACAAAAGCAAACTCAAAATGGATCAAGGACCTGAATGTAAGTCATGAAACCATTAAAACTCTTAGAAGACAACATAAGCAAAAATCTCCTGAATATAAGCATGAGCAACTTCTTCCTGAATGCATCTCCTCGAGCAAGGGAAACAAAAGCAAAAATGAACTCATGGGACTACATCAAACTAAAACGTTTCTGTACCGCAAAGGACACCATCAACAGAACAAAAAGGCATCCTACAGTATAGGAGAATATATTTGTAAATGACATATCTGACAAGGGGTTAACATCCAAAATATATAAAGAACTTATACACCTCAACACCCAAAAAGCAAATAATCAGATTAAAAAATGGGCAGAGGATATGAAGAGACAGTTCTCCAGAGAAGAAATTCAGATGGCCAACAGGCACATGAAAAAATGCTCCACATCACTAATCATCAGAGAAATGCAAATTAAAACCGCAATGAGATATCATCTCACACCAGTAAGGATGGCCAGCATCAAAAAGACTATGAACAACAAATGCTGGTGAGGATGTGGAGAAAAGGGAACCCTCCTACACTGCTGGTGGGAATGTAAGCTAGTTCAACCATTGTGGAAAGCAGTATGGAGGTTCCTCAAAAAACTCAAAATAGAAATACCATTTGACCCAGGAATTCCACTCCTTG
Source organism: Smutsia gigantea (assembly GCA_032199065.1). NCBI lineage: Eukaryota > Metazoa > Chordata > Mammalia > Pholidota > Manidae > Smutsia > Smutsia gigantea. Next base: position 33,051 of record JAVSCE010006554.1, read on the forward strand.
GAATTTACCCAAAGAGTACAATTTCTCAGATTCAAAAAGACATATGCACCCGTATGTTTATCACAGCACTTTTACAATAGCCAAGATATGGAAGCAACCTAAGTGTCCATCAGTAGATTAATGGATAAAGAAGAGGTGGTACATATACGCAATGGAATATTATTCAGCCATACAAAGAAAACAAATCCTACCATTTGCAACAACATAGATGGAGTTAGAGGGTATTATGCTCAGTGAAATAAGCCAGGTGGAGAAAGACAAGTGCCAAAAGATTTCCCTCATTTTTGGAGTATAACAACGAAGCAAAAATGAAGGAACAAAATAGCAGCAGACTCAGACACTCCGAGAAGGAACTAGTAGTTACCAAAGGGGAGGGGTGTGGGAGGGTGGGTGCGGAGGGTGGGAGAAGGGGTTGAGGGGTATTATGTTTAGTACACATGGTGTGGGCGATCAAGGGGAAAACAGTGTAGCACAGAGAAGGCAAACAGTGAATCTGTGGCATCTTACTACACTGATGGACAGTGACTGCATTGGGGTATGGGTGGGGACTTGATAATATGGGTAAACGTAGTAACCACATTGTTTTTTCATGTGAAACCTTCATAAGAGTGTATATCAATGATACCTTAATTAAAAAAAAAAGTCTGTTACTGATACCGCCTTGGTGTCCAGTGTTTTCTAAAGCGGAAGGGACAGAGGCAGAGGAAATACCCCATCTGGGGAGAGGTCACTATTTAAGAAAGTGGTGTGAATAATATGCTTTGCTGGACCGAGTTTAGAAGGATTTCTGTTTAACCCTCTTCCTTTCAAACCCTCACTCAATCAATCCTGTCTGGATCCTGGAGCCTTGTAAAACTAGAATACCCTCCACAGACTGCCCAGTTCTGGCAGAGCCTAGCCCTGGCAGATCTGCTCCCAAGAAGCCCAGGGTCTGGGTGGGCCTAGTTTATTCTCCGTGATTCCGGACCGTGTCTGCCCTCTGGAGGGCACAGAGTAGGCGCTGACCCAAATGCCACCTGAAATGTGATTATAGGGGCAGGAGGGCAGCCCTGGTGTTAGGCCCTCAGCAGCTACAGCGCCCCCGTCCAACCAGCACCTCACCGCCCGAGTGCGAGCCCAGGCCCTCTGTCATGGTCACTGTGGACCCCCCTTGAACCTCCTCAGGCTGAGAACCAATTTTATCCAGGAGTGAGTCTGCATGATCCTCTTCCCATCCCTGTCCACTGCTGGGGGAGGCTTCAATAGGGACTGGGAAGGAAGCTGCCTGGGCTGGGAGGGTCTGAGGCCCCTGGGCTGCAGAGGGAGACTGTGGAGGGGCAGGTCTGGCTCCAGCTGCCAGGACACGTATCCCCTCCTGCTGGAGATGTCCCAGCACTTCCCTGGGCTGGTCTGCCCATGTCCTTCTTCTCCCCAGTGAAGAAATGCAGGCATTGATGAACTCGAGGGTGGCCACTTTGCAGCCACTACCAGGACCCCCTTTCACTTCACATTCTTGCTCTATGTGGATTTGGGGTGGAGTCCCAGTGGGGTGCATCTTCCCTGTGGCTACCTCCCTCACCCCCTGCCCCACCTTAAGACTGAGAGTTCAGGGAGGAGACGGCTGTGTGCACACCTTGAGATGCAGCTGAGGGCCTGGGAAGCTGATGACCCGGAGCCAAAAGGTTCTCTGGAGAAAGCCCCACCCTAGACTTTTTGAAGGGAAACTAAGGCCCACAGAGAGACATCATTTGGTTAATGTTACCCAAAACTGGTCTGGCAGGATGACACCCACCCATTCTCCTGTCTCCTATCTTACAAGCTGCTGTCATTTCTTCCAAATCCTGGAGCCCTTAGACATGCTTCCTCTGCAGGGAAGTGCCCTTCCTGGAAGTCTGTTATTATGGTGCACCCCATATTCCCCTGACTAAGCCCAGTGCTGGCGTGAATGGTTTCAGGTTCAAGGTCTACCTCTGCCTCTTGTTTGTTATGTGACCTCAAGCGCATGACTCGATCTCCACAAGCCTGTTTCTTTATGTGGAAAACAACAGCTAATAAGAAAGTTAATCTTTCAGGCTTGTTGTGAAGTTTGAATGGGATGCCGCAACAGTCCGGCAGAGTGCCTGGTGCCTAGGAAACAGTCAAATCATCTCCCCAGGGATCACGATTGTCACCGAGCCAGTGAGCCCCCACCCATCCTCAGCAGCACTGCCCAGCGTTCCTGTCCCCGTGAAGCACTCCCGGATGCCTGGCCCCTCACCACTGCAGCTTCATCTTGGGCAGAGCCACTGGCCCTTAGGTTGACATGCTTATCCTCCGTGCAGGAAGACGAGCTCCTAAGGGGAAGAGGCGTGCCACACTATCCTGTCGTCTCCTGCAGGCTGCAGCGGAGCCCAGGCCGTGCGGGTGACATTTAGTGGTAGGTGTGGGATGGGGTTATCGTGACTTGGTGCCTGGCTTTGCCAAGCTGGGCTCCTCTCCTGTCCTTTATGTCCCATCTTCAGGGCCAGTCTTCAGGTCTGCATTTAACGGCCTTCGCTGCCCTCTCCTGACCACAGAGGGCAGGACGGTGCCTGCGGTGGGGGTGGGGGTGGGGGTGGGGCAGAGAGGCAGGGCCTGAATGAGCATCTACCTTGATATAGCCCTCTGTGTCTTGGGCCTCGACCCCTCTCAGCCCACAGGGAAACCAGCGGAAGACTGTGTGTCATGTGGGCTGGGCTCCGGAGGGGTTATCCTCCCGCAGGAAGCCAGCCCTGAGTGCCTCACAGGGGTCTAAGCCCAAAGCCAGTGCTAGCCTGGCTAACACCCGGGCTCACCTCCCAGGAGGCAGCCTCTGAGAGGGACCCCTGGGCCACCTGGCACCACACACAGGTACCGGCACTGGCCGCTCACTTGCTCACAGTTATCTCCTGCCTTACTCGGGGAGTATGACAGATTGAAAAAAGATGGTTCCAGCTAAGAGAGTCCTATAATTATCAACTGAGGATTATTTTAATTAAAATGCTTTGCATCCTCAGCTCTTAATTTCTAAAATGATTATAAATGTTATTATTAAAGAAAAATCCTTGAAGGGAGATCCATAAATCTTAACCCAGGCTGAGATGACAGGGAGAGCTGGGGCAGCAAAGGAGGCTCTGCCTATGACTCAGACTCCAGGGGGAGCGAGGGAGGAAGGGAGGAGAAGTGAGGGCCGCCTGGAAGAAAGGGGCCCGAGCAAGGGTGGATTCCGCACAGACTACCAGCACCGCCGTCTCCTCCACCTTCTGAATCATTAGCATTGAGGACTGAGAAATCAGATCTGGGTTTGGAACTTGCTTCTGCAGTGTGCTGTGTGGTTTTGGGCCAGTCAAATAACCTCTCTGAGCTTCAAGTGTCTCATCTAAAAATGTTTTAATCTCTCAAGTTTCTCATATAAAGAATGAAAATAGTTGCCATCTGGAAGGGCTATTTTGAGGCATGTCGATAATGTGTGTAAAGCACTTGTCACAGAGTAGGAACAGTGTAGAGATTTTGGTAAATTCTGGCCCCACCCTTAGGAAGGTTCTGGGGATCTTCTGCTGGTTCACAGCTCCATCCCCCTGGCAGTCCCAGGCTCATGACAGGTGGCCCTCCCTTCCCCCGCCCCCAGAATGCTGAGGTGGGGATCTCAGGGGCGTGATCACTGCCAGCCTGAGCTGGGCATCAAGGGTAGGCACCTCCGATTCCCACTGTCCCCCCCTCATGGACGGGCAGGGCAGGAGGAGGCGAGGGGGCCGGCCCTGTCACTTGACACACGAGGAAATGGAGGCCCAGAGACAGAAATGTCTAGCCCAAGGTCACTCTGCAAATTGCTGGCAGGTCGTTTTATCCATTTTAGCAGATGGCTAAAGCCTGCTTTTCTTATTTATTTTAAGCCTGTCTTTCTAATGGCTGAGAACAGATCACCTGCAACCGATGATGCTGACGATGACATTGATGGGGCAGATGAGGAAAGGGTCTGGCAGCAGCAAGAAGGGGAGGACAGCAGCTAGGAGGTCAGGACGCCCAGCCTCTGCTCCATCCATCCCCCAGCCGGCTCTGCGTGCAGCCTTGGGCCAGTCCCTTCTCTCCCTGGACCTTAGATCTGTCCTCGGTAAAACAGGGATGATAATGGCCGCCCTGCTGACTGCCCAGGCCTGTGGCGAGGATCTGATGAGATGATGGATCTGAAAGTGCTTTGTAAGCGGGAAAGCGGGAAGCAAATGTAGAAGATTATTAACATTAATATTAATGAACTCGCTCACAGTTGGCTACTGGCCACAGACAAGACAGAAGATGAACTTTTCCAAGCCTCTGTTGTGTTTGCAGAGGAGTAGATGCTGGTTCTTTCTATGGTCATTTCCTAAATTCCTGTAGATACAAGTACTTGAGAGGAAAAAAATACCTCTCAGGATTTTCAGCCAAGGGAGCTGATAATGTGTGCAAGTGGCACTGGGGGAAGGGATTGGAAAGACCCCTCTTCCCTGGCAGGCGCAGTGACAGAGAATGCTGGCTTTGTCGTCCACGGCTGATGAGAGGCACCTGGGGCCGAGGGCTGGGCCCCCATCTGTGGACCCCGCTGAAGGCTGAAGGGCTTCTTTCCCAATTCGGTCCCATGTTTGGCCCTCAGACTAGCCTCCTTGGGGAGATCGCCAGGTTGAAGGGATGATGGAGTCAGGCAACCTCTCTCTAGCACATTCCTTTTCCTCCCTGTCTCCATACACTCACAGGTGGTGGGCCTTGCTTCTATTAATATAGCTGCACAGAGTTGATACGTGTTCTGGGCTGACCCTCCATCTATCCATCCTATTCATTCATTCACATGCTCAGTAAAGGTTTGGTAAATGTCTAAGATATGCCAGCCACTGTGCCAGGCCCAGAGGTGAATGAGAGCCTGGCCCTGTCGTTAAAGCTCAAAGGCTGCTGCAGAAGAAAGATGACAGAGTGCAAACAGGTCCTATGCCACCTGCGGAGGTTTGGAGCTTCGGAACTTACTCCCTAGTGCCTGGGGGTGAGGTGAGATTTTCAGAAAAAGGTTTCCTGGAGGAAGCTGTTCTGAGCTGAGCCTTGAAGGAGAACGTGTGATGTTCATACCCCCCACTACTTAACCCAAATGGAACATTCCAGTTCCTAGTCTCACTGAGGAAGGAGGCACAGATTCACAGGCTTGGAGGAGCTCTGATTCTAGAATCCCCCACCTGCCGCAGTTCGTGGAGATGCAGAGCTTTCCACAGCTTCCACCTGCAGGAGTTTGGGAGTCAGAGTCCAAAGACAGGGTCTGAGCCCCAGACTGTGCTGCCCTCTGGCCTCCACCCCTGGGGGATGGGACTAGGTTGTGAGGACTCTATGAAGCAAAGAGCACATTGTCATTATTTTATTATTCAGCTGGTGGAAGTTTTGGAGATACGCAGCAGGACTGACCTTGTGCAGCACAGCTGAAATTTCATTTCAGAATTTGTTGATTAATTTGTACCAATGCCGGGGCTTAAGAATGTGAAGACTGACAAGATGTCTGTGTGCTGTGTGTGTGTGTGAGAGTGGGAGAGGAGGTCTGTGTGCTGGCTTTGGGCTGGGCACCCTTGGGCATGGAGGGTTCTACATGCTCGCCTGTGGATAAGTTGCACATGGGCACATTCCTTCTGCCCTCAGCCACCACCCTCCTCACAGGTCGCACCACCCATCCCAGGAGCGTCTCGGAATGGCCTTCGCTCAGATTCCGTCTGTTTCTGGGTATCTCTGTTATTGCCACCTCAGTCAGGGCTAATATTCTGGTCTGCGTACAAAGTTAACTTTAGACTTAGAAAATTACCCACCAGTGTACGTAACTCTGTTATAAATAAACTTTGCTAAACACTAGGTGAGAGTCTGAATTCTGCTCAGTGAGAGGGAGAGAATATTCTGGCTGGTAGGATTCTGGGAGAAGAAAGCATTCTAGCTAGACACTGAAGGATGATGGGCCTTCCAGGTGGAAGGAACAGCACGAGCAAAAACGAAGAGGCAGGCGAGGTAAGCTGAGTCTTGGGAACGGCAGTGCTGCTGAGGGAGGGGAGGCTGGAGTGAGGGGTGTCAGCCAGCGTAAGGTGAGTGCCGGCTTTGCACCAGGCGCTGAGCTGGTCATTCCATACAGCTGGTGGCACCCAGCGCGTGGCGGGCCTTGACTGCCAGGTGGAGCAGTTGGCATTGGGCAGTGTGGCTGAGCTTGGAGCAGGGGACAGGGGCAGCCAGACCTGGGCTTCTGGGGGAATGAATCTGCAGCTGTGTGTTCAGTTGGCCTGGGAGAGGCTGGAATCAGTGAGGCCTATTAAGAGGCAGCTGGGACAGCTCAGGAGAAAGACACTGAGGAGGTGGGCAAGTGCCATGGAGGTCAGAATGGAGAGAGAGGGAGGGGTTAATAGTGTGAGAGCCCAGATGGACGGCTTATTGCCAAGTGGCGTGGCGGGGAAGGTGCTCCCAGGGAGTGAGCTTGGTGAGGGCTAGGCGGGTGGCAGACTTGATATTTGGACCCCTGGGCCCTCTCCCTTCCTCTTCTTGCCTGCAGAGAGAGGAGAGTGGAGAGAGTGGATGAGAAACATCATTCAAGGAGAGCCTAGTCTGTGCTACACATGGGGCCTGCCAGGCTGTTATCAACCCATTGCCCAGATGAAACAATGGAGGCTTAAGGATGCGTGTGACGAGCTGGAATCACAGGATGAAGGTTCAGGTGGGGTCTGAAGGTATTACCAATGCTGGTCTCAAGTCCTCTACCTCCCTCTAGCTCGTAGCTGGCACTGACCACCCTCCTCACCTCTGCCGACCAGTTACAAGCCGTCCCCGCCCTGCACACAGCCTGGGCCCCCTGGAGGCACCCTGGGAGCCCAGGAGGAGGGGAGGGGCTCCTTTTTGGCTTCCCACCCTCAAGGAGCCAGGGCTTTATTTGCAGCTGATTACTTCACTGCCAGCAGAAATAGGGGTCTGGCTTCAGGCGAAAAAAGCTCTTTCCTCCTCTCTCGCTTTCTTTTTCGTTTCCTGCCTCCTCTACTAGATTTTTTTTTTTTATGAGGGATTTTCAACTTCACGTGCAGCAAAGCTCTGGGACAATGGAAGATACAAGATTGATGCTGACTGGCTGGAGAGGGGAGTGGCCTGGAAGTGGGTCAGGGTCACAGTAATGTTGCTTAATACTGACTGAGCACCTACTAAGCCCAGACCTCGGGCTAGGTGCTTGGCAGCAGCCCTAGCTTCACCCTTCCTCTAGGAGGCGGACTCTTCATTCCTTTTCCAGGTGGGGAAACAAAAGCGTGGAGAGGTTCGGGTCATGCTGCTGGTAAGGGACTGAATCTGGCCGTCCCACCGCCTGGGCTGGGAGCCTGGAAGAGACCCCGTCCCACTTAGAGGGGCTCAGATCCTGCTCTGCTCTCCCTGCCTCCAGACAGAGTCCGGAAGCTTAGAGATGTGCATCCCGAGCCCGGGTTAGTCCTGGTGGTCCGGGAAGACTTGTGGAGGGATCTCCTTCTCTCCTTTGCTGGCCCCATCCTCAGTAACTTGGGACTTTAAAATCAGAGGCATTAGCCCAGCTTTGTGCAGCCGTTGTGTGTGACTAGGGGAGAAAACCCCTGCCTGGGAACCCCCAGGATCCACACTCTGCCCCTGTGACCATGGGAAGGCTTTTCAGGGAGGTGACCAGTAACTTCCGGTCACTCCTGTGGGAGGAGCAGCTCAGGGAAGGAAGGGACAGCGAGGGACTACAGAGGGACCCTAACCGATCCAGATGACTTTTGGCAGCAGCCTCCCACCACACTCAGAAAACCGAGAACTTCCTACAGAGCCGCTGCACCTGCCTCCGTTGCCATCTCACCTCTGACTGTGCTGTCCCTTGCCCGGGCCCCAGCCCTGCTGCCCCAGGGCCAAGCCCTTCCCCTGCTCCGGGCCTTTGCATACACGGTCCCCTCTTCTGGGGACACTCTGATTGGTTCCTCCTCAGCCTATAGGCTGCAGGGAGTCTGCCTGTCCCTGACCCCAATCTGCCACCAGCCCCCAGCAATCATGCAGCAGCATTGGTGGCTGACTCTGGCCCTGCCATGAGGACAGGAATCAGCTCTGTCTTGCTTATCTTAGCATCCCAAGTGTCCGCCAGGGGCTTGGCCCTAGCTGAGGCCCACTTTTTTTTTGTTATGCAATATTATTTTTTTTAAGTTTATTTTGATATCATTAATCTACAATTAAATGAGTAATATTATGGTGATTACACTACCCCCTTCATCAGGTTCCCCCCCCCAACCCCATTGTAGTCACTGTCCATCAGCGTAGTGAGGTGCTGAGGCCCACTTTTAAGCATCTGCTGACAACTCTTGACTTCAACCTCCGTGCAACCTCAGTTTCTTCATTTGCAAAGTGGGTACAGTAACCTGTACCTCGTAAGTTTGCTTCGAGGATGAAACAATAAAGTAAAGGCCAGCCACTATTCACATTCCTGCCATTCTTGGGTTGAACCTTGTTAGGCATGGCTGGCGCATGTACCCATCCTGAAAACTTGCAGTGAGGAAGCTGAGATGTGGAGAGGTGGCCCAAGACAAGCTCCTAGGCAGGCCGGCCCCTGGGGCCCCTGAGGCTCCCTCCTGTTCTGTCCATGCCTCCTGCCTCCCAGGATCAGCGCCTGGCCTTGCTGCACATCGGTATGAGACTTAGGAGGCAAGGAGCAGGATATGAAGATGCTTCCCACCAGGAACTGAGAGCCGGCTCTGCAAGCCCCCTGTAATTGGCCATCAGGGTCCATCTTCTGTCTTCTAGCTCGCCCATCGGTTGCCCTTCAGCCGACTTCCCTCCCTAACTAAAGACATTTGCATGAGCAAAGCATCTCCAGCAACTGCCTTCTTGCCACCTGCTCCTGTGTCTCCCTCTCCACCTGAAGCCATAAATACATATGCAAAGGCCAGTATATTAATTTGTGTTTGAGCATGAAGCCGGGGACGCTGCCGAGAAAGGGGATTACGCAGTGGCGGTGGGTGGGAGGCAACAGATGGCTTGATTGCTTTTACCTGTTGTTAATTTGTTAGGCAACACTTCCTCGTTTGTGCTTAATCGTTCCCAGACCCCAAGACGGCAGGGCGCTGGGCACCGGATGGCCCTCGGGTGCCTGTGTCGGGTGAGGGTCAGGTGGCCTGCCTGGGAATTAAATGCCACGTCTGGAAATGAATGGCTCTTCCTTGTTCTCTCTTGACTAGACTCTGGTCCTACTCCTGGCTGGGCACTTGGGACCCTTCCCTCTGAACATATACATGTGGCAACATGGAGTGCGCCGGGCCAGGAGCACCGCAGGCCTCGCCCTTCCATTAATTGACTGTGTGACCTTGGAGGGGGTCACTTAGCATCTGTGGGCCCCCTTTACTTGACGGGGAAATGAACATAATAACACCTGCCCTGTCTAGTTGTCCCGTGTGAGCTGTGATAACGAGTCTGAGAATGCTCTGATTTGGGTGATGCTCTGATAGTGAGGCACTGCTGCTTCAGAGGGGTTAAGAGCTTGGATTCTGGAGCAGGCCAGGCTTGGACTGAATTCTGACTCTGCCATTTACAACTGTGAGTTTTGGGTAAGAGACCCAGGCTTTCGGAGCCTTAGTTTCCTCACCTATGCAGGGGATGACAATAGCCCCTCCCTGGGCGGGTGCAAAGGTGTTACTGCACGGGCTGGCTCAGCTCAGCTGTCCCAGAACACAGTCTGTCCCCATGGACAGACCTGCCCTTCAGCCTGGCTTAAATGACCCCTGTTCTGTGACGCCTGCTATGATGTGTCCCCTACCACTGTGGATTGGCCCTTCCTTCTTGTCACCCTCCAGGTGGTATCCGTTGGGGGATTACTTCTCCCCCATGAGCTACCATCCTGTTGGACAGCAATCTGAGGACTGTGACCTTGTCACCAAAGGGACGGCACGTGAACAAGCACAGCCATTCAGAAGCATCTTCTGGAGAAGAACATAGGCTCTCAGCCCATGAGAAAAATCGAGAAAGCCCACGTACCACAGGGCAGGGCCCTGAACAGGGGGCCCTGGGCAGAGGCATGGGCAAAAGGGGGGAAGTGCAGAGGGACAGGGGCAAAGCTGGTGTGAATATGGAGTCACAAGCCGGCGCCTTAGGGCCTGCCGGAGCCTCTCTGCTCCTCTCACTCTGTCTGCAGAGTGCATGATGACAACAGATGATACTATCTGCCCTGCGGGAGTTCACTGAGGTCGGCACAGGGTGCAGGGGCTGCGTGAGCGATGGCTGCACGCCCTCAGCCCCACATAGCTTCCGACGGTTGGTGTAGGGACTCCACTGCATGGTGGGAGCATATCAGTGTCCAAGGCAGATATGTGAAACCAACTCAGGGAACCTGGTTACGTGAGGCAGCTGGACCCAGGGACAAGTTATTTGATATTATTACATCTTTCCCAGGTTCACCTAGGTTCTGTCCTGGAACTTTTAACATGTGTCTCTTCTCCAGGTCTACTCTGCCTGGACACCCTCCTCTGCAGTCAAGGAAACAGCGAAAGAAAGGAAGGAGGCCTGCTTCAGGCCAGGCACGGTATGAGTAGCTCTGTATATGTTTTACCAGCCTCCCCATCACTCTTGAGGCTGGTAGTGTGTGTTCTACACTGACGCTTAGTAAAGTTAAGTGATTTGCCCAACATCACGTGGTTAGTGGGTACTGCGTCTCCAGCCTCCTGCCTCTTCTCTCAGCTCACAAGCATTTCACTGCATCAACGTAGCCATAGACATTCCCGCCCCTTCTGATTCAGAAACCATGTAATTTTGTAGATTCTAAAGCAACTTCCTTCTTGTACCATTTACTCCCACTATGTTCCATTCCTGTGGAAGGCATGCTGACCACGCGTATCAGTAAAACCTAGATAATTGTTCATTGTTAGGTAATTGTGAAAAATGGGACATCCCAATAAGAAATGCTGCAGGTTTGGAGGGCTTTGGGTGTGGGGCTACATGTGCATGACCACGAGGTGCTGCAGGACCCAACAGAGAGCTGCCTTTACCTTGATCCCAAGCTTAACTGTCTACCAAGAAATGGCTGTTCTTGGAAACCCAGTACCAGTTACTTAGAACATGGTGTTGGCTTTTATCAGAAACCTGTGGGAAAAATTGGTTATGGGGAATACAAAAGAGAGCCTGCTGACAACTGGGAAGACAGAGAATGACAATAACCCATTTGAAGTCAGCTGTTTACAAAGAACAAAGCATTTCTGAAAGGAAGAAACACTCCAGGGCGAGCCAGGATCCCTCCCCTTAACCCCACCGCAGGGCCCTTCCCACAGCATGCAGAGCGTAACAGGCAACCTCTGGGGGAGGGCTGAACACTTACGGGATTGGGCGTATTTTGTGAGAATGAACGTGGGCTTGATTTAGGCATTCCAGTGCTCCATGCCAAAGTTTTCATCAGCCTGTGGAGAAGTGAGAAAAACACGAGCAAGTTTCTCATAAAGCTAAATTTGTTCATTCTCAGAATGGATTGTCTTTTTTTCCCGGGATTATATCTTTCCCACTTTCTTGGTGTTAAAACATCCTTTCATCTATGAACCAATGGTGAGAGCAGACTACACCTGACTTCTTGAGTATCTGTACTTTGCAGGACACAAAGCTGGCAAGTCTATGTTGAATCCTCCAATTTTTTTCTTTAAAATTTTTGCTGAACTACAAAATCCTACAGTCTGAGGACAACTAGGTTGTACTTTGTCAGTTATCATTTGTATCAACTCTCTTCTCAATCTTGGGACAATTTTGTTTTGCTTAGCACAGACAGTCTTTGAAATTCAAATAACTCAGTCCTGTGCTTAAATTCAATAACCTTTTTCTTTTGGTCTATAGTGTAACAGTATTATACCCTATATACACCATAATTTGGGGAAGGAGATACTTCTTTTACAAGAGCATGTCTCTGTTTCTCTGTATCTGTCACCACGCCTTGGTTGGAAGAGTGCTCAGTCCTATAAAAAGACCTCCTATGTGACCCATTAGTCTGGAGTGAGGTGGTGGGAGTGAAGAGAAGGGACGGAAGGGTAGAAGGGACAGATGATGACTCCCCAAGGTAACCTGAGACTGTTTAGATAGGGCACAAGCTCAAATCATAGGTAGAGGCTGTTGAGTTCCTAGGCCTGGGATGGTCAATGCCAAAGACCGAGTTCAAATGGTGGGGTAGGAAGAACATGTTAGCGAGATCAATAATGTTAGATGCTAAGAAAATCTACTAGAAAACGTGGTGGAGCATGAGGAGTGCAAAGATTCACAGCCACGACGGTCAAGTTAGGGCTGAACTCCATGTGTTGCCTGGCGGATGATGAAAGGGACGAAGCTTGGGGCAGGGATGGCACACGCCCCTGGAGCAGGCGCTGGGGCCTTTGCCCTAGTAAGATTGCTGTCGTGGACGAAACAGGAGGTGACAAGAAACTGGTGATTCGTGGAGTGTCACAACCACTACTGGTTATGCAGAGTAAAGGGCCTGCTGCCTTCTTCCCGCTGAGATACTTTTGCCGGGAACAAACTTCAGCTTCTCTTCTCATGTTCCACTTATTCTCTCCCCTCCCAACCCTTCACCAATGTCCACCATAAAGGAAGAGGAGTTGTAATGTGACAGGTCAGGTTCTGGATTCTCATGGGAACATTAAAAATTGGGCAAGATCCTGCGTCCAGGCATAGTATACTCCTTCATGTGTCTTTGTGGACACACACCAGGTAGGCTGTGGGCGGTTCTTGACCAGAGTGGTTCCATGAGCACAGAGAGCATGTCACCAGTCTGCACCAAACCCTTTAATGCCCCTTAATGAGTTTCCCTCCCTTTCTCTCCGACACACACACACACACACACACACACACACACACACACACACACACACACACACACACACACCTTCCAATGACTGATATGACCCATCAAGAACTATCTCCTGCTTCCCTCTCTGACTTTATCTTCCATTTCTTTCTTGCTCATTTTCTTATATACTGGCCTCCTGGCTAACCCTTGGGTGGGCCAGTCATGGTTTGTCTCAGGGCCTTTGCACTCACTGTTGCCTTTCTCTGAAATGCTTTTCTCAGTACCCCTGTAGTGAGCTCCCTCACTTCCATGAAGTCATTCAGTGAGGCTTTTCTGACTGTCTTCCTTGAAATTTCAACCCATTTACATTTTATATCTCCCTTTCCTGTTTCATTTTTTTTTCTCTCTGGCGGTTACCTCCATCTAGCATTGTATATGCTTTATTTATTGTCTTGTGTACTGTCCATCTCCTCAACAAGATTATAAATGCCACAAAGAATTTTATCTATTTTGTTCCCAAGTCATTAAAATAGTTCTGGCACATATTGTGTGCCCTATAAAGATCCACTGAAAAAAATGAATGAATGAAGCACATGAAAAGGTGCTCAATGTCATTAGTCATCGAGGAAATGCAAAGCAAACCACAAGATTCTATTTCATCCTGCTAGAACAGTTATTATTAAGAAGACATACAATAACAAGTGCTGGTGAGGATGGGAAGAAGTGGGAACCCTCAGACATTGCCTGTAGGATTGCAAAGTGGTGCAGCCACTTTGCAAAACACTTGGTGGTTTCTTTTAAAAAAGTTAAAATAAATTCACCATATGACCCAGCAATTTTGCTCCAAGGTATCTGCCCAAGAGAAATGAATACATGTCTATACAAAGACTTCATAATTGCCAGAAGTGGAAGCTATCCATCAGCAGCTGAGTGGTATAGCTCTGCAATGGAAAACTAGTCAGTACTCAAAAGGAATCAAATACTGATATATGCTACAACATGGATGAACCCCAAACAACACTAAATGAAAATAGCCAGACACAGAAGACCATATGTTGGATGATTCTACTCCCATGAAATGTCCAGAAAAGGCCAATCTAGAGAGACAGAAAGCAGGTGAGCGGTGGCCTGGCCTAGGTGGTGGGAAGTGGATTAACTGTAAATGAGTATGAAGGATCTTACTGGAGGTGATGAAAATGTTTAAAACTGGCTTGTTGGTGATGGTTGCACCATTTGGTAGATTTGTTAAAAATTATTGAATTGAATGATTAAACACTTGAAATGAGTGAATGGTATGGTCTGTAAATTATACCTCAAAAATGAATAAATGGATTCCTTGTGCATACTCCCTTAGTCAGGAATCTTGGGAGTTTGCAGGGCAGGGGCGAGGGTAGGAGGGGGCTAGGCCTCTCTGGTCCCTTCCGTCTGACTGCCAACATGGATAAAAGGGCCTCTGCTCACAGAGTGGGAGCAGAATAGAAACAAGCAGACAAGCCCCTGCTGCTAATGGAGCCCTGTAGGCCTCCAGTGGAGACAGTCTCAGACTGAGGAGGGAGGAGGCAGGGGTAGCAGAGGAGGATCGCAGGAGGCCACCAGGGAGGGGTGCAGGAAGGAAGATCTGGAGTCAGCAAAGGCTGCAGAGAAACAGAAGGGCAGCCAAGGGAAGAAATAAAAGCTGGAGAGAGTGTTGGGGCCGCCAAAGGGAATAGGAAGGGCGTTTTACAAATATATCAGGGGAGAAGAAATCTTTGAGAGCCTCCTGGCCCATTAATAAATGAGAAGGGAAATAAAATTAATGATGATGATAAAAATGGCTGAGCTGCTGAAGTGCTTTGTAAAATTGGTCTTTAACAAGGAAAAGAAAAAAAATCCAAGGGATGGGCAATTAGAAAGGGACAGAAGCCTTGTCAATATAGTTGATGAAAGGTAGGAAAGAGAATACTTAGAAAAATTGGATAATGCCTACCCAGTCCAAATCATCATGTCCGGATATAGGCCTTAGGGGCTGAAGGGAAATTATTAAACCCTTGGCAGGTATTTTAATTTATATGTATGTATATATATTTTTTGAGGAGGGAGGCAGAATCAATGAAAATCCAAGAGCTTGGGACAAAAGAGGGAGAGCAAAGGAGCGCCATGTGGCAAGTGCGAGCTTGGGCACCAGGCCTGGAGCCTCGTGTTCCACGTGTTCTGCCCTTTGACCCCCAGTGGCCCTGGGTGGTTCCCTGATGAACACATTACAGGCAAGGAAACGGAGCCTCTGAGCATTTATGTGGTTCTTCAAGATTATTCAGCTAGCAAATGGTGGTGGCAGAATTTGAACCCATGTCTTTCTGATTCCAAAGAGGATTCCTTTCCCTCCTACCAGCTGCTTCCTTTAACTCTCAATATTTGATTCCACGTGTCAGAGAGAAATTCACCTACCTGTCAGTGACCGGCTGTTGGTAATCATCCTTTGTCCTGCCTTGGGATTCGATTGATGTAGAAAGAGGCTGTCTGATTTTCGCATGGAGATGTTTAGAGAGGATTTCAGAGTTGGCATGTTGAGGAGAAAGAAATAGGGGAGAGGTTGAGGAACGTGGGCCTGAGGGTGCCTGCCGGACGGACGTCAGAGCCACCAGGAATGGTCTGTTTCATAAAGTCCAAAGTCCTTAAGGATCAGCCTGGGGGAGACGGGGCCTGGGTGGGAGGGGCTTTTTTGGTGGGCGGGGCTTCCCAAAGCAACAGCACATGCTGGACCCATAGCCAGGCCTGAGGTCCAAGGCTGTTTTCTATGCTTCTTGGCCAAGCCCGTTATTTGCCCTTGTCTCTGACTTCTGACTTTTGGCATCTAAAAACTGGCCTTGACTTTGATTCTCAGCTTTGGTTCTGTCCACTTCTTTCTGCTTTTGTGCCATAATCCATGGCTCACATCGGTGGCTTCTTTAATCTCAAATCTCATCTCTGTTGCTGTTCTGTTAACTCTGGTGCTCTGGGGTGGGAGGTCAGAGGGTGGGGATGATGGCTGGAGAAGTCTGTAGAAGTAGTCTTTCTCCTGCCCCACTGTCATTCTGGGGTCCCGTGCCTGGTGTGCTGGGAATCCCCACTGTGATGGATTAATTATTTACTCCCTTCATCTAACCCTTGCCATGGCTTCATTATATATGGAGTTTATGTCCCTGTTTCTTGACTTTGGACTTCGCCACGTGATTTGCTTTGCTCAATGAGATGTTAGCAATGTGGCAAAATCAAGGACTTGAAATGTGCTTGTGTGGTTGGGTGTGTCCTCTTGCACTTCGGCCACTGCCATGAGGTGAGCCTGCCCCAGCTAGCCCACCAGTGTAGGATGGATGAGAGACACTTGGAGCAGAGCCCCCCCAGCCAACCCCCAGTCTTTCAGGGAGAAACAGAGCTTCCCCAGCTTCTGTGGCTTGAAGCAAATTGCTCGACTGAACTTAGACCAGCCAAATTTCAGCTGACCTGAATATTCTTGAAAATAAATGCTTACTATCCTATCCCATTGAGTTTGGTGGCAGTTTTGTTATACAGCAATAACTTACCGATACACAGCTGTATCACAGTGTGCTCTGAGAGATCAGTTCCTATCTAAAATTCCTTTTTACCTCAATTTATTAAAAGTAAAAGCAAATCACTAAGCACCCACTATGTACCCATCCCCAAGTTAGGCATGATGTGTTTAGAAGTTTTGGTTACTCTCTTGAGGAGGTCAGCTTAGCAGATGATCACAAAATATGATCTCAGTGACAACTTCTTGGGGGAAAAAGACCTCTCAGTCTAGTCTTGGAGGAGGAAGAAATGGAAGAAAGGTAATCAAAGCAGAAAGTAGGGCATGCCCAAAGGTACAAGGGCATGAAATAAGCTGGTCCATTTGTGGGACCCAAGTTCCTCTTTGTGCCGGCGTGTTAACCTCAGCTTGGAGAGTCAGGCAGAGCCCAGGTCCAGCTCTGACATTTTACAAGTCCCTGATCAAATGTTTTTATAAAACACTGCATCAACAATGGTAATTTATTACCAGATGATGGAGTCCAAGGATACCCCATTAAATTAAAAAGTGGCACAAGATGTGATAAAACTCAAAGAAACTCAAAGGGAATAAAAGACTCCCGGTACTGCTGCAGAAGCAATAAACAAACAGCATAATCCAGAAATGCCAAAGGCACGGAGGTAATTACACACCGACACCTGCTCCCGGAAGTCAGGCTGGGGTCTGGAAGGCCCAGAAGAGGGCTGCTGACAGCGAGAGCAGGCCCCAGCCCCGTCCTAGCCCCACCATACCCAGACCCCTCCAGAGAGGTAGGCACTTCCCTCTGCTTGTCCAGTGTCACTTCCCTGAGGTTTCTGAGGGGCCCCATTTCCTGCAGCAGGGTGGCTGGGGGGAGGTGAGTAGCATCTCTGGCCATATGGCAGTGAGCATGGCCTCTCCTCTAGTCCCCCCTCTAGGTGTGGGGAGCCCAGCCCATGTGTGTGTGATTTCAGAGTTAATCTGTCCGCACTAATTAAACATTGACAGCTGTGAAATATTCACAGGGCACCTTGGCTGACAGGTTACTGTCTCAGGCTCTGAGGGCCGCAGCTCTGCTGGTGGGTGCTTCTGGCCACTCACTTTGTGTCCCCCGACTCTCTCCCCTAGATATTCCCAGCTGCTGTGCAGGGCGGCCTCACCTGATAGGAATCTCTCAGCCCCTGGGTCTCAGGTGACCTCTCCCCCAGCCCTGGGGTTCCCAGTGTGGTACAGAGAGAATCTGGCCTGGGGGGCAGGAAAGGGGCTTAACTCAGGGTCGCTGAGAGGCCAGGCAGCATGTCCTCCTGTAGGGACTCCTGAGAGTTTCTTTCCTTCGCCGGCTTCTGTTAGCAGCTCCAAGGCTGGGCTCTGTGGAAGGGGCTGGGAGAGAGCTGGCCACCAGACAGAATGTCTGCTCCCATGAGAGCCCAGTCTGATGTTGGGGGGTCTGGTCCTGCAAAGGGCCTGGAGTGCAAAGGGGTGGGCTCGTATGTGGGGGGCAGAGGGGTCCAGGAGGACGCCAGCCAGTCCGGAGAAGGGGGACATTCAGGGCAACCTAAGTAGACTGTGACTTCAGGCAGAAGCCCTAGAGGCAAGCGGGGATCAGGTAAGTCAGTACAAGGGGGTCTGCCCAGAAGGCCTCCGGTCAAGAGCAGGGCATGAGTGAAGGCAGGGACTAGAGCAAGAGCAGAGCTCCCAGCGAAAGGTGGTCTGGGCAGGGTGGAGGAGGTGGGGAGGGGAGGTCAGCGTCACCCACAGGGATGAGGTTGCATGCTTGCAGGCCCACCGAGGAGTCCAGGCTGCATGCTGCCTTCCTTGTCTCTCACTCTCTATGTCCCGTCATCCGCCCACCTCTGCTCCAAGTCCCGTCGGAGGCTCTTCCTGCTCTCCCAGCCTGTCCCAGACCCTTGCTTGCCACCTGACTGGGCACCTCCACCTTCCACCTCCTGTGGGACAGGAGGGGATGAGGAGGGGAGGGCCAGGAGGCCCGAGTCAGAGCACAGGTCACCTCTGGAGGCTGGTGGTGAGCAACAGGAAGGAGCTCTTGCTCGCTAGTCGGAAAGCCAGCTCATTGCTGTTTTCTTCAGGGGTGGCACAAGGGCCTGACGTGGAGGCCAGCATCGTCTTAGCCCCAGCACCCCTGATGTCTCCAGGCCAAGGCAGGGAGCAGATAAGGTCACACCTGTCAGTCAGTCAGCATCTAGTCACAGGCCATATGCTGATGGCTCCCCAAAACCAAAAGGAGGTATCTGGGGGCCTCTGTGCCCCCACCTTCCCTCCAGGCTATAGGTTCCCATCTCAGTGCAGGGGCTGGGAGTCTGAGAGGGCTACCTGCCTCCTGCACGGACAGTTGTAGTGGGTGGGGTCCATGTGGGCCAGGGAGGCATTACCCGAATGACAAGGTATCAGCATTCTCTTGAGAGCTGAGAACATGCCCTTACTGTACTGGCCCCTCAGGCTGGGTCCCCGGGTCCCCATGGCTAGGACCCTGAGCCTGGACCCCTGAGACTGCTGGCACCAAGGACTGGCAAAAGGCACCGCCCTGAGCTTTGGGCCCAAGGGAATCTGAGACTCTGGGAAGCTTCCCTGTGGATCATACAAAGGAATGCAGTACTGACAATCGCAACAGCAACTTGTTTTGTTCAGAGCAGGCCATTGTGTTAAAGCACTTTGCAGGCATTATTTCATCTAACCTTCATTCAACCCAACCAGCTAGGCAGTTTTATGACCCACATTTCAGAGATAAGGAAATGGAGGATCAGAGAGGTTGAAAAGCTATTCAGAATCACACAGGAACAGGCGGTGCTGGCATCTGAACCCAGGTGGTCTGACTCTAGAATCCAAACCCTCAATTCTATGCCAGTGGTTTTCAAACTTTTCCAAGACAAAAATCACCTGGAAACCTGGTAGAAGGCAGACTGCAGACTTCTCTTCGCCCTGCTGAACCCAAATCCCAGGGGAGGGCCTGGGAAGCAGCTGGGCCTGGTGGGACCTCCACTGTGCTGGTGCCCTGGGGCTGCTATGCTCGTCCCCTGGGGATGGGGAGAAGGCTGGTGGGGGAAGTTAGGAACAGAAACCCCTGCCTGAGGACCCCGACTGCTTCAATGTTTAACAAAGCTTTCTTTAATATATCAGCCTTATTTGGAGCTGCTAAAGCAGGTGGGAAAGAATTTGTGTTTCCCTTGGGCTAGAGCCATAAAGCAGAGGCTGACCTGATGATGGTGACGGCAGCAGAAACCAGAGCAGGGGACAAGGGAAGGAGGGGCCCCAGGGCCTAATTTGGGGCTTATTGGTTGGCCACCCACTCACTCTGGGAAACGAGTCCTACAGCTGGGCTGGAATGTGTCTCTCTAGCTGTGAGGCCTCAGGTAAGCCACACATCGCCTCTGAGTCTCAACATTCCTATCTGCAAGATGGGCTAATAAAATTACTTGCCCAACCGTGTCCTAAGCATCACATGAGTGATGGGAAGCACATGGCGCAGAGAGCAGCTACTCTTCCGCAGTAGCACTTCCCACATGGCAACCATGGTTCTCCGTGCTTTACACACACTAACTCCCCGTTCCTCCTAGCAGACCGCCCAGGCTGCTGTGATGACTGCCTCCAGTTTCCAGGTATGAAACCACAGCCTAGAGATATTAATGTGCTTATCTGTGGTCCCACAGGTATGGCAGAGTCAAGCAGAGCCCACCCCGTTGGGCCCTATAGTTTATGCTCTTAATCCATCTTAGGCATCCAATAAATGTGACTCTCATGCCTTCCACTTCTCCCAGACTTCGGGGAGATTCAATGTTCTGTTTTGGACAAAGGCGCCTCTGCTGCGGGTGATCTCTTTTTAGGAGAACCCACTGGACTGAAAATGGATTTATCCTTGGTCTGTTCTGGGCTCCTCCACAGAGGGTTTGCCCCCATTCCCTCAAGTCCTTAACTCACTCTCATCGCACGACTATTTAATGGGCACTTACCCCGTGCCCTGCCCTGGGGACATAACAGTGGACACTGGTTGTGACCCTACTGAGACCACAAAGGGGGGACAAAGAAAGGCAATAAACAAGAAACTAACCAAAATGACGTCGTGGTAAGTAGTAACAGCTGTGGGGTAAACTAAGCGGGAATGGCAGGACAGAGAAGCCTCCCAGAGGGACGCATTTGAACCATGACCTGAGTGAGTGATGTGGGGATGGAGAAGAGCGAGCCCAAGGGTTCGGATGGGGCAATGGAAGGCTGGAGTAGCCATCTGCTGGGATGGAGAAAGACTGGGGTTTGGCACAGAGGTGGGGGGATGTCAGTAGCTCAGGTTTGGCTGCACTAAGTTACCAATGTCTATTAATTAGATCTCTGAATGGAGGTTTCAGTAAGCAATTGGAATACACTTATGAATTTGGGGGAATTTCTGGAAATGTAGATTTGGGAGTTATCAACATGTAGATGGTATTTAAAATTAGGCACCAAATGAGAGCCCAGGATGGAGGAGAATAGAAAAGAGTAGAGGTCTGAGAACTGAGTCCTGGTGGGGTAAGAATATTTACAGGGCAGGGAGGTGATGAGGATCCGGCGAAGGGGACTGGGGCCTTGTCACCGCAGCCCCCAGAGCCACAGGGGATCCAGGCCCCCAGAGTTGGGTTCTCCCAGATCTGTGTGCCTTTCTCTCCTCCAGCTCTGTGTTTTCGGCAGGCCTTTCCCGCCCTCTAGTGGTCATGACTGGGAACGCACCCAATGGAGCTAGCGAGTTAGACAACATTTCTGGGATTCTTCTGGGTCATTCCAACTCATTCAATTCAGTAGGCAATTTGTACTAAGCGCCTACTATGCGCGGGGCACTGACCAGTGCGGAAGAGAATGAAATGCTCTCTTGGAATTCACGGCATAATGAAAGGACAAAAACTCAACGGTAAGACAGTGGTTCTCCGTGGGGGTGCTCTTGGTCATGTTGGGGAACATTTTTTCAATCGTCACAACTGGGTAGAGGTGGTGAGTTGCTACTGGAATCTAGTGGGTAGAGGCCAAGGATCTGCAAAAGACAGGACATCCTCCTATAACCAAGAATGTTCTGGCCCCAGATGTTGCTAAGTGCGGAGGTTGAGAAGCCCTGAGCCAAGTCAGTGTGTCAGGCCCTGTAATACAGGTGCTAAACAACTGTTTGGGTGCAAAGGAGAGAGTGATTCTCCTGTCTGTGGGAGGCAAGGAAGGCTTCGCTTCGCAGAGGATGTGTGGTTTCAACTTGCCTTGAAGGATGAGTAGGCCTTTGCCAAGTAGAAGGGGAGACGTTAGGAAACAGATGGGAACATGTTAAGATCATGTCACAAAAGAACCTGTCGTCGGGGTGACCACAGGCCCAGGTGCGTCTGGGACAGCCCAGTTAATGCAAGGTGCTCCCTTCCACTCTAAAGGTGTCCCAGTTTGGGTGATAGATTATGGTCACGCTAGACTCAGCAGGCTCAGTGTGGCTGGAATGGGGGATAGGGGGCGAATGGGGGCTGGGTCAGAGGGCCTTGTACAGTAAAGCAGAGGCGCTGGGCTTTAGCAGAGAGCAGTGGGGACCCACTGGTGGTTGCAAGCAGGAGTCTCGTCTCAAGAGACCAGAGTAGAGGCTGCTGTAAAGTCCAGGCTAGGGAGGAAGAGTATCAGTGAGAGTGGCCCTCTCTTCACAGCACCCCTGAGAATCCCAGTCTTGGGTGAGGGCTGGAGAGAACATGACCAGGGGCTCCACACACAGAGAACAAACGGAAACCCTCCCAGCCAGAGCCACAGGGCCTCCCTCCGCTCCTGGCAGGCCCCCTCCCTGCCTGTCCCAGGCAGAGTGCTACCTGGGCAGGCGCGGAAGCAGGGCCAAGGGCGCTGGGTGCCGGCCTGAGCTCTGCTACTGCTAAGCTATGAGACCTTGGCCGGTCACAGCTCCTCTGGCTTTGGTTTCTCTGTTTGCATAAGGAGCGGGTGGACCTTCTACTTCTCACCTATGTTCTTGCACACTCCTGAGCTCCTCCTGGAGGTGGAGTCTGCAGCCAGACAGCGCCCATTCTGGAGCTTTGCGTTATGATCAGCCTGTGGGACCACTCCCCCTTTCCTGCACGCAGGTCTTTCATGAAATGGGGACAATTCCATCCACTTGGGGAAGGCAGCCCTTCGGCATGTATATCAGGCTCTCAGCTGGGGCATCCCAAGGGGCACACGCTGGGATCTGTGATGGTGAACTCCCAAGACACCCCTGCTGGGCCCGTGTGCAACAGAGTGGCTCCAGGGTTCCTGTCTGCCCAGCCACGTTTTTGGAGAGCCAGTAAACAGGCTTTGCCACAGGAAAACTGGAAAGGGCACAGCCTGGAGAGCCATCAGAGAGAATGCGGTCTTGCTATTTACAGACAGCTTAACTTGAGTGGACTGAGATGACAACAGACGGGCCAAGCCAGGGCTGAATGGAGAAGGGCTTTCTCACGAGACAAACTGCTGTCTGCGTACAGCAGCCCAAGGGCAGGGCAGAGTGGGTGGGCACTCCCATCGGCGGCACTGAGGTTCAGAGAGGAAGTCATTCAGCAAGTGTGTGGCTGAGCGTTTGGGTGAACCTGAGCATTCTGACTGCTGTTTGCTGTGTTCCTGGTACGACTATTCTGATACCTTTTCTTTGATAGAGGAAGATGCTGGGGTCTAGAGAGACAAAGAGATTTGCCAGAGGTCATCTAGCTACTGAGTGGAACTCCTGAGACCAGATCTGACTGCTCTGCGAGAATCCTCTGCCTCTAGCTGCACAAAGGGTCAGAGTGGTCCCTCATCTGTCCCTTTTTTCTGAAACTGATTGTGTGTGTGTGGGGGGCTGTGGGGACATCCTCTCTATGTACATCAACTAACATCACACAAAACTTTCCTCCATCAAAAAAGCTATGAAAGAGAATTTAGAAAATAATGCAAAGGTAAAAGAAAAATGGTCCCACCATCCAAGCTTTAACTTTTGGGTACATTTACGTCCTTTGTTTTCCCTGTTCACACAGTTGAATTCATATTGACTCTACAATTTCATGCCCTGGTTTCACTTACACCATCATAAGTATTTCCCATGTTATTACACACACTTCATAAATGTCATTTTTTAAGGCAGCAAACTCACTGGACCAGCCCCTGGTTTTTGGACATTTAGACTGTCTCCAAGTTTTCAGTGTTACACATAATGCTTCAAAGAGCAGTTTTGTGTAGGATGGTTTTGAATATTTAGAATGATTTTCTTGGGCTGGAATTTTAGGGACGTTGCTGATATGCACACCAGCTGCTCCTGCGGTTGGCTCTTCCATGGTTGGCCCAGCCTTGGGGACCAAGGCAAAAGCCTAACACGTCCCCTTTCCTCTTTCTGTGCTCTTTCTCAAAGTCAGTGTTGGTTTCTTATTCTTATTACTCCTTTGTTATTTCTCAGGACTCTCCACTAAATCCCATCACGTTAGCCAGGACCCTCTATCTGTTGAGAGTGAAGAAAAAAAATCACATCTCAAACACTATTGATAAAAAATGGACTATATTGGTTCAATAAACTGAAAAGATTGCTCGCTTCAGGTATAGCTAGATCCAGGCGCTTAGGCAGTGGGATCAGGACCTGGTGTTTCACTGCTTCCCAGCCAGGTTCTGTGGCTCCATCTTCAGGCCCCCGTGCTGGCATTAGGTGCAGCCCTTCCGTTTCTAGACCTGCAGAAGAGAGCAAGATTTTCCCCCTGGGAGCTCCTACCTAAACTTCACTCTGATTGGACTAACCTGAGTTGCTTGTTCCCTCCTGCGCTAATCGCTGTCACCAGAGCTATGGCCTGACCTTAAGCTTAGAGAATACGGACAGCATGCTTTGTGCCTGGGGCCGGGGTTGGCTCGACTTGTCCCAGAGCCCTTGAACTAGGAGAGGTGATCCCTGCAAAACATGCTTGGGGTATGGATTATCACAAGAAAGGGGAGTGGATGCTGGAATGGGAAGCACAAAACAATAGATGCCATTCTGTCTTGAGAAAGGATCTTGTCTCAGAAGCTTAGCATTTTATACCTGAAGTGTCCTGCAAACACATGCCGCTGCTATCCCAGACAAAGAGCCCCTGTGGCAACCTTCCTGAGAGGTAGCCATTCCAGTTCTGCTTGCACCCACCTCATGATAGGCAGCTCTCACAGTCAGACCAACCTGCCCACCCTGGGACAGCTGTAACCATAAAGGGGATCAATTCCTCCTCGGACTGAATGTCCACATCTGTCTAACTGTGCGACCGTGACATGAGCCCTGTGGACCTGCCGGGAAGACCCTCATATATGTAAAAACTGGAGACATAGCCATCCCGGGTCTTGTCTTCTCTCAACTGAACAGCCCCCAGACTTTATTGTCTGTGACTTGGTTTCCTGTCTGTGCCATGGTTGGCCTCCTGGGATATGCCCCTGTTGGTCAGCATAAAGTCAAGAACTGACCTCGAGACTGGGATCTGAAACAAGCACACAAATTCATGGCTTTTCGAGAAGTCTTTAGTGAACGACCTAGGTTTCCTCTTTTTAAAAAGCTGCCCAGCTGTGGAGAGGATTGGTTCTAGTCCAGGTATCCCAGTTGTTCCTTCCCTTGTGACTCATGTGAATTGCTCTTTTGACCAATTTCAGGGCCCTAAAAGCGAAAGTAACAAGCCCAGCCATGTGTTACTTAAAAGGAGATTTATTACATTTAACTGAAAGGATCCTTTTCTGGGAAGAGAACTTTGTGTGCCAGCCACCTGCTGCGGTGGCCTCCCCACAGGCTCCCTTTTCTGCCTCTACTGCCCTGGCGCTCAGAGCTGGCCTCTGCCCTTGGGACAGCATCCAACACATTATGGATCCAGCAGAGCATAGCCCAGATAGCACATGGACACATCATCCTGTCTTGGCGACCCCTCAGCATTTTGTACGACTCTGTGTTTTCCTTTCTGTAGTCCCAGAGCGCTGCCATTCAAAGAGCACCGACTGTCCCTTGTCAGGCAGCCTTGAGCGCATGATGTCACCATCCCTTCAATTACCAAAACCAAGCAAGGAGTCAGTAAAATCATCCCTTGGCTGTACTGGGTCAGAGTCAAAGCTGGGTGGCTGCAGTTTCCAATTCCATTTGCTATCTGAGTGGGTTAGGGTAATGCTTGACACTGTAACAAATAAACCCCAAAATGTACAGCTGCTCGGATATGGCAGAAGTTATTTCTTCCCACTGTTACAGGACTGGTGCGTGATGAGGTCAGCAGGAGGCCATTCTTCATGCCATCTCTGGGTCCCAAGCTCCCAGATGCTCTGCCATCTTCAACTAAGGGTTTCCAAGGGGATCCAGGGGGCATCTCCAGCCAGCCGGAGAGAAGCACTAGCAAAGAGGAGTGTGCTGGGAGTTGTGTATGGGACAGTTTCACAAGCAGCATGTATTTCTGCTCATCTCCCATGGGCTAGAGCAGAACATAATCACAAAGCTGCAGATGACTACAAGAGAGACTGGGAAATACAGTCTAGCGATGGGTGAAGAGCAGGACATGGATTTTGGTGAGCATAGAGCAGTCTTTGCCATGTAATCCCAATCTAAATTATAAGACTGGACCTGGACCATTTGAAGAGGAAGCAGAGGAAATGGGTACACATCAGCAGGACAACCGGACTCTGTTGTTGGTAACCTCCCACTACGACTCCCCTCCAGCCATCCCCCAAACCCTGGTTGTGTCTGTGCCTTTGATTAGCTACCATGACCCACCCCAGAGCAAAGGCAAGGGGCCTGGTGTGTGCAGAAGCCCCAGAGAGGGATTCTCGGATCACTACCTTCTTCTCTTTGCTTTTCACACACATACCACGTATGATTTAAAGACATGATAGAATCATCTGGATACATTTTGAAACTTCAGCTAAATTGCTTGGGGGTGTGTGAAGGCTTGTTGAGCAAGAGAAACTGTGATTTGTAACTTGGAGACAGACGGAAACTTGGGGGTGGATTTCTGAGAATGCGGTGTCAGGGATGTAGAGCAACTCCTGACTTCCGCCAACAACACTCCAGCTGCCATTGCACCATCTTCTCAACTCACTTCGTATTAGCATTCCTTTTCAAAGGATCGTCTCAGGCTCCAGTGTCTTTCACAGGCTCTCAGCCCGCCCAGCTGGCTCTAAATGCTGCCTTGATGTTCAAGTGGAAGATCTCCTTCCGCTTTATGACAGCTTCCACAAGAGGGGGCCCTCCTCCCAGGCAGGCCCCGCTCATCCCCACTGTGGTCCAACAGGGCCCTGCAAACATTATTGCTCTCCTGCTAGATGCTTCTGACCCAGCCTTCTTTCTGACTCTGTCTCTGGAGAGGCTCCTCCTTCAGGGAGCCCTAGTCTTCTATGAATGACAGTAAGGAAGGATTGCGTTCCGGGCTTGTGACTGCATTTATGTGACTTTGCAGGCTTACTGGCTTTCTCCAAGGCACCGCCATCGGCCTCGGCAGTTAGGGTCATCTCAGCAGAGAGAGGAATTTTTTTTTTCAAAGTCACCAGTTCGCATTGATGTGTTGGTAATCACACCATTTCACTAAGCCCCTTCTTGCATTGTTCTCACACAAGAACCTCTGGATTCATGTCCTCATTCCCTTTTCAAAGCTCCCAGCTTTTCCTCTCACACACATACTAGCTTCTAAATGCCAAGCCGCACATTGTCAAACCAAACTATATGTTGAATTAAAATAACGCCCACAGCTTTCAAAATATCAACATTCAAATGCCAACTTGTGGCTACTTGCCTTCATGATTTCTTATTGATGACATTCTGTACACCGCATATCTATTAATATTGATCTGAGCCAGGGGGCTCACATTCTTGATATACTTTCCCACTTTACTCGATTCATTAACAGTGGTTTACATATCAAGCACATTCAGGAAACTGGTAACAGGGTAAGTTCGTCAGAGGTTCCATGTCTTTTTTTAATATGGTTGGATCTTTTAGGGGATTAAGGGGCATTATGATCGCCCACATAGGGTAGGGGGGTCACAGGGAAGGCCGTGCAGCACGGAGAAGACACGTAGGGGCTCTGCAGCCTCTTACTACGCTGATGGACAGTGACTGCAATGGGGTGGGGGGGATTTGATAATATGGATGAATGTTCTAATCACAATGTTGCTCATATGAAACCTTTATAAGATTGTACACCAATGATTCCTTAATAAAAATAAATAAATAAGTAAAATAAGAAGGGGGCGTTGAGGCCTAAAAGAAAATATACAGTTGGATCTTTTCCAAGCATCTTTTTTAAGAACACTCCACAATGAATAGGTCATGGACTATATAAAATAAGAATCCTTTCTTATTTAAACTGGCCTTCAGAATAATCCTGTTCACACAGCATATAACACAATAAGAGCATCTTCACCCAGGACGAATGGCCCTGAGTGATTTCAGTGAGGAGTGTCCATTTGAGGGCGGAAGACAGTGATGGGAAATGGCAGGGCTGAGCTGGCCCTGGAAATGCAGTCCTGGGTCTCATGAAAGCGGTATCCCAGGCTCTTCAGGCCCTGCAGATGGACTGGGATAGAGGAACACCACACACACACACCCCAGACCTATATGGCCACTGCCCGTGCAATGCTTTCCCTCTGGAGCACCATCTTCCTCCACGTCTGCCCAACCTGTGAGTTATCCCAGTCCTGTCCATGACATCCACACACCTTCCGCCTGTACACAATGCCCTTCCTACACTTCTTACACCGTTAGCCACTGATGTGTGTGTGTGTGTGTGTGTGTGTGTGTGTCGGCCTGTCTATCTTCCCCTTGGACCATGGGCTTTTGGGGTAGGAAGCATTTCTTCCTTGTCTTAACATCCTTACTGTCTGGCATGTGGTCAATATTCAATGAATGTTGAATGAATGACTAAAATTGGTATCCAACTTATCATAAAATCTTAATGAACATTAAATTCTAAGTGAATTCTCTTCCATCCAAAGTCTCTTCTTTATCAATACCCAGGAAGACATTTGATATGCACAACTAATAATGACCATGCATGTTTCATAGACAGGTTTCCGTGACCTCCCAAGCCCCCATACTCATCATCTGAAACGCCCTTGTGTTATTCTTCTGTGTCAACACCTTTCTCTTTGCTTGGTCAGCTCCCTCTTCTTTGGCCTTTGGGTCGTGGGTGAGTTTTAGTTATTACAGGTAATGCTGCTCTAGACATGTTCTTCTTTCTTCGGGGCTAATACCATGGCACTTGTTTCCCAAGAGAGAATTCCTGGGTCAGAGAGTACAGAAATGGCAGAGCTCTCATTCATGCTGCCTGATTGCTTATGTAAATTGGTCCAGAAAGCAATGCTCAAGGATGTGCTTCTACCGACTGACAATCTTGGGTTTTATCATATTTATTTTTGCAGCTTTAATAGGCATGTAATGGGACCTGAAAGTTGCTTGAATCTAAATTTTATTTCATAGCTGGTGAGATTGCCCATGTTTCCACATGGTGATTTACTATCTCCATTTCCTGGTGTGATGGTGTTCATCTCCTTTGACCACTTATCAGGAAGAATCACACAGCAGCCCATCCATTATCTGTTTTGGGCAGTAAGCAGGCCTGGAAAGGAGAATATGACGGACATAATGGATGCCGCTGCTTTCTTTTTAATATTTATTTTTATTACACTGTGGTGCAAAGATTTTCATTCTTATGTATTTGAACACATCCATCAGAGCCCTGATGGTATCTGTTTCTTCAATAGCTGGGAATTTATCTCCTCATTGGCAGCAGGGATGGCAATGCTGGTCCCTGGTCTGCAGGTCCATCCCAGATCAACGGTATAGTATGACTCATCTTGACAGGCATGCTGCATGAATTTAAATGAACTCTCCCCTAGCTCATTAGCCAACGGTCCCGACGATGTTTATTAAATAACAATCGCTTTTCCCAGTGTGCCCTTTTGCTGGTTTAGCATTAGTTTCACTGGGGCTCAAATTCATCTCAGGAATCTCTCTTCCAGTGACCTTTGCCGTTTTTTAACTCAGCATAGTTTCAGTGATTGACAATTCACATCTTAATCACTCAGGAGGGATCGGCTATCACTGCCATTAAAAGACAAATCCTTTGACGGCCCTTCATTTGGAAGAATAAGCGATCCACACACAGAGCCATCAAGTTCTGTTAGAGGACTTAGGGGGATTTACACTGGTATTGCATTAACTCCATATATTGACTTTGGGACGTAGTGTATGTACTTAGGGATTACAATTAGATCCAAGCTGGTAAGTTCCCCCAGTACCTCAGAGCTTTAGACAAAGGGAAGACTCGAGTTTCTTTCAAATGGGCTTGATCTGGGGAGTGTCCCAAAGGGTCACTTGGTCCTCAGACTGATTGTTTTCAGTAATGTCATATTTCTGTGCCTCTCATCCCAACAACCCAATCCCAGGAGAGTGATGGAGACTAGGAGGCGATCTTGACTACATACCCTGTGAGTCCTGCAGTAAAGATGTTGGCTGGTGGGAGGTGGGCTGGGTGGGAATGACAAGACAGGGTTCACAGCTCCTCCAATCAGCCTGGGGTCCATGGAATGTGACTCCCACCATTTCAGTGTCAAGACTTTTAATTCTTCTGTCCAAGTGTCTTTTGGTTACTCCCTTCTGGAAAAGCCCCCACATTGAATCAATGCACCTGTACGCCTCCTCTGTCACTGCTGGGCTGCAGCGTGCTCCGGAAGGGAGACCTCCCAAGTGTGGGCACGGGTGCTGTGGGAAGTCCATGGTCCCCAAGCTCAGGGATGCCGGTGACCCTAGCCTGCTTCCGCAGTCTGGGTGCTCTCTCCAGCTTGTCTTCCCTGCCTCTTCCCTGTTTCACTGGGAGCAGGGTCCTTGCTTAGGCACGGGTCTAGTCCCCTGCAGCCTGCCCTTCTTCGCCTTATCGGGAACCTCACTCTCCTTGTTACGCAATCCCTGTCCTGTAACCTCAAACTTGCCTTCTCTAGTGTCTCCTTCTCCTCAGTACTTCAATATGCTACCTTCATTATTTAAAAACTCTTCCTTCCTTAAAGATGTTTTAGGACTTGAATGTGCTTCCCATATTCAACATAAAATACTGAAAATGGATAAATAGAGGAAGACGCTCTTCAACAAAGCCCCATGACTACCTCTTACCACCGTCCTCTCTGTCCTCGCTTCGCTACCTTCAAAAGCTTGTCTACATTTGCTGTCTCAGGCCTCTGATCACAGCTGACTTCTCCACCCACTACCTTGATTTTGCCCCTACCGCTCCACAGAAACTATTTTCACCAATGTAACTAATGGCTTCCTTATTTCTAAATCCAAAAGTCCCTTCTGAGTTTTCGTCTTCTTGACTTGCAAGCAGCATTTAACAATGCTATTCTCTCCTTGGGACACTTTTTTCTCCGACCTGGGAGTAGCCTCCTATCTGGACCTCCCTCCTGCCTCTCTAGCCATTCCTCTTGTCTCATCCTTCAGCTTCTCTTCCTCTGTCCTGTCTTCAATGCAGGGGTTTCTCAGACACTCTATGTACCCTTGGTTCTTGCCACTCGACTCTGTTCCTCAGCAATCGCTTCCGTTCTTGCAGCTTTAGTGTTCCTCTGTCACCTGTGGACCACTTTCCATGCATGCGTCCAGGCCCGGGACACCTCCCTCCTGAGTTTTAGCTTCCTGGTATGAGCTCTGATACCTGAATGCCTGCATAAGAAGCTGCCTCTGCCTCTTAGTGTCTACGTGGCCTTGGACAAATTACTTGACCTCTCTGTGCCTCAGTTTCCTTCCTCCTAAGGTTATAGTGAGGGCAAAACAGAGTTGTTGCCATTATTGTTAGGCACAGCCAACTGCTTGTTGCATATCATCTCCTTCAGGTCACCTGCAGGCACGGCGAATGTGACCTGTCCAGACCTAATCCACTATCTTCTCCACCTGTCCGTCAGCATTTTTGTCCCCCATGTTTTCCTTTCCTTTTGGTGGATGATACCACTGGTGTCTCCAAACACCCTGGACTGCCCCGCTGTCTTCGCCCCTGTGGCCAATCAACCTCCACGTCCATGCATCTGCCTCCCTGCATCCCCCCGCCCCACTTCCCCTGCTCCCACCCTCAGCCTGGCCACCATCATCTCTCACTTAGGTTTGCTGCATGAGTTTTTCAGTGGGTCCCCCTTGCTTTTAAAGCCCAAACCCCTTCACATGGTTCCCAAGGGCCCATCTGGCCCGGCGCTGCTCACTGCTTCCTCTTCCGCTCCTGCCCACCCTCTAACATCTGGATGTGATCCATTGTCTTGCACTCACAGTGTCCTTGGCACTCCTACCCGCTCTTCCCTCAGCCTGCAGCAGTCTTCTCTGAACCCTTTCTTTTCACTACTGAACCCCGTCTTTCAAACCTCATTAAAACCCACAGCCTCCAGGCAGCCTCTCCAACCCCCCAGCATGGGAAGAGACGCCTCAGTCTGCGTGTTCCCACAGCACCTGGACTGGGTGCCTCCCATCAACCTGCTCAGAAGTCTATTCCCCCTTCCCCAGAGAAATCATGACACTGTGGGTCATCCCTGTATGTCCAGTACTTGGCACGTGGTGCTCTATAAACATCTGCTGAATAAATATTTCACTCCACACCATGGGATAATATGCCTGCCCTATCCATGCTCTTCAGTGCATTCCTCTACTGAACACCCGGTTCGGGATATCAGCTATCTTCCTTCCTCTTGCTCTAAGCAAATTCCCAGTCCTTGCCATTAAGAAGCTCGGAGGGTAATGGTGCAGTTCAAAGAAGCAGGTAGTGATAATGGGAAGAACATGAGGTGATTTGTGTGTATAGGAGCCAATGATATGGGATGGGCTAGTATTTCCTGGAGAAATTGACTCTGAGCTAAGTTTTTAAAAATAAGAAGAGTTGGACAGGGGATGAAGGAAAGATGCTCATGTATTAAGGCTCATATTCTTGTATATGCCAGATAACAGCTAAGTAGACACCATTTAGGTCTACTTCCACGGACAGTTTCCTCACCTCCCATCAGCTCTATTTCATCGAAAGGCTGTGATGCCCACCTGGAATACTGAACACTGCACCCCCTCCTCAAAACCCCTATGATGTCTTCACTCATTTCAATATACCCAGCTGATCCTGCGGGGAAAACCTGGCACAGCCGAGGCCTGCCTGTCTTTACTCATGATTTCCCCGGACAAGGGAATGGACGCAGGGGAGGTAAATCATTTGTACAAAGCTCACAGAGCTCATTATCAGCATGGCCAGGAGTCAACTCCAAGGACCTTCTCTTTCCACCACAAGCTGCTACCTGCTAAATTTTTAAACACATATGTGCTAAAGAGTGACCTGAAGGTGGTTGTTTGCTGGGGGAAGGGGATAGAGAAGCACCACCCGGATCTTGAACTTGACCATTGGCCTTCCTGGATAGATTCCTCATGGAATGTATCACTTATTAGGAAACAAAGACACCTATTCAATCAGAA
Organism: Smutsia gigantea; assembly: GCA_032199065.1. Lineage (NCBI taxonomy): Eukaryota > Metazoa > Chordata > Mammalia > Pholidota > Manidae > Smutsia > Smutsia gigantea. The sequence continues at coordinate 65,697 of JAVSCE010006554.1, forward strand.
AAGTCAGAAACATTTTGCCTTTGATATCCTAAAACTGCAGCTCAGTCACGTTAGAAATAAATCTCACAGACAAGAAGGGGTTATCCAGTCCAGGGATGTTAGCACTCCTAAATAAAGCCATGGGAAGGGAAGCAATTCTTCAGAACAGAGTATTTAAAGAACAAAGATATAAACACAGCAAAACATATAAATTTATGGGATACTGTCTTGCTGGCACTTAAAGGAAAAAATATTGTTCATGATGGCCTCTATTAGGGAGAAAGAAGAAAAACTGGGAATTAAGTCTCTACCTAAATAACCCAGAAGGGGTGCAAATTATCAAGTGGAAGGAAAGTGGGAAGAGTAATAAACCCAAAAACAGAAATGAATAAAACAAAGACATAAAATTGAATTTGCGGCACAAGCAATGGATCAGAATTACCTGGATTCTTGTGCAAACCATACATTCTCCGGCTTGAGCCCAGACCTACTGAATCAGACTCATGGGGGACAGGGCTCCGGAATCTGCATTTTTGACAAATTCTCCTCATGATTGTTATGCACCAAGCATGGTCACCTTTCTATTCTCTGGCTTTGAGAGCTATTGTATATGCTGATTTTCTCCAATGAGACTTCAGAGGTCCTTGGTCCACATGACTCTTGGTAATCTTGAGTGTCTCTTCCCTGCACACAGTGGGACCAGCTAGGTCACAGTGGGACTCCAGCTCTGGACACAGTTGGCTGGTCTGAGAGTGGACCGTTGACACTGGCTGGGCCAGTGTATCCTTTCCCTGGGGCTTTTAGATTTGCAGCCAAAGAGTTATGCAGCCTCCCTCTCACGGTGTGGATTGTTATCTGTGAAGCAATAGGCTCCCTGATACCATATTTCTCACCTTGTGGAGTGGAAAAGAGGAGGAATCTGGTCTTTAGAGAGAAACGGTTGAAGGTAACATGCAGAGAGAAGTGTAGAGGCCAGAAAGAAAAGGAAACCCCAGCACCGTTCAAGCCCTTGCTTCCTTTCGTCCTGAGACCCAGCTTTTTGCCCTTGGCTTCCAAGGGATACTCCCATGCACTTCTACTGCTTTCCCTTCACGTGTATGCTGGCTGGAGCAGGGTCCCTGCCCAGACATCAAAGCAGGCATCGCTAATTCGCAAGTATACTCGGTTCCTTTCTTCCCAGGAACCCAGTCTCACCCCCAACACTCATCCTTCCTGCAGAGAAGTAAGAACGTAGTTACAGGAGTCACACCATCTGTGCCTTGTGGCAATGATGCTTTCTGGATCCTGGTAAGATGGAGGTCTGTCATAAGCCAGACCCTACTTCTTCTCTGTGACATGCCTTCTTGATTCTCAAGGTCAGATGTGATTGTGCCGCCAAATAGCCATGGAGCTGGGCACAACGCGCAGCTGCATGACCAAGGTGGCCCCTTGTTTGGAGAATACAGAATAAGTTACAAACCACAGAACCTATACTCATAATATTTCTAAAAGCTGATAAGACCCACCGAATAGTAGGTGCTCTCAAAGTAGTCATCAGTAAACATTCAATAAATAGATGTTGAAGGTCTCATTCAGAATGAGGACTGTGTTAAGTCTGGGTATTCTGAGACAAGTAGCTCAAAGTCACTGTCCTGTGGGGTCTGATTGGAGGAGGAGACATACACATGAATGAACAGAAAGGGGCAAAATGTTGATGAGCAAAGCACTAATGAGTGCAGAGGCAGGACTCCGCTCTAACTGGAGCTGTCAGAGGCGGCAGTCCTGGAAGGGGAGCCATTGGCCCAGATCTTCAGGAAGGAGGTCATAGGCAGCTCAGACAGCAGGAAGAGCATGTGGACATGCACAGCAGGGCCTGCTGAAGACACTCAGGCACCTGGTTCACTGCAGACAGGAGGGCAGGGGCAGTGGAGACAAGGCTGATGGGGCAGGTGGAGGCCTCATGTCATCTGCTCTGGGGCTATACTCGATCTTGGTGGTAAGAGAAAGCGGGAAGTCTTTCAACATGGGGAGTGGCCGTGGCTGATGTGCTATCATCGGTTATTTTTGGCTGTCCTTTCTGGGCCCTTGGTGACAAGCATTTCCTGGCCTCCTTGTGCTTGGATGGGATCACGTGAATGACTCTGGTCAGTGACACGTAAGTAGAAGTGACCTATGTCATTTCTGGGTCAGGCATCTAATTGCTGGTGTAAGACTCCATAGAGCTTCTGTTCCCTCTATCACGATAACTGTCAATGTTCCTGATGGTGGCTGCTCGCCCTGCTTGGGGGTTGGGCTGGAGCAGAAGCCCCTTGGTGGACATGTAGCATGAACAAGCAATGGACCACTTATTCTTTTTTAAGTCACTGGGATTTGGGATTGCTTAATACAGCAGCATACTCTGGACTGTCCGGACTGATACGGCCGGCCTGTTATCCGTCCCCTAGGTGGGAGCCGCTGGCAGAGAAGGCTGACGTGCTGGGCCTGCTGTCCATGCCGGCGGAGGACAAGGAGGCCTGGGGGCCCTCGTATGGGCAGCCCAGAGACTGGCTACCAACCTAACCAGCATCTCACTGCCCATGTGGCCAGTTCTCTTCACTGCCCCTCACCCCAGCCACCCAGTTACTCCCTGGAGAAGTGTAAAACTCTGCACATGACAAGGGAGAGTGAAAAGTGAAGGCTCAGAGAAATGACATGCACTAAAGATCCTTGACTTGAAAACAAACATGTGAACTTTGAAAACGCAGACCTCCTCCCAGCTAAATAAGTAGAGCCAGTCCAATAAATGGCACAAATGAATTTTGAAAAATGTGATTGAACAAAAAAGGATTAGAGAAAACAAAATACAATGGCAAGACAGCAAAATGTAGCAGAAGGCACATGGCCATCAGTCGTAGACCTGCCTTCAGACCCTGCTTTTGAGATTTATGGTTTGACCTTTCAGCACTCCCCTGTCCAATCATCTATGCTTTCATCAATAAATATTGAGTGCCTACTGTATGCCATGCTGGGTCCAAGGGCCTGTGCCATTCAGACACCGACTCTGCCTTACATGGAACTCACAGTCCAGGGGGCCACCCGGATGAGAATGTGCGTTCCCTATGTGCACAGTGGGAAAAACCACTCCTTGCTGGCATGGTGAGTATCAGGTTAGTGTACAAGCCTCCTTGCAGTGTGCACAGAAGACTAGAGATGCTAAGCAGTGCTGACTGAAGGTTGAAAGGCCAGAGTTTAGTAATAGAGCACAGGATATTGTAGGAAAAACTTCCGTTCAATAATCATGGGAGATCCATGCATTATTTAAAGTCTACAAGGAGGCAATTTGAAACATTCAAAGTTAAAATTTTTGCTCCATACTCCTAAATATGAACCCCTTCCTCCTAAGTCCATACACTGAAGTCTAAAAATTGTATTATAGATTACATGGCCTTATACCAGGGGGCAGGGAGAGGGGTTGGCCATCAGGCAGCTTATTTGGGAGCTGGTTCTCTGGTCTTCTGGCCGGGCATACATGGGCAACCTGGCTTTGTACAGAGCACACTGCCTCCTCCTTCCCATCACCTTCACATGTGCATATGGTAAGACACATTTGGGGATTCCTATAGTCAATATATGCAAAATTTAGAAGACACATTCCAGGGAGCTAGACCTGCTATGTGTATATTTATGTTTTGTTTTCAGGAGGGGAGACAGTGTGAAAAGAATGTGGTTTTCCGAGTCATAAGCATTTAGAGTCAAATCCAGCTTTGTGACCTTGGCAAGTTAATTAATCTCTCTGAGCTTCAGTTTCCCTAACTTTAAAATGGACTGATAATGAGGGCAATTGTGAAGGCATATGCGCACAGTCCTCTCTCTCTATGTGTATATACTTGCACACACACACACACACACACACACACACACTTGCACATATTATATCCAGATGCATATATACATAACTATATATGAATATATAAATATATACATACAGATGTACATAGACATACATTTGTTATGTGTGTGTGTGTACATAGGTATAGGTAGAGATGTGTGTGTACACATACACGTACATGGCCTACCACAGTGCCTGATACCTTCCTTATATTGATCTGTGGCAGGTTCCACGTGATCTGAAGAATAGTAATGTGGGGTCTCTGCATCCATCCTCCTACTCTTCTCAAAAAAAAGTTCTTTCATAGTTACTTGGTACCATTATTAGAATTCAGGCACCAAACTCTCTCCCCAAATGCCATTTAACTGGGCACCAAGATAGAGAAGACATCAGACACTGACGACGGTACCGATCCAGCCCAGAGAAAAGACCTGCTGCCGGTCAGAGCCCCGCGCCCTACCCCCAGCCCAGCCCAGACCCATCCCAGCCTTGATGATCTCCGCTCTGGTCTCTTAATCATATTTTGAGAGCCAAGAGGTCAGAGGCACAAAGTTAGGTTTCTGGGTCACCTATCCCCTGTGGATTTTCAAAACTTCTAGACTCTATTGCTGTCTTGAAATTAATGTAAATCTGTCCATTTGAAACCATTTCTGTCACTTTTCTCCTCTAAGAGGGCAGCCAGGGACCTTCAGTAAGGAGGTTTCTGAGTCACCTGCTAACCTAAGCCAAATACTCTGAGCAGGGTTCCCAAACCTGGCTGAGCCCTGGGATCACCTAGGATGCACATTAAAATGCTGCACCCCAAGCAGGCCACATGGGAATTTCAGGAAAGGTGTGTGAAGGGGCAGTGGAAGCTGTTGTCTTACCAGCTCTGCCAGGGCTTCTGATGAATGGCTGGCACTGGGACCCCACTGCTCTACAGTGGGGCCAGCTCTCTGGGGTGATCTGGTAAAACAGGACAGATTCCCAGAAGGGCTGCTGGCTGGACTCACCAAAGGCCACCTTCATTTTCTCTGCTGACTGGGACCCCTCTTCCCAGGGATTGACCCCACCTTCCTCCTACATTCCCCCTTGCTTCTGACAAGGGAAGAGGGAGAGGAAGAAGAGCTAAGACGAGCGCCCAATACATGCCAGGCCCTGGGCTAAGGGCTCCACTCATGGTATCCCATTTCATCTCAAAGTACAATAATGTCTGGTGGCATTTGGGCTGAGGACACTGAGGACTGAGAGAGTGTAAGTAACCAGCTTTCATGGGCACACATGAATCTGAGTCGAACATTTTACCACTCCAAAGAACAGGTTCTTTCTACTAGACCCTATGAGTGACAGAGCAGACGTGCATTTCAAACCGGGTCCTCTGATTGCTCTGGGAAGGACTTGAAGAAGGGAAACTAATCCATAGGAGCTTGTATTAAGTAGAAGACCTGCCTGCCCCATTTCATTTGCATAGTTATCCTCTTAGGTAGTGACTGTTATTTCCCCCATTTTACAGGTGAGAAAACTGAGGGCTCCAGAGGGTTGAGTGATCTCCCAAAGGGTGCCAAGCTGATATATGGTGGCCCAGGCGGTCTGGCTCCTGAGTCTATGATCTCAGTCCCTGTGCCACCTTTTAACCAAGATGGTGGCCTCCCAGAGGGAGAAGAGGCAGAGGTGTGTCCTGATTCAGGAGGGAATTGCCAGGACCCGGTGACTGGTGAGGGAGAGAAAGGGGTCAAGGGCGACAGCTAGATTCTGGTTGGGTGACCCATGCCCCAAGCCTCCTTCACCTGTGAGACGGAGTACAGGACGGGGAGGTGGTTTGAGGAGGGAGGGGCAGCTAATGAATTTAATTTGGGCATATTGATTTTTATATACCTGTGGGATGACCAAACCAAATTTGTGTGGATTAAAGAAATGATCATAATTCATCTATTCATTTAACAAATACTTAGTGGATGCTTAATTTGATGCTTAATGAAAATGTTGTGTGCCAGGCCCTGTTCATGCACTGACCAGGTGGCCCGGCATAATTTCCAGGCTAAAGCCCGCTCCTGAGGAAGAGAATCTTTCTCATCATGTTTAGTTCTGATATCTTCTCTCATATTATCGTGTTCCTTCCTTCAGAATTTCCTCTCACATCAATCATCAGTTATCAATCACAGGTGACAGAATGTGGCTAAAATGACATTTCCCCCACGCAAAACCACAGATGCGTGACTGCCGTTGTGTTACAAGGCACCTTTGTGCTAACTCAGGGTCTCCACGTCACGGGGGAGCAGTCCAGGAAGATTTGGAAATTCTTGTCTTTTTGCCCATCTTTTCCTAAGTGCCAGAGATGAGAAAGGTGAGGAACCTGCACTTCAGGAGCGCTCAGCCTGGGGAGGGGAGGGAGCTGCACCCCTGATAAGGGGCGGAGATGGGCTGCCTTGCAAAGGGATGCTGATGAGGGGTCGAGGCTGACAGTAAGCAACCTGAAAACCTACTGATCCAGTATTCAAGGTGTCCACCAGTGACGCCTATCATGTGGCGAGTAGAAGCCATGCCCATGAGCTGTGTGATGCTGGGCAGGTCACTTTACCTCTCTGAGGCTCCCTTAGCTGTCTGTAAATGGAAATGTGATGCTTACTTTGTAGGACAATATGGGGATTCCATAGGAAACAGTTGCAAAGCACTTGGCACAGAGTAGGTCCTCTCCTTCTGTCAGTCACTTAGGGGTTCTTGATAAGCATCAGCTTTCTATTCCAGTGATGCTTATAAATCCATGTGACCTTCTGTAAGTCTCTATGGGTATGCATGTAGGTGACTTTTTGTATTTCTATATGGGTATGATAAGTCTATATAAGACTATATATATGTCAGATTAATTTTCTACAAAAGAAGAATGAATTAGATTTGCACTGGTGTGATTTTTTTTTCACAGAAATATGCAATATAGTTCTGTTTCTCAATAGTTTATATTTCTATTGAAAGGACAATAACTTCAGGGAAAGTTCCTAAAAATGACCCATATTCCCTGGACATGAGCACCCTCACTGTATCTTTCTGTTTGCCTCTGCCTGCTCACAGCCACATTTTCCCAGAGTGCACAATGGTCCGCCCACAGTTTTGTTTTGAGCTTTTTGCACTTAACTATTTCACAGGTGCTTCTGTGTATGTGTATATGTGTGTGTTTTAATGCCTTTGTATCAGCTGGTTCTGAGGTTTCATAACAGTCACTGCATGGTATTCAGTTTGTTAAGAAAGCACCCCTCAATGCTTAATATTTCCGTATTTGTCTGTGATTACGGATGATATCAGATCTAGGGATAAGACCTCTGTGTGTTGCCTGTGTCTTTCTGGACATTTGCAGGAGCTCTTTTCCTAAGTGAGGGCTCCTTGTCTCATTTTGAGCCCTCTGCTAAAGGATTAGCATTTGATTTCAGATCCCAATCTGTCTCTTCCCTTTTAGGCTGCCATGGGTAGACTTTTCCTATTTAAGAAGTGGAAGTAACAATTCCGACCGGTTGTTACTTGAACAAGAATGGAAATTTGCTACATTTGACCAACAGGGCAGAATGTTTAAAGGAGCTTATAGCTGAAGATGATGAAAATAATCTTTATTGAGTACTATGTGTCTAAACTCAGTGTTAAATACAGTTCTCATCTCTGCTCTGCAGAAGAGGCATTTGAAGTCAGAGAAGTTAAGTGACTTGGCCAAGTTCACACAGCCAGGAAGTGACTTGCCCCTGGATGCCCACGGACTCAGGTCTAGGTTAAAATCATAGTGTATTTGTAACTTAGGTGTCCTTCAGCAGGCCATTTGACCACTCTGAGACAGCTTTGCACGTGTGAAGTGGTAGTGATAGGTTCTATCTCAATAGAGGTAAACATTATAAGCAAGATAACTTAGGTAGCTGCTAATCTGGTACCTGACACGAAGTATTCCCTTCGTAACAGGACCAGCTCCCTTTCCTCCCCTTCCCACAGTGCTTGGATCTCAGCCCTTGACCCCACCTTGGCTTCTGGGTCCCAGAAAGGCAATTCTATTTCTTACTGAAATGTTCGTGCTTCTCACTTGTCTTGTTTCCCATCTGCTTGGCTTTGCCTCTCCTATGCACAGGATGGCAATGCTCTGATTCTACTCCTGAGGATTCCTGGGCCAGAAATTTGAGTCTCCTCAAGTTTTCCCCAAAGCTGTGAAGTGAGAACAGAATTCCTGTTATTTTCCCCTCTCTTTTCTATTTCTACTGCCATGCTGGGCTTCTCCCCAGGTCAAAGCTACCATCACCTTTCACGCTACCCTCTAGTTCAAAATAGCACCCCACCCCCAGACGTTTCTTATGGTTTTTAGTTTTCCCTTTCTAATTCCTTTGATGTCTTTGGAGCTGATCCTGGGAAGAAGAGGATTAACAGCTGTGCTAGTTCTGAATCTTGATTGGAAGCGAAACCTGAAAAGAAACCTCTCCTTTCCATCCTTTTTGGCTTTTGACTCTCATATAACCCATTCCAGGAGGCCTTAACCCTTCGAAAGCACACACACACATTCATACATGCATGTGCACTTACTGGGCTCCACCCAGGCATTGCCAAGGTTGTGGGAGAGGTGTGGTAGGAGGACCCGGCAGACCCAGTCTTTGCCACACTGTCATGAGCTCCTTCTGGGATCACCAAAGCTGCCCATGATTCCTGATGTTCCCAAGGCTTTGATGTCCAGGTTTCTCTGTGATACTGTAAGACGCCCCAGGATTCTTCTGATAGTCTTCTTATTTTCCTAAGATATCTCACTGAACACGTATTTAAGGAGCACCGACTATTTTCTAAGGGCCAAGTGAAAAATTGAACTGGCTTCTGTTTCTCTGTCACAACCCAAACCAAAAGATACCTGGGTATTATGTTTATTTTATAAGTACGAATGTGGGGCACAAGGGGACAGAAGTCAGCTGAAACTAGAAGCCCTTAGGCAGCAAGGGTAGAGGTTGGAAACCCACCCTGTCTGAGCAGTTCCCACAGCATTCCACCGCTTCAGGCAGGTCACTGTCAAACCTACTCTGCATGCCGCTGAGACCAGAAGGGAAAGGCGTGTAATGTGTTATCCCAAGAGGGAGGCACTAATAGCCTCCTGGGTAAGGTTGAAGAATTTGATGCTATTCCTAACTTTTAAGGCAGCACAACATAGTGATTATAAATATGGATTTGGGAGGCCAGTAAGCTGGGGCTCAAATTCTCATCTTGTCACTTTGTAATGTTGCTGCTATGGGGAGACCCCACGGGGTCCCTGAATGGGCTCAGTCTGTCATGTCGGAAGATAGCGTTAACTTACTCTCTGAGCCCCAGGGTCCTCCTCTGTAAAATGGGGGCAATTATAATTAGAGCACTTGAGCGCTGAGTCTATGGGCCTGGCACAGAGTAAGCCCTCAGTGAGTACGGTCTGCGAGCTGCAATGGCAACGGAGACCAACGCGAAGCAGCTCATGTCGGCACATGTGCTTGTGGTCCCCAGGTGGTTAATACTAAGCAATTCTGTTCGACAAGTCAGCCTGTTGAGTGTCCTAGCAGCTGTATTTTATGGCTGTGAAAGGGATGGTATTGGTGTGTGCTATGGGGTGGGGGAGGGGTGACGTCAGGGGTGCCTTCTCGTTATCCAGGTAAGGTTGCCTTTATCACTGTTCATGCTGAAGACCTTTGGGAGCTCCAGTCAGGTATGTGATTGGGCCATGGAGAGCATTTGCGGAAGAGCATGGGCCGTGTGCAAGGTGTTCTGAAGCTGTGAGGGCAGAATTAGTGTGGCATTCTAGGTAAGGCAGAAACCCCACTCAGAGACCCCCTTAGGGTCTCACCATAGCAACAACATTTTTGCTAGAGGTTACTGGTCTTTCAAGTAGTAGCAGAGACGCTTGACCCACTGGGTTCATTTTGGAAACCATAATGGGGCTTCTCTGCCGCTCAGTTTCTAACGAAATCTCAGTAGCTGGGGAAAGCTGTCTTCCATCTTCCTCAGTCCTAGCTTGGCATGGGGGGATGGGAGTACAGGGAGGGAGTCTCCACGCAAGGAAGGGAGCAGAGTTCAAACATGGAGGAAAACTCCTAGCAGGTCTTAGGAGAGGCAAATCACTGAATCTCTGTAAGTGGATTATGAGCTGAAACTATCCCTCAGCCTGGACCATGGTGCAACAAAGCCTTCAAGGACAGCTACAAAGGGAATATTTAAAATCTCAAGGTTATTGTATAATTTAAAAAGTTTAATATTGTGTGTAATTAAAAAATCATATATTATTTAAATACTCTCTTTTTTCCCTATAAATTATCTGGGGGAGGCAGAAAGACAAAGAGACAAGAGAGAAAGAAGCAAAAATAGAGACAGAAGCAAAGAGAGAGAGCTTTCAAATATCATTTAATGCCTAAATGTCACAGGCTTGAAAAATTCAACAGAATTCTCATGCATTCTTTCCCACAGGAGGCTATTCTTTAAACAATGACCTTTTAAAAAACTGAGGCAAACAAATAGCCCTGATACTGATGGCATGTGTACTTTATCAGCATGGACATTCCATAGTTGATAAAATGAATTTTATCAGGCCAGATGGTCAGTATTTGGGACAGTAGATTTGGGGCTCTAATATTCTTATGGACCACATCTGTTTGGGTCCAAACAGTTATTGAGTCAGTAGTTATTCCAAGATAAAACAGTTTAAATAATTGTATTTCCTGTGGTTGTAAAAATTCCATTTTGACCTAGCTGTCATGATTTGTCTGAAGACTCTGGCGGGGGAGGGGGGGAGGTAGGATTGGAACCCAGAGTAATTTGTAGGAAAACATATCAATTACATTGCAGGTGCTGCCTCCCTACTTAAGATTTCAAAGAATGCCTCAAAAGCTGCTGTTTCGTAGTGGAAAGGGCATGGTACTTGAAGTCTGGAGACCTGGGTTCATGTTTTGGTGTCATTAATAAGTTTCCAGAGGGAGCTTTGGGGTCAGACAGAGAAATTTTTCCAGATAATAGAACATGTTTGCAAGCCTGCTGGGGATGACAACCCTATATATAAACAGAGGTAGTAAGAAGTCTGCTTACATTTAGACACTGAAAATTAAACTTTGCACACTGAAAATTGCTCACTGAGAAACTGGTAAATCTTTGCAATTAATATTAAACATGTTGGTACCAGCTCAGATGTATGGAATCAGATCAGCTTGGGTCAAGTTTCAGTAGTCCTGGGTGACAGAGAAGGATCTGGGTGGGCTCTACACATAGAAATAATTTTCTTAGCTGAGAGAGTCACTAATTGCTGATGAAGAGGAACTGGAAGTTAGTTATCTAAATTTTGCTTTATATAGTATGATTACAAAGTATTCTGTTCTCAGTCCTTTGCCTCTCTTCAAAGACTCAAATGCAGCAGCCCTTTATGGTATTAAGAAAAAGGTAAACACCATAAATAGTTGTCTCTAATTCCTTTCTTCTGTTCTCTCTTGAATCCATTTTAATAGCTCTTGCCAAGGTCCCTGGTGACCAATGCTAAATCCAGCAGTCAACTCTCAGCTCTCATCCTCCTTGATCTCTCAGAAGCAATTGACTCAGTTGGTCACCCGTCCTTCCTGAAACCCTTTCTTCCCTTGGCTCCCAGGGCACCCTCTGGTCCCGGTTTTCCTATTGCCCCTGCGCCTCCCCTCCCTGTCCTGTTTCTTGTTAGTGTCCTTTCCGTGCTTCTCCTCACCTTCCAGACATTTTAACAGCAGGGAATGCTGGGGCTCAGGCAGTGGCCCTTGTCTCTTCTTTGCCTGTATTCAACCGTTGGTGATCTGATCCAACGCCTTACCAACCCATTCGAGACTGTACCGGAAGAAATCACCATTTTGTAGATCACATGGTTGAGTATCAGCACCTCCACGTGGTTGAATCTAATGACTCCCAAATGTCATTTTGCCCCTGAACTCCAGGTACCTCCATCTACCTGTGTATTGGGTCTGTATTTGCCTTGCATGTCTTAGAGGTATTACAAGCATGACTTGACCAAACTCAAACTCCTGATAACCCAACAACTAGTACACCAGTTTAAGGGAGTTCAGTTCAGGGACTGTCTGTCCCTTGCAGTGCAGGTATCCTGATCAATCCTCTTCACTCCGTGAGAGGAACGGAGGGCTGGACGGCTGTGAGGTCTGGAGAGGGGGAGGGTCCCAACCCCACAAGACCCTGGGCTTCCTTCTCAGGCTCTTTCCTCCTCCTCAGCTTCTGGAGTCTCTTTCCCAAGGATGGTGTCAGAGGAGAGAAGGGTCATGGGCTTGGGTGGGAGGGCTAGGCCTGGGGTCTGAGGGTGGTGGTGATGGTGGTCATGGACAGGGCTGAACCAGGTGGGGCCTCAGCCGCCTTATCAAGGGCCTCACCTTTCCTAAAGGGACAGTTAGGGCTTAGAGAAGAAAACTCTCTGGACCCAAGGTTAAAAAATTATCAATGAATGTTTCTTTTTCCTTCTTATCTCTTACTGGTTTAAATGCACAAAGCTCATACAGTGCAGAGCAAGTCTTCTCCTCACAGTCACTGGTTCCTCTCCTGAGGGACAGTTTCTGGCGTAGCCTCCCAGAGGAATTTTACACATGGTCAAGTCAATATAAAAATCTGAGTGCATATGATTTCACGCAAGTGGTTTCAGGCTATAAACGCTATCCCATCCTTACCCTCAGTACTTAATATATTCTGGATATTATTCTGTATAAGTACACATAAAGTGACCTTGTTCCTCTTAACAGTTTTAGAACATTCTAGCACAGAGGCAGTATGTGCTTAACCAGTTCCTGATTAATGGGTATTTAGGTTGTTTCCAATCTTTTGCTATTATTAAAGCTTTCCTGAGTGTTCAAAAGATGATACATCTTTGGGTCTACGTACAGGGCTATCTATAGAGAAAATTGGGGAATTTTTTTCCCCTTTAACTTTCATGTGGTCCTTCTCTGGATGAGAAATATAGTCTCTCTCTTCACCCAAAAAGCAGGCAATTAGGTGAAGGTCCTGGAGTGAGTGATGAGTTCAGACTCCAGACTCAGAGGCCTGGCCTCCCGGTCCAGCACTGACTCTGACCAATTCCATGTGGCCTCTCTGGTTCACCAGAGAGGCAGACAACAGTTTCTGAGATGGGGAAGGTGCAGGGGTGGGACCAGGGGAGAGACCATGGTCACCCGCAAACGGTTGATAAGTGGGTTATCAAGGGAGAGGCCCAACCAGGGTGTCTAGGACTTGGGGAAGGAGAGGCTAACGACACAGAGCCCAGGAAGTGAATTTAGGCGTGAAAACAAAAGGCAAATAGCCATTTTTCTCTTTTTTCACTGTAACATAACATTTGGCTGGATTCACAGCCAGCCAGAACAAAAATGACCTTTTCCAGCCCCCAGCTTGACCAGGCTCTGACTCCAGGCCTATAAAGAGATGTGTCATGTGACAGCTTCCGGAACCCCCTGTTAGAAGGCAGGGGTGCACCCTTTGGCCCCCCCACCCCATCCTGCCCTGCTTCTAGAGTGCAGATGCCCCCAGGGGCTGCAGGATGCAGGCCACACCTTACGGATGGTGGAGGGGGCAACTTTGAGGAGTGCAGCTCTCTTATAACCTGGACCTCAGGCCTCCAGACTTTTACTGAAGAGATTAAAAACTACTGTGCCTAAGCAGGGTTTCTTGATGAATTGAATCTTATTGATACAGAAGGCCAGCATGTTGAGTATGGTAAGTTCTTGAGGTTATAACAGTGGGTCTATCCTGGGCTCTCTGGGCACGGTTTGCTAGGTCACCTGTCAGAGGCATAAATGGAATCGACAGTGCTGTGGGTGGGCCCAAGCGGTCAGGAATCCTGGGTCCTCACCTGGCTGGGCTGACCCCAGTAAGTTATGTGGCTTTGTGCAAATAATTTCCTTTCCCTGCCTGTGGTTCTTCATCTGGAAAATGAAAAAGCGTACCAGAAGATCTCTAAGATCCCTTCCAGCTGTGATGATCGTGGCTCTGGGTCAGACACATGCCCTGGATCTCTTTCCCTTCCAATCTCTGTCCTCTTAACTGCCCACAGTATCTCAGTGGTACCTACCTTGGGACCATGGCCGTATTTTCATCGGTCTTCTCCACTAAGTTCCCTGAGGTTGGCTCCTGGCCTTCCTATACCCTTGTCTAGCTTCTGGAATAGAGCCTTGGGTGTAACGAGTACACATTTGTCAAATAGGGAACCTGTGGGTATAAGACATGTTGTGGCTCAAGATAGAATGGACACAGGTGTAGAGAAAGGCCTGACAATGAGATCACTCTGTGGGTCCTGCTGCCCCTTGCGTGGCAGGTCTGACCCCACTGGCCTCCCAGGGTGATGAGGTGGATTTCCTGGGTCCTGTGTAAAGGGGATAGTGTGGGCTCTGAAGTCAGGCCACTCTGTCCCCGGCCAGCTGGGTGACCCTCAGCACTCGGATGAACTTCCCGGAGCCTTTGTTCTTTCCTTTTCCTGAGGGAATATCTTGCCGGCTCCTCGGGCTGCCTGCCTGGGTGAAGCCCCAGCATGCGGAAGGAGCGTGGGGAAAGTCCATTTCCTTTCCTCCTACATCCACAGTGGACTTGCAAACAGCCTGTCGGGGGAGGGCAAAGACCCAGGGGGGGCTTGCTGTCTCCAGTGGAGGGTTAGGGTCTGAGGCTGTTTCTGTCTCTGTAAATGGGGATGAAAGCATTCACACAGCAGGGGTGTCGTGAAAATTAGTGAAAACCGTGCACCCTGGCATACACCAGTAGCCTCTGTTCTTAGAGCTGTGTTTTCTCCTCCCAGTTACTCAATGAGGGAAGTATCATCACCTCATTTCAGAGATGAGAAAACAAAGGCTGAGGAAGGTTGAGTCTTGCCTGCAGCCACACAGCTGAAGCAACATCGCAGACACCTCACCCTCAGCCTGCTCCCCAGCCCAGGCTGGCTCCCTCCGACCCTATGGAAATCGGGAGGGAGGAGGGGGCTGAGGACCTGCACAGCCCTTCCTCCCTCCGTGCCGTGAGGTGGAGGCAGAGCTGAGCCCGCACAGGGTTTGCTTGCCTGCGCCTGCTGCTAATTTCGGTCTCTGTGGCTTGGTGGCCCTCAGTTACCCCTTCCTGTGAGGTCCTCCGGCACCCACCCCCAGGGCCAGAGCCACTGCGGGAGATCCCACTGATTGCCCGGCTGGGCAGTTCCTAGCTGAGGGCTTCTCTCTCTTTCCTTTCCAGTAGCTCAGCTCTCCTCCTTCTCATCCCTCCCACCCTGGAGCTTCGTGAACCTCCTACTGTGGATGCCAAAAGGGAAAGTACAGAGTGGGTGAGTGACTTCCCCTGGGTTACACAGTGAGAAGGTCTCTGTGGGCAGCCAGCTCCTTGAGCAGAAGGGGACAGAAAAGGGTAAAGACCCTGGTCCCAGAACATTCCCCTCCATCTTTGCTCCATGCATATCAGAATCCCTCTGCTGCCTGAGGAAATGCCCACCTTGGTTTTGCAGGAGGGGCTGGGCCTTTCTGGGCATCGGAACCTTCCTCCAGCCCCTTCCCCTCTCCCTCAGCATCCCCAGCACCTCAGGCCCTGCCACCACAGAGAGACTCCAGCCTGCCTCCTGGTCTCCGCTCCACTCTGAGCCCTGCTAGGGGCTGCCATAGACACGACATCCCACCATCACTCCATGTGGTCAGCAACATTGTTATCTTCATTCTAGAGACGAGGATACTGAGGTCCAGAGAAGTCTAATGCCATGTCCAAGGCCCTGGTAAGGTGTGGAGCTGGGCTCCGAATGCCAGTCCTTAGGGCCAAGCCTAGGGCTGCCTCCACCACAGCTGCTTGGGGTGGGGACAGCCATGCTTTCTTCCACTTTCCTGAGGCCTGGCATTTCCTGTGAAGAGCACAGCCCCACCGTCTACATAAATCGAGCGCTGACTCCGTGCCAGGCTCAGCTCTAGCTCCTTCAATCTGCACAACACATATGTGACAGGTAGTGCTCCCTTCTGTGGTTTATGGCCAGGGAAACTGAGGCCCAGAGAGACACTGACATGTCCAAGGTTACACATCTAGTAGTTGGCAGAAGTGTGCACTTGAACCTCGGATGACAGCCCCAGTACCTAAGGGCGGTGCTACCTGCCTGGAAGGGAAAGCATGGATTTGAGAGTGCAATAAATCTGGGTTTGAATTTCCACTCTGTGGCTGTCCAGCTGGTGAGGTATGTCTCACTGTGCGCTCTTAGATATGCCGTGGGCAGAGGGGGGACCACCCGCTGCACTGCTGGGTTGTATTGACGCAGGAGAGGCATCAGAGATAAAGCTTATTAGAGTCTGGTCCTGGGTGCAGGGTCTGGGATGAGTCAACCCAAGCTCCTTCCCTTTCTAGGCTCCAGCAAGGCCCTCTGGCCTTAGACCATGGGGGAAGGATCTTAGATCCAAGCACCGGGGAAATTCTGCTGGAGTCCAAGCAGACTCCTTCCTGAGTCCCACACAGCTCGCTCTTCTCAGCTCCCTTGCACTTGCTCTGTGGGCTGCGGGAGCGGCTGTGACTCGGCTCCCTCTCTCTTTTCCAGCAGGACTGTAATCTCCTTCCCATTCTCTAGCACACTGCCCATGGGTTTCCACCCCAGAAAAGCCCTTCTGCCTAAGCTCTTACCTGCTTCCTGTGATTAATATGTGGACAGGGTATTTGAGTGGGCACCTCTGTCTGAGTCCCTGTTCCCTCCCCAGCTCCCACTGACTCAGCCATGGGTCCCTCTTGGTTTCCTTCCTGCCCTTACCTCCTGCCAAGGTGAGCTGCTCCTGGTCCACTTTGAAGGCCTTGCTCTTCCTTTGGCAGCTGCTCAGAGCCTCTGAGAGAGGACAGCGTTCAAGTCCAAGCCACCACTCTCTCTGGGCACCTCCTTAGAGCCAGGCACCGTGCTAAGCCCTTTCCACGCATTATCTTATTTGACTCTCACAACATCACTGTGTGGTCATGATCAGTTAGAGCTGTTTCCGCTCAGAGGCTCAGGGAAGTGAAGGAATCTGCCCCAGTCACATAAGCAGCAAGTGGTGGTGCAGGACTCAGGCCCATGTCCGCGGACACCAGGTCCAAGGCTCTCGTCCACATGGTCCTACGTGGTCAGGGAGCAGCGGGAAGGACAGACGGGAGAGGCTGGACGTCCCTTTGCTCACTCAACTTTGGGGGAAAACATGAGCCCGAAATATAAACACTTTGAGTCCACAAACCGCCCTGGGATTTCCCAGAGCCCCAAGAGGGTCACCGTGTGTGGGAGGGAGGAATTATGAATCTTAAAGGGCCTGAGGCATTCTCAGAACTGCAGGCCACAGATTCTGGGGTCCACAGGCTTCTCAGCACCTTGGAGGCCTGGACTGTGCAGTGGGGCTGGGCTGCTCAGTCCCTAGCAAACCTTCACCAAGGGCCTTCTGTGTTCATGCCCTTTGCCCTCAAGGACCCCCAAGGAGCGGGGGAGACAGACATGGTGACAAGCATCAGCAGAACTGGGTCACAAGGGCTGGGATGGAAGCGGGCAAAGAAGGAACTCTGGTAGCTTGAAGGAAGGCTCTGAAGAAGAGCAAGGGCCCACTGACCCCAAAGGCCACCAAATCCGGTGCAGTGTGATGGAAGGTCGGAGGGGCCTGGGTCCAAATCCAGACTCTGCTACTTTTGAGCTGGAGTCTGTCCAGCAAATTTTCTCTGAGCCTTAGCTTTGCCATCTGTGAAGTGGGGATAATCATACCTACCTGGTTGGAGTGACTATTAAATAAGTGCTGTTGTAAAACATCAAGAGGCATCCGATGCTACGCCCCTGCCTCCAGGCCCGTCTCGCCCCGCCATCAGGCATCATCTGTACGGGAGCCAGTGGCCTGCTACTCAGGTTAGACAGTGTCTCTGGTCTGACCACCTTGGGGTTTAGGTAAAAGCCTGAGGATAATTTGGGGCCATTCCCATAGCTATACTTAAAAACAAAGCAAAACAAAACCCCCCAAAAACAGAAAAAGGTGTGTGTCACAAAGTCTACTGATGAGGAATTGGGAAATTTAAATCCAAAAGATGCCACTTACCTCTCAAAATGGCAGGATTTACAGAGTAGGGCTGAGGATGCGCATTCTAGACCCAGACTGTCTAGGTTTGCTTCTGGGCCCTGTAATCTACAAGCTGAGTGAACTTGGACACATTCTCTACATTGCCCTGTGTCCTTGTATTGTCCCTTATATTCTGTGGCTGTGGAATGGGGACCCTAATGGTATTATCAGGATTGTCCACCTGGAGAACCCATGAGGATAAAATGAGATCGGGTGTGCAAGGGGCAGAGCACACCCCTTGGCACAGAGAAGGCTTCTGATGAGTGTTAGCTGGTTCTGCTCTTGCTGCTTGGAAACCATGACCTAGCCTTGGAGCGTGGCAGTGCTGGCAGGAACTCCAGGGCCGTCCAGATGCAAGGCTGTCACTGGGGGAGCTACGGGGTGTGTGGGTGCTCCAGGAGCCCCTCACCAGAGTCCAGGGAGGGAGAGGGGGCAGCCCACCCAGCCTCTGCCGCTGTTTCCTTCTATGTCATAGTGGGGGTTCCCTGTAAGAGATGTATGGATTCAAGTGTAGGGAGGAGAGAAGTTCTGTTGGTTTTCCAAAAGTTTGGAATCTACAGATTTGTCCTAGTGATTTCCAACTCCTTCCGTCCCATGAGGATCTTTTGACTGTCTTTCCCCATGGATCCCATGATTTGAAGTTTGGTCTGCCTCCTGCATGTAGTTAGCAATGGTGTGTGAGCTTTGACATATCATCAAGCCAGAATTTTGGAGAGACTTTTGACAACCCTTCACCCTTCAGAATCGGAACCGAGATGGGCCCTGGGACACTTGCCCTGTAGGGCATACCCTGTCCCCTGACACCTTCTGTGGGTCCATTTGACTTTCATAGTCATCCTTTCTTCTGATCCCCACTTTAGCCTCAGAAAACAGAGGCGTGGAAGGGTGGTATGTGACCTGCTCAGTATCACTTACCTGATAAATGGTTTTCAAAGTTCCAGCCTACTCAGGATTTATCTATTTTCTGCATGAAAAGTCTCCTCTGTGTAGCTATCTGCTTTTTCTGGCAAAATGGCCCTAACTCTTCTGAATACTTCATGTTTAAACTCATTAATTTTTCTGTTCATTTGTGGAGACAGCTATGCAAGAAGGTGATAGTTAACAAGAAGCACAGATGGAAGGGATTGTGTTAAACCATAAACGGTCTGTGTTTGATTTCATTCATGACATTGCCATCCATGATCCCACAACACAATGTATTAATACATACATTGTAAACATAGTCCAAGGAATGCATGCTCAGAAACACAATGTCTGCAGCAAAACCTCAGATATAGGCACTCCACAACATGTGTGCTCTTGGAGACATAAACATGGAAGCAGGCACCCCACAGAGATAATACAGATACATATATATGTATCCAGATACATACATGTATACAACATGCAGGCACATACATGTACACACTATTGAAATGAATTTTTTTTGAAGTTGGTTTGACTACTTCTGTCTTTGGAAAGAACAAGGGATCTGGGATTTACAAAAAGGAAAGTTACACCCATAATAGCATACAATTGCATTCTTGCTATGTTGCAAATGGAGCGGAAGGAGTGGAATAATATACCCAATGCTGAGGGCTACTTTTTGTAAAACAGGTGTATTTATGCATTGCTACTAACAGAATAAACAGAGTAAACTGTTATATTCCTTTTAGAAACTTTTTTCCTATATGTTCCAGTAGTCCTATTCATACCCTCTTTTCCTATAATTCCACTTCTAGAAATTTAATCTAAAGAAGAGCATCACATGACAAAAATGTCAGTTCTATAGAAAACTAGGCACAACACTGTTATTGAGGGAACAGTGGTATCCAGCTAAATAGTTACAGTTAAATTACATCAAATCAGTTTGAAGGCCTATTTTCCAGTCATCACGATGGCAATTTTGACGATGAAGGGACATCCCTGAAAATATTTAGGATGAAGTCAGTGAAAAAGGAAAGGACAAAACTGGGATGATATAAAGATTTCTCTGCAAAGAGCTAAATAATGCAAAGTGAGAAACGAATACTTCTTTGAGACTGACATGACTTCAATTTCTTGTGTGTATTTAATGTTGTTATAATAATGATTTCAATTCTAAAAGCTATTTGTAATATAAAAGATAAACCCAATCTGAGGCAGCCTGATGACAGTAGAGATTTCACCCACTCATGGATGATGGGACTTAGCGACTCATCTGTATGAGGGGCTATATACACAGACATGTGCAGACGTAAGAATGCCATGTGTACGTTTGACTTTGCCAGCCTCCCAGCCTCAGCCTGTAAGAGTCTTAAACGACATACCACGTATGAAGTGTCCATGGTGCTTCACATGCCTAAGGCTCAGCCCTGTTATTTTTCCAATCCCCAAACTTGAATATTTCCAGGTGATCTCTACTTAACACCAACATCTGACTTTATACCAATCCTCCCAGCTATGCAGATCTCTTTCTCCTGCATGATAAGATTATACTTGGTGGAAAAAGTTGTCTAGAATCAGTAGGACAAGACACCAACTCTTTGACTTTCCATGACCAGCTCTGTGACCTTTGGCCAAAGCTGTAAGTATTCATTGAGAATTCACTCTGTTGGGTGCCAGGGTGGATTCTTCACATCAGTGGTTCTCAAATTTTAGGAGCCCTGGAAGCACGGGAGTCAGCTAATAACAGAGGTTGTTAATGCAGAGATTGCTGGACCTCGCCCCAAATTAAGACTCAGTAGGTGTGGGGGGACGCCCAAGAACTTGCATTTCTAACAAGTTCCCAGGTGGTATTGAAAGCCACTACTCTACACATATTATCTCTCATTCAAAATAACCTAGCCAGTGAAGTACCTTAAATATTACTCCCACTGGCTAAGGGGAGATCTTGAGTGGCTTGACAAGCCTTTGAACTCTCTTTGCTTCATTGCATCTTAGAGTAACAAGATTACCTCCTTCTCTTTCAAGGACTAAAGGACAGAATGGGTGTGAAAAGGACAATCCAAATCCTAGTCAAGTTTGCTGCGCTGTGTATACCAACACACACACACACACTTCTGTTGTTGACTGCCTTCCTTCTTGAAATATGAACCATCTCCAGGTGTCAGGCCCCTGCTTTTTTTTCTCTGCAGTTGGTGAGAACGAGCTGATTCAGATGAAGCCTGCACAGCTTCTGCTGTCACCGGGGATCCTCAGCAAAGTGACAGCGTGCACTGCTGGTGAACTCTGCAGATGTGCCAGGCTTTGTGGTCTTGGGCCTATGACTCCATTCACCGTGCTGCCAGCCTGAGGTGGGCACAGGGAGCACACGGACGAGCAGAGGAAATGCCAGGCATTTGACGAGGTCCTTGGCAACCTCTCCTTTCTTGTGAGAACCAGAGAGCAGGCTTGATTCAGCATCTCCCAGCTGAGCTCCTCAGCTCCAAACTGTGTGATGTGAGGACAGCAGGGCTCTGGCGTCAGATGGGCCTTCGTTTGAATCTCGAAGCCACTGTTTGTAGCTGTGGGTCAGCCTCTCTGCACATCCGTTTCTTCATCCATAGTCTGGAAATATGTAGTGTAGAAAGTAACACTGGCCTTCCTTGGGTAATTGTGAGGGTTCAGGGAGCTAGTATACATAGAGAGTGTAGGGACCAGGGCCAGGTTGCCCCGAGATGTGCCACTTTGGCATGTAGAGTATGTCGGAGCTGAAAATGTTCAAAGTCCATCAGACTCAGAAAGGAACTTTGACCTTCTCATCCGCCTCCTTCCAGCTGAATAAAAAGAATTTAGATGGAGGACCTGCTTCAGGAAGACAGCTGTCACCATAGATGACTACCTTATAATATGAACGAGGAATGGTAGACAGGGAGGAATTTTGCAAAGTCTGTTAAAATTCCTCTGAGCCCCATTGTCTCTGTGGGGACTGGCAAATGTTTGTTTACCATTTACTCTTTCATATTCCTGTAAACTGCCTTCCTCTCCTACCCTGGCTCCTTCATTCAAGATGACATACATACATCACTGTCCCTGACTGTCTTTAGAATCTCATGTCTATGGATTCCCCCTATGTATGTCATTAAGCTTTTTTTTTTTTTCCTTACTGTTAATCTGTCCATTTGATTCTTAGATCAGCTAGAAGAACCTTGAAGGGTAGAGGGAAATTCTTTCTCCCACAAGGGCATAGCCTGGCTCCCAGCAGAATAAGAGGGTGAAAATAGCCAGGATGCTTCTGGTTGAAAAACAAAAAGCAGACAACAAACAAAAAAACACAGATGGGGACTGACTTTGCTGAATAACGTGACTTGCTATGAGTTATAAGTCATTTCAGTGCTTGGCAAGTTGACCAATGAAATGAAATAAGAAAGCCCAGACACAGAACACATACGTATGAAGCTGCGCTATGTGCATAGTTCGTGTGTCACAGTGGGCAATGGACAGGCTTTTCAGAACATTGGGTCTGGAAAAATGGCAATCCATATGGAAGGAGAGATTATATAGGATCCTTACATTACACCATATATAAAAAATCAATTCCAGATGCTTAATGTTAAATATCTCTTCAAAATGTTTAGAAAACCTTAATAGAAATATTTTTTTAACTTTGGGGAAAGGAAAAAAATTCTTAAATAAGACAAAAGAAGTTGACTATAAAAGCAAAGATTGTTTAAAATGATTTTTCTTTCTTAAAAAGACAACTTGAAAATAAGTTACAAATCAGAGACTATATATATACAATAAACACACTAACAGAAGAGTAGTATAAGAATGTATTAAAGGCTCTTTTTTTTAATCTGTGGGAGACTATATTCTTATTTGAAATGATTTTGAACATATTTCCCTACATCATTGGTTTTGGGGTTGGCCGCTAACTTCCTTGAGCCCACTGAATGTGAGCAGATACGATGTAATACCCCAGCCTAGCTGAAGCTTTAAAAGCATTGCAAGTGCCTGCCAATCCTCTGTCTCCCGCACCCTTTGCCAGGAGAACGACATGTTCTAAGCAAAAGCTGTTCTTGTAGTGTGGTCCCAGGAATGGGAAGACATAGCCAGACCTGAACCACAGGTTAGAGCAGAGAGGCAGTTGGCTTGCATGCTTGAGAGGAAAAAAGAAATGTCCCTTGTTATAAGCCACTGATATTTTGGGTTGCTTATTACTGCAGCAAAAGCTGACCAAGAAGGGAACTAGTGCCTAGAAGTGGTGTACTGCGCTAACCAAAGAATAAAATGTGTGGTTTGGGCTTTGAGGCTGAGTGGCCAGCAGCAAGGAAATTATTATAGGGGACTAGAAGAATGGCAACCTATATAATGCAGTAGTGAAATATTTAGTAAAACTGTCACATATGATACTTTGGAAGGCAGAAAATATACCTACTGAATTTATGTCTCTGGAGAAGTTTTGAGACAGAGTGTTTGCGTGACTGAGTAGTTCCTAGCTACATTTCAGAAGGTTGAAGATAGGGATGATAGCAGAAAACAACTGGCTTATTTGCAAGCAGAATTGAAAGGGAACACAGAAAGTCTGGAAATGATAGGGTTCACAGGGTTGGGAGGGGTAATCATCTGTGATTTCTAAACCTTTCCAGCCTGTAAAGTGTTCTCAAAATAGGACACAACTACAAGGCATCCAGATTGGTAAAGAAGAAGTCAAATTGTCACTATTTGCAGATGACATGATACTGTACATAAAAAAACCCTAAAGACTCCACTCCAAAACTATTAGAACTAATATCTGAATTCAGCAAAGTTGCAGGTTACAAAATTAACACACAGAAATCTGTTGCTTTCCTATACACTAATGATGAACTAACAGAAAGAGAAATCAGAAAAACAATTCCATTCACAATTGCATCAAAAAGAATAAACCACCTAGGAATAAACCTAACAAAGGAAGTGAAAGACCTATACTCTGAAAACTACAAGACACTCCTAAGAGAAATTAAAGAGGACACTAACAAATGGAAATTCATCCCATGCTCTTGGCTAGTAGAATAAATATTGTCAAAATGGCTATACTACCTAAAGCAGTATACAGATTCAACGCAATCCCTATCAAAATACCACCAGCTTTCTTCAATGAATGGGAACAAATAATTCTAAAATTCACATGGAACCACAAAAGACCCCGAACAGCCAAAGCAATCCTGAGAAGGAGGAATAAAACAGGGGGGAATTACGCTCCCTGACTTCAAGCTCTACTACAAAGCCACAGTAATCAAGACAATTTGGTATTGCCACAAAAACAGACCCACAGACCAGTGGAACAGAATAGAAAATCCAAACATTAACCCAAACATATACAGTCAATTAATATTTGATAAAAGTGCCTTGGATATACAATGGGGAGATGACAGCCTCTTCAGCAGCTGGTGTTGGAAAAACTGGACAGCTACATGTAAGAGAATGAAACTGGACCACTGTCTAACCCCATACACAAAAGTAAACTCAAAATGGATCAAAGACCTGAATGTAAGTCATGAAACCATAAAACTCTTAGAAAAAAACACAGGCAAAAATTTCTTGGACATAAACATGAGCGACTTCTTTATGAACATATCTCCCCAAGCAAGGGAAACAAAAGCAAAAATGAACAAGTGGGACTATATCAAGCTGAAAAGCTTCTGTACAGCAAAAGACACCATCAGTAGAACAAAAAGACATCCTACAGTATGGGAGAATATATTCATAAATGACGTATCCGATAAGGGTTGACATCCAAAATATATAAAGAACTCATGCACCTCAACAAACAAAAAGCAAATAATCCAATTAAGAAATGGGCAGAGGACATGAATAGACACTTCTCCAAAGAAGAAATTCAGATGGCCAACAGGCACATGAAAAGATGCTCCACATCGCTAATCATCAGAGAAATGCAGATTAAAACCATAATGAGATATCACCTCACACCAGTGAGGATGGCCAACATCCAAAACACAAACAACGACAAATGTTGGCGAGGATGTGGAGAAAGGGGAACCCTCCTACACTGCTGGTGGGACTGCAAATTAGTTCAACCATTGTGGAAAGCAGTATGGAGGTTCCTCAAAAAACTCAAAATAGAAATACCATTTGACCCAGGAATTCCACTCCTAGGAATTTACCCTAAGAATGCAGCAGCCCAGTTTGAAAAAGACAGATGCACCCCTATGTTTATTGCAGCACTATTTACAATAGCCAAGAAATGGAAGCAACCTAAGTGTCCATCAGTAGATGAATGGATAAAGAAGAGGTGGTACATATACACAATGGAATATTATTCAGCCATAAGAAGAAAACAAATCCTACCATTTGCAACAACATGGATGGAGCTAGAGGGTATTATGCTCAGTGAAATAAGCCAAGCCGAAAAAGACAAGTATCAAATGATTTCACTCATATGTGGAGTATAAGAACAAGAAAAAATACTGAAGGAACAAAACAGCAGCAGACTCACAGAACCCAAGAACGGACTAATAGTTACCAAAGGGAAAGGGACTGGGGAAAATGGGTGGGAAGGGAGGGATAAGAGGGAAAAAGGGCATTACGATTAGCAGACGTAATGTTGGGGGGGCACGGGGAGGGCAGTACAACTCAGAGAAGACAAGTAGTGATTCTATAGCATCTCACTACGCTGATGGACAGTGACTGTAATGGGGTTGGTGGGGGGGACTTGATGAAGGGGTAGTTTAATAACCGTAATATTGCACATGTAATTGTAGATTAATGATAATAAAATAAATTATATTAAATAAAAAAAAAGAAAAAAAAAAGACACTGAGACAGGATTGAGCTTGATGTGCTCACAGTCAGCAAAATGGCTAACCTGGGTGGAATAGAACAAGCAAGAGCACAAAGGGTAGAAAGTGAAGTGGATGATGCAGGCAAGGCTTTGAGAGAAGGGATAGGGAATCTGGATTTTATTTTGTGTGCAATGAAAAAACATTGGAGGGCTTTGAGCAGAGGAATGATTTGATGTTATGTACTTTAAAAAGGCCACTCTAACTTCTGAGAAGAGATTGAGGCAAAAGTGAAAACAGAGGGGACCTATAGGAGGTGACTGCAAACACCAGGCGAGCGATTGTAGTGACTTGGTCTTGAGTGGTAAGCCATTGATAAAGTGGAGAGAAATAATCAAATGTGTTTTGAAGGTAAAGCTAACAAGACTTTGTTGTGAATAGATGTGATACATGAGAAAAACAGGAATCAAGGAGGATTCCCAGGTTTGGGGCCTGAGAAACAAAGTGAATAATGGTGATGTTCAACTCTACATAGATTTTATTTTCTATTATTCCCTTGTTGAAAAATGTAACTATACTAGGATGTCCACTCTGCAAAACAGTTAGGCAATTTCTTAAGAAAACTAAACATACACTTCTCATGTATCCCAGCAATCACATTCCTGGGTATGTATCCCAAAGAACTGAGAACTTACATCCAAACTAAAACTGTACACAAATGTTCATGGCAGCTTTATCTGTAATAGCCACAAACTGGAAACAATCAAAATGTTCTTTAAGAGATGAATGGTTAAATAGCAGCATATCCAAACCATGAAATACATTTAGCAATAAAGAGGAACAAACTATTGATACACTCAGTGACGATGGATCAAGGGGATTATGTTGACTGGAAAAAAGCCAATTTCAAAAGGTCACATTTTATATGATTCCATTTATGTAACATTCTCAAAATCACAAAATTACATAGATGAAAAACAGATCAGTGGTTGCCAGGGGTTAGGGATGCTTGAAAGAAGGGATGGGTATGAAGGGAAAGGTTACATCAGAGAGGTCTTGCAGTGATGGAGCCATTCTGTAACTTGATTTCAGTCGTAGTTACAGGATTCTACACACATGACAAAACAACACAGAGCTATACACACCCATCGTACCAATGCCAACTACCAATTCTGATGTTGCACTAGAGTTATACAAGATTTAACTGTGGAGGAAACTAGGTGAAGAGCACTAAGGCCCTCTCCATACTACTTTGCAACTTCCAATCAATCTACAATTACTTCAAAATAACATTTTTTTTATAAATCTAACTATGTTAAGTATAAGGCAAAATGAATTATATAAATATTTAAAATAGTATAGTGATAAATACTGCATCTGACAAAATGATGTCTTCTGAATTTATAAAGTACCATTTTGCCAATACATCTTACCACTTTTGGTGCATAGGCAACAGTTTAATTAATCATCAGTATCTCTCGGTAAGAATATTTTCCTGCTAAAAGCCGGAGCAAACAGCACTTGGAAGTCTCACTCTCCTCTGTTACCTCTAACCAGCAAATGGAACCTGTGCGTTCTCATTTCTGTACCTGCACCAAGGGGTAGAGAGGGGTGGAAGCTAAATAGCTGCTGACACTGCTGCTTCAACAGCTTTCAGACATGCAGAACTCTGAAAACTACCTTGCTTAGACCCAAGATACTGACCTTTCATGGGCCAGCAGACATTCCTACACTCTAACACCTTTCCTACCCATGTCAAAATGTAAACCTCTGCAATGTGTAATCTCAAAAAGGATGACACTGAGAAGTAACTAGTGGTTACCAAGGGGGAGGGGTTGGAGCTGCTAAGGGGGGAGGGGGTGGAGGTAAAGGGGCACAATAATTTGCAATCACAATATAAGTTGGTCACAGGGACTGTAGTTCAGCATAGAGAATATAGCCAATGATTCTGTAACATCTTCCTATGTTGACAGATAGTAAGTGCACTAGAGGGGGTGAGGATTTAATAATATGGGTAACTGTTGAACTACTGTGTTGTACATCTGAAACCAATATAAGATTGTTTAAAAACAATTTTTAAAAAAAGGATGGCTTAGACCACAGGCCAATGACCATGATCCAAAGGCTTCAAATGCTAATAACACCAATCATATCTCCAGTATTATGATCTTAAGTTTACCGTAAGTCTCAGAACTAGGCTTGGATAAATCATCTAAGTCAACTTGAAGGTGTGAATGGTGGTAAAGTCTCCCTCAAACTCTTCTCTGGAAACAGCTTCTTTCCTATGTATTTCTTAATATTCTGGTCTCCTGAATCATCCAGTCTCAGTCTGAGTGTAGAACATGCAGTCTTGTACTCCTTTAGAGAGCACTCTACCCCCCAAGAACACTCTACCCCCTTTAGAGAGCACTCTACCCCCAAGAACACTCTACCCCCTTTAGAGAGCACTCTGCCCCCAAGAACACTCTACCCCCTTTAGAGAGCACTCTGCCCCCAAGAACACTCTACCCCCTTTAGAGAGCACTCTGCCCCAAGAACACTCTACCCCCTTTAGAGAGCACTCTGCCCCCAAGAACACTCTACTCCCTTTAGAGAGCACGCTACCCCCAAGAACTCTCTACCCCCTTTAGAGAGCACGCTACCCCCAAGAACACTGTACCCCCTTTAGAGAGCATGCTACCCCCAAGAACACTCTACCCCCTTTAGAGAGCACTCTACCCCCAAGAAAACGATTAAGACACATAGTACTCAGGTATGCATGTTAAATCCTAGACACTTTTGTCTTTGCTGAATGAGCTTATAAATATTCATCCTTTCATTCTCTTAAACAGGTATATATTTAAACTAGACAGTTTTTAATGGAGACTAGATTTATAAACCTTTTTTACTATCTTAATTTTAAAACCTACACAAAACTGTACTCTGAAATCAACTTTAATTCAGGAATTCAATTATTAACTAAAATATTTTTTTAACTATGTATCTCACATCAGATCCTGTTTGTTTTTTCAGAATATAACACATTGCCAACAAAACCTAGAGCATGTGCTCAACACTGCCTCTCCAGAGGCTGGTCTCCTTTGGAAAGGGTTCTGTCAGGCAAAACGCTGTTAACGGAATTAAATTAAAGAGTTCCCATTCTGATTTTTTATCACTTTGTCCATACTGTTTTTCACATGTTCCAAAAAGTAAAACATATTATTTTGCATTTTTATTTTCTATTGCTGAATAAAAATTAAACCAATGCAAATGATATGGGTTAAACACTCTTCTGAAGACAAAGCAGTTTTATTTGAATCCTGCCAACAATTGGAGCCTGGAAAACGGCCAAAAATTAAAAGAAAATGAAGGTACTTACAGCCTACCATCATCATGGCCACTGAAAACATCTTCTCCACGTCTGTGGTAGGAGCTATGTTTCCAAATCCTATGGTTGTAAGGCTTGTCATGGTAAAGTAGAGGGAGGACACGTATAGTGAGTCCTTGCTGGGTCCTCCTTCCCATATCCCTGCACTGGTGTTGTATCGATACGGAGTCCCAATGCTCAAGGCCAGCTGGTAGAGCCAACTGTCTATCTGGATGGTGTTCGTGACTTCATCAATGACCTCATAGTCCCCAATGCTATACCATATGCAGGCCAGCCAGTGGGCAACTAGTCCAAACACACATACCAGGAGTACAAGGACAGCAGCTCCATACTCTAGGTAATGATCCAATTTCCTAGCAACACGGCCCAGTCGTAAGAGACGCACCACTTTTAAAGAACTGAAGAGACTGCTGATACCCTGCATAAAAGAAAGGAAATGATACATTTTCAGAAAAGGCTAGAGAAGCAATGCAATGGTTTATCTTCAGGAACTTCATCATCCATTTATATACTAAGAATACACACATAATATAGCTCTGATGTTCAGTCAACACAAAAACCAAATGATTTTTTTTAAAAAGCAGCTTCATTCCCACAAAGAAATAAGATATTTGTGAATTATTAGATAAAGCTTTTCATTAGTTACAGAAGACCAAGTCTATTTTCATAAGTGAAGTATAAAGAGCACAGAAAAAAAAACAAAGAAAATTGCTCAAATGCAATATAGAGAGAGTACAGAAACAGGGTAATGAATTCAGATCTTTTATTTCCTCTTCCTTTCAAACTTTTCCTCTACTCTAAAAGATTTATTCTTATTTCTCACTTTAAATGGCTATGAACAGCAAAATTGCTGAAAAAGGAATCCCAATCTTACTGGCAAGCAAACAGGAAATACTTCTGTGTGCGTGGGGAGAATGAGCAAGTGTCATTGCTGGGTCCACTACCTCCCGCCACAACCATGATAAGCGCTAAACTTGTAGAGCTCTGAAAAACCAAAAAGAGTTGATGTAAAATGGGTGCATAACCTATGAAATCCTATCATCCTCAAGCAATAGGCATAGAAAAAAACACCAGAAGGGAACAGTGGCAAGAAAACTCAGATTCTGTTGAGGAGCTTAAAATACCAAATATCTAAATGGAAATATAGCATGGACTTTTCGTTAACTAACAGAGGTCCCATAGTGACTTTTTGGAAGCATATAATAAACCACCTGGGGAAAGGGACAAATGCATTCTTGATGCAGGGAGGGAAGACAGTCTCGATCTGGAAGCCTCTCCTGATCATCACCTCCAAGTCTCATGAAGTCTACGGCTCCCTTACTGCTAATTCTGTCTTCCAGAGGGGAGAAAAGGAGTCTAACATAACTTACTCTGAGCTTAATTCTGACCACCATCGAGGAATTGGTGGTGCAGTGGAACAGATGTGACATTAATAAGACTCTAACTACGGCATCATAAAGTTCCTGAGAGTTAAGGTAAAAGAGGTTAAGAATGCATTTGGTTAAGATCGGAAGAAGATGGTAGCATGAGCAGGGCGGCGGCAATCTCCCAAAACCATATATATTTGTGAAAATACAACAAATACAACTATTCCTAAAAGAGAGACCAGAAGATACAGTACAACAGCCAGGCTACAGACAAATCTGAGAGAACTCAGCGCACCATGAAGCAGGTAAGATACAAAGCCGTGACCCGGTGGGACCCAAGCACTCCCCAACCCCAGCTCACTGGCAGGAAGAAAAGATTCAGAGTGTGGAGGGAGTAGAAGCACAGGACTGCTAAATAACCAGCCCTGGTGATCCGCACCGGGAGCAAAGACACACATCACATGGTGTACTGGAGATTAGAGAAATAGAAGGGCAGGATCCGAGATGGAAACTGTGAGCGGGTCCCCACAGCTGGCTCCCCTGGGACAAAAGAAAAGCAGATGCTTTCTTAAAAGTCTTAAAGAGACAAGGGCCCAACAGCGGAAACAATCGTCCCAGCGCACTCAGCCAGGCAGGCTGGGAATCATGAGGAACTTCGGGCCCCCTAACTGACTGCCAGGTAAAGCAGCCCCAAAGCCCCTCATGGAGATAAGCAGCCTGCCATTCGTTCCCCCCGGCCAGTGCTGCAGCAGATCCACCACAGCTGCAGAACAGCAGGAGAGCGGGCCCGCCCACAACAACCACACAGAATCTCCTCCGGGCGGGCATGCAGCTAACTGGGAAGAGCCGCACAGAATCTCGTCCCAGAGGATGCACAGCTAACTGGGAAGGGCCGCAGAAGCCAGACAGAGCAAGGGCCAAAGGCACCAAAGGGTGCAGAACATACCTGGTGTGGCTGCAAACACCCACAGTGCTCTAGGCTAGCCTGAGGGCAGCCCAATCCAAGGCAGTTTAGGGAATTATCCCAGAAACTGCCTCGCAGTGTGCGAGTAACTGGCACAGGCTGCACAGAAGGACAAGGAGAACAACAAGTAGGAAGGGACTTTGTACTCCCAGCTGATACATGGGGAACCCACATGCAACCCCTTCTATCACAATGAAAAGACAGAAGAATATGGTCCAGTCAAGACTCACCCAGACAACGCCAGAGAGAGGGCCTGGTGGGATAGATTTAAACATTCTTCCCGAAAAGAATTCAGAATAAAAGTCATAACCATGCTAATGGACCTACACAGAAATCTACAAGAGCTTAGGGAGGAAGTCAGGAGAGATATTACAGAAAATAAACAATTAATTGACGGGCTGAAGAGCAGACTGGAAGAGGTGCAAGAGACTGTTAATGGAATAGAAATCAGAGAACAGGAGTACAGAGAAGCTGAGGCAGAGAGAGATAAAAGGATCTCTAGGAATGAAAGAATATTAAGAGAACTGTGTGACCAATCCAAAAGTAACAATATTCGCATTATAGGAGTACCAGAAGAAGAAGAGAGAGAAGAATGGATAGAAAGTGTCCTTGAAGACATAATTAAGGAGAACTTCCCCAAGCTGGGACAGGAAATAGTTTCTCAGACCATGGAAGCCTACAGATCTCCCAACACAAGTGACCCAAGGAGGAAAACACCAAGACATATAATAATTAAAATGGCCAAGATCAAAGAGAAGGACAGAGTATTAAAGGCAGCCAGAGAGAGAAAAAAGATCACCTACAAAGGAAAACACATCAGGCTAACATCAGACTTCTCAACAGAAACCTCACAGGCCAGAAGAGAATGGCATGATATATTTAATGCAATGAAAAAGAAGGGCTTTGAACCAAGAATACTGTATGCAGTACGATTATCATTTAAGTTTGAGGGAGGGATTAAACAATTCCCAGACAAGCAAAAGTTGGGGGAATTTGCCTCCCACAAACCACCTCTACAGGATATCTTAAAGTGAATGCTCCAGATGGAAGCACTCCTAAAGCTAAAAAGAGGTCACTGGAGAAAATTAATTCATAGCAAAGAAAGCAGACCATCCAAATACTAACTAAACGCAAAAAATAAAATCAACTACCCACAAAACCAGTCAGAGGAACACAAAAGAGTACAGAATAAAACACCTAATATATAAAGAATAGGGGAGGAAGAATAAGAAGGGAGAGATAAAGAATCATGAGACTGTGTATATAATAGCTTAACAAGAGAGTTAAGTTAGACTTTAAGATAGTAAAGAAGCCACCCTTGAACCTTTGGTAACCACGGATCTAAAGCCGGCAATGGCAATAAGTACATATCTATCAATAATCACCCTAAATGTAAATGGACTGAATGCACCAATCAAAAGACACAGAGTAATAGAATGGATAAGAAAGCAAGACCCATCTATATGCTGCCTACAAGATACTCACCCCAAACCCAAATATATACACAGACTAAAAGTGAAGGGATTGAAAAAGATATTTCATGGAAATAACAGGGAGAAAAAACCAGGTGTTGCAGTACTTATGCCAGACAAAATAGACTTAAAAACAAAGAAAGTAGCAAGAGATAAAGAAAGACATTACATAATGATAAAGGGGTCAGTCCAACAAGAAGATATAACCATTATAAATATATATGCACCCAACACAGGAGCTCCAACATATCTGAAACAAATACTAACAGAATTAAAGAAGGAAATAGAGAGCAATGCATTCATTTTAGAGAATTCAACACATCACTCACTCCAAAGGACAGATCAACCAGACAGAAAATAAGTAAAGATACAGAGGCACTGAACAACATGCTAGAAAGCATGGTCCTAACAGACATCTACAGAACTCTACACCAAAAAGCAGCAGAATACACATTCTTCTCAAGTACACATGGAACATTTTCCAGAAGAGACCACATAACAGGCCACAAAAAGAGCCTCAGTAAATTCAAAAATATTGAAATTCTACCAACGAACTTCTCAGATCACAAAGGTATAAAACTAGAAATAAATTGTACAAAGAAAACAAAAAGGCTCACAAATACATGGATGCTTAAAAACATGCTCCTAAAAAAATCAATGGATCAATGACCTAATTAAAACAGAGATCAAACAATATGGGGAGACAAATGACAGCAACAGAACAAAGCTTCTGTGGGACGCAGCAAAGGCAGTTCAAAGAGGAAAGTGTATAACAATACAGGCCTATTTAAAGAAGGAAGAACAAACCCAAATTAATAGTCTAAAGACACAATTACTGAAATTGGAAAAAGAAGAACAAATGAGGCCCAAAATCACCAGAAGGAGGGACATAAAAAGATTAGAGAAGAAATAAATAAAATTGAGAAGAATAAAACAATAGAAAAAAATCAATGAAACCAAGAGCTGGTTCTTCGAAAAAATAAACAAAAATATAAACCCGAGCCAGACTTATTAAGAGAAAAAGAAAATCTACACACATAAACAGAATCAGAAATGAGAAAGGAAAAATCACGACGGACCCCACAGAAATACAAAGAATTATTAGAGAATACTATGAAAATCTATATGCTAACAAGGTGGGAAACCTAGAAGAAGTGGACAACTGTCGAGAAAAATACAACCTTCCAAGACTGACCAAGGAAGAAACAGAAAAACTAAACAGACCAATTACCAGCAAGGAAATTGAATCAGTAATCAGAAAACTACCCAAGAACAAAACCCCAGAGCAGATGGATTCACCGCTGAATTTTATAAGACATATAGAGAAGAAATAATACCCATTCTCCTTAAAGTTTTCCAAGAAATAGAAGAGGAGGGAATACTTCCAAACTCATTCTGTGAAGCCAGCATCACTCTAATAGCAAAACCAGGCAAAGACCCCACCAAAAAAGAAAATTACAGACCAATATTCCTGATGAACATAGATGCAAAAAAACTCAACAAAATAATAGCAAACTGAATTCAAAAATACATCAAGAGGATCATATAGCAGGATCAAGTGGGATTCATCTCAGGCATGCAAGGATGGTACAACATTCGAAAATCCATCAACATCATCCACCAAATCAACAAAAAGAAGAACAAAAACCATGTGACCATCTCCACATATGCTGAAAAAGCATTTGACAAAATTCAACAACCATTCATCATAAAAACTCTCAATAAAATGGGTATAGAGGGCAAGTACCTCAACATTATAAAGGCCATATATGACAAACCCACAGCTAACATCATACTTAACAGCGAGAACCTGAAAGATTTTCATCTAATATCGGGAACAAGACAGGGATGCCCACTCTCCCCACTGTTATTCAACATAGTCCTGGAAGTCCTAGCTGTGGCAATCAGACAAAACAAAGAAATACAAGGCATCCAGATTGGTAAAGAAGAAGTCAAATTGTCATTATTTGCAGACGACATGATACTGTACATAAAAAACCCTAAAGACTCCACTCCAAAACTACTAGAACTAATATCTGAATTCAGCAAAGTTGCAGGATACAAAATCAATACACAGAAATCTGTTGCTTTTCTATACACTAACGATGAGCTAACAGAAAGAGAAATCAAGAAAACAATGCCATTCACAATTGCATCAAAAAGAATAAAATACCTAGGAGTAAACCTAATGAAGGAAGTGAAAGACCTATACCCTGAAAACCACAAGACACTCCTAAGAGAAATTAAAGAGGACACTAACAAATGGAAATTCATCCCATGCTCTTGGCTAAGAAGAATAAATATTGTCAAAATGGCTATACTACCTAAAGCAATCTACAGATTCAGCACAATCCCTATCAAAATACCAACAGCATTCTTCAATGAACTGGAACAAATAATTCTAAAATTCATGTGGAACCATAAAAGACCCCCAATAGCCAAAGCAATCCTGAGAAGGAAGAATAAAGCAAGGGGGATTACACTCCCAGACTTCAAGCTCTATTACAAAGCCACAGTTATCAAGAAAATTTGGTACTGGCACAAGAACAGACCCTCAGACCAGTGGAACAGAATAGAGAGTCCAGACATTACCACAAACATATACAGTCAATTAATATACGATAAAGGAGCCATGGATATACAATGCGGAAATGACAGCCGCTTCAACAGCTGGTGTTGGAAAAACTGGACAGCTACATGTAAGAGAATGAAACTGGATTACCGTCTAACTCCATACACAAAAGTAAACTCAAAATAGATCAAAGACCTGAATGTAAATCATGAAACCATAAAACTCTTAGAAAAAAACATAGGTAAAAATCTCTTGGACATAAACATGAGCGACTTCTTCATGAACATATCTCCCCGGGCAAGGGAAACAAAAGCAAAAATGAACAAGTGGGACTATATCAAGCTGAAAAGATTCTGTACAGCAAAGGACACCATCAGTAGAACAAGAAGACATCCTACAGTATGGAAGAATATATTCATAAATGACATATCCGATAAGGGGTTGACATCCAAAACAGATAAAGAACTCACATGCCTCAACAAACAAAAAGCAAATAATCCAATTAAAAAATGGGCAGAGGATCTGAATAGACACTTCTCCAAAAAAGAAATTCAGATGGCCAACAGGCACATGAAAAGATGCTCCACATTGGTAATCGTCAGAGAAATGCAAATTAAAGCCACCATGAGATATCACCTCACACCAGTAAGGATGGCCAACATCCAAAACACAAACAACAACAAATGTTGGCAAGGATGTAGAGAAAGGGGAACCCTCCTACCCTGCTGGTGGGAATGCAAATTAGTTCAACCATTGTGGAAAGCAGTATGGAGGTTCCTCAAAAAACTCAAAGTAGAATTTCCCTTGACCCAGGAATCCCACTCCTAGGAATTTACCCTAAGAATGCAGCAGCCCAGTTTGAAAAAGACATATACACCCCTATGTTTATTGCAGCACTTTTTACAATAACCAAGATATGGAAGCAACCTAAGTGTCCATCAGTAGATGAATGGATAAAGAAGAGGTGGTACATATACACAATGGAATATTATTCAGCCAAAACAAATCCAGACATTTGCAACAACATGGATGGAGCTAGAGGGTATTATGCTCAGTGAAATAAGCAGGCGGAAAAAGACAAGTATCAAATGATTTCACTCATATGTGGAGTATAAGAACAACAACAAAAAAAAAAACTGAAGGAACAGAACAGCAGCAGACTCACAGAACCCAAGAATGGACTAACAGATTCGAAAGGGAAAGGGACTGTGGAGGATGGGTGGGAAGGGAGGGACAAAGGGGAAAAGGGAGCATTACGATTAGCAGACAAAATGTATGGGGGGGCACGGGGAGGGCTGTACAACTCAGAGAAGACAAGTAGTGATTCTATAGCATCTCACTATGCTGATGGACAGTGACTGTAATGGGGTTGGTGGGTGGTACCCGATGAGGGGGTTAGTGTAATCACCATAATATTGCACATGTAATTGTAGATTAATGATACCAAAAAAAAATTTTTTTAACCTAAAAAAAATGCATTCATTATACCATATTCTAGATGGTAATTTGTGACTGAAAATTTTCAAAATAAAAACTGGAAACAAAGACAAAGAGAAGTAGAAATGACAGACCTTACAGAAATGAAATCATGGCAGAAGCATCCTGACAGTTTTCTGTCTCAATCTCCGTATTTTAGGCCTGGCTTTATTTCCATTCCTACTCTCAAATGCTCTGGCGTAAGTGCAACCTTAAAATAATTTCTCAATTCACTGAACACTTAGGTGTGAAACAGATACTGAACTTTGGACAGTTTTTTTTAAAGTAGAACTAATAAATTCAGAAGATGAATTGGCACAATTCAGTGACATGAGATATTAAAAGGTAAGAAAATTCAAGAGACTCTCAAAAATGGAACTTTTGTGAACAAGAAAGACGAAAACAAGCATTTATTGAACACTTCAGTAGGCCAAGCTGAGGTAGGCCCTGGGAACATTGGAACAAATATGCTTTACTTCTTCTCTAAAGAAACTCATCATTAAAGTCAGTGAAAAACTCAGTGTTAAATTGAAAATATAAACAGTGTTGCTATTGATGTTCTCTAGTTAGCTCATTTTTTTAAAGGAACTGTGGTACTTCTGTTTAAATATTACAGGGAAAAATTATTTCTACCGAATTCTTTTCTCTAAAAATAACTGAAAACCAAAACTAGTATCTATCCCCATTCAAACTAAAAACTAGTCATAACCCCCCACAAGGGGCCTACTGGATAGGCACAAATGGTGGGAGGACACACTCCCTGACCTCTGACCTAAACAGATTTCTTCAACAGGAGGTGCTCCATCCTGAGTGGCACCTGCTCTGGACTCCACTTAACCAAAAGCTCTATTTTCTATAGCCATGTCCAGCATATGATTAAATATTACAAAATATTTTGAAAGCATTGTAAACTCTCCCTGCGGTGGTTCGATGATGCTCCCACCCCTTGGGTTCTACCCAACCCCCAGCAGACATCTCTTTCAAAACCATTTTCGAGGACTTCCCTTCCCCATGCTTCTGTGATGTGTTAGCATTTTCATCATGATCACCCTCAGCTCTCTCCTGGGTGACCTGTGCATATCCATGTTTCAAATGACTTCTGCATGTAGATGATTCACAGTACATTTCTTAGAATCGTCTACAGAACTCTCTGAGTTCCTGATACGGGAACCAAATGCTCACTATTGATTTCCATTTAGATATCCCATAGGTGTTCAAAAGTTAATAGGTCCCAAAGGGAATCCTGTTCCCCTGAATCAGCTCTCCATCTCCTGTTCTTTTGAGTGGCATCACTACCTACAGGTCCTTCAGGTCTCAGCTCCTCCCTTTCCTGGCACATCCAACCAATCAAGTACTGAGAATCTCACCATTCAAAGTGCCCAAGTCAGTGCTCAGAACAGATCTACTTAATAAATCTCTCAACCATTTTCCTTCTTTCCTATTCCCAGGCCATGCCTTGGGCATGACTTCATGCTTTTTCTCATTTGTGTGGCAGGAAAGGCCTCTCTGTTGGCTGCACTGCCTCTAGTCTAATTTCCTTTAGTTCACAGATCACACTATATATACTGGCTACCAGCTTGGTGTTCTTTAAAAATGTAGCTATCTAATCATATCCCTCTCCAGTCTTTAATGTTAGCTTAGACCTACAAGATTAAGTGTTAAGTCCCTCCTGTGATGCAAAGCCCTTCAGGAGCCAGTATCTGTCTACCGGGTCAGCATCTCTCCCACCAATTCCTCCTCCAGCTCTCCATGCTTCTGCCACATGCAGCTGTATGTAGCTCCCAGAGTGCCCATGTGTTTCATGCCACATTACAAGATCTTCTCTCTTCTAAAGGATCTGTCCCTCCCACTGTCTTGAGGGCTAGGGTTCTACTTATAGTTCATGATAAATACTCCCTCCTTCAAGTGCCTTCACCGACACCCCCGTCTGCCAAGCATCTTCATTATCATACCCTCTCTTTCTCCCCCACTGTGAGAGTTAGCTGTCCTTCCTTTGTATTATCACGCACACTTTGCACATTTCTGTTACAACAATTATCACAACACCACTTTATACAGGTCTCTGTGTGCATGCATGTCACCCCAGGAAATTCTAAACCCATGAAATATATCTAGCATCAATTACAAAGCATGGCATATGGAAATACATTAAGTACTCAATTCATTCAATAAATTATGGGGAAAACTTCTGCAACTCAAGTACATGTGGGTCATGTGAATTTGGGGGGCTTCAGTTCATAATAAACTCAATGTGATTTCACAGTATAATGTAAACAACAAACAGTTCATGTGAATTGAGGTTGCATTAATAGAGGTATGACATCAAGCATTAAATTCTCCTCAATTTCTCCCCTGATCAAGCCACAGGTGTAAGAGACACAGAGAACATATTCAGAAGAGGACTGCTACATAAGAACTCAAGATAATACACTATTAAGAAATGTATGAGGAAACAGAAAAAAAGAAGACTGGGGCAGGGTGTTTCAACTGTATTCAAACACACAGGGTACTGATGAGGGCTGCACTCTTTCTGTATAGTCTAATGTAGATAACCTGAATCACAGTTGGAGATACAGGGATAGAAGGATGAAACAAAAATTTCAACAAGCCTGTAACATGTGCCTCCACACAGTAAACCAAAAGCAAACCATTCACAGGTGCTTGGAAAAGAAAAACAAGATGTTAATAATATTGAGCACTTACTACATGCTAAGTACTGTCCTAAGTGCTTCATACGTATTAACTTATTTAATCTTCAAAACAATCCTGTGCAGTAGGTATCATTAAAACATAGCCCAGAAAGGCTAAATAATTTGACCAAGTTCATACAGCTTGTAAGAGAAGGAGCCAAGATTCAAATAGAGTCTGACTCCAGACTCCTTGCTTCTAACCACTTTGTCATCTGACCTCACTCCGAAACTCACTATATCTAGAGCATAATGTGTACTTTAACTAAGCACACTAGTACCAGTGATACTGGTTGAAATATGGGCATTCTCTACATGGCCGATTAAAGGAGATTAAATACATATCCACCCTCTTATGCTCACCAAGGCACAGCAGTGGCAGACGTTAGGTGTCCACGGATACCCTGGGACACCACGTGCAATTCTCTAACTCATTCCATTTTCGCAATACCAGGATTCCTACCACCATTTATTGTTCATATGATGACACTGAAGCTCAGACAAGTTAAACAATTTGCCCAAAGTCACACAGCTATGAAGGAATAAAAGCATTTCTCAGACTTAGTTCCTCAGATTCTTAGTGCATTTCCCCAAATAATCAACTTGTGTGCAGTCTTCCTGTCCTTCCAATAGTAGTTGCTATATTAATCTTTCTAGAAGACAGCACAGAGCATATCCTCCAGGGGCTCATCACAGACACTAGATCAAACACTTTTCTTCTGCAGGACTTCAAGGTTCACAATCCCACCTCTGTCCACACTGCCAGGTCACCTCCCACTATGCCTTTGCCCAGCAACAGTGCTCCAGGCAAACCTACCTCCTGTTTGCTCCCAGACATGGCCCCAAAATTCCACCTTCAAGTTTGTCTACAGTGTTCCCTTCATCTACTTATAAAATCAGAAACTGGGAGGGGCTCAAGATGACGGCATGAGTAGGGTGGCGGAAATCTCCTCCCAAAATCATATACATTTTTGAAAATACAGCAAATACAACTACTCCTAAAAGACAGACCAGAAGATACAGTACAATAGTCAGGCTACATCTACATTGGCAAGAACTCGGCATCTCACGAAAAGGGTAAAATATAAAGCCGTGACCTGGCGGGACCCAAGCACTCCCCCCACCCCAGCTCATGGAGGAGAGGAAAAGAATCAAAGTGGGGAGGAAATGGAAGCACAGGACTGCTAAATAACCTGCCCTAGTAATCTGCACTGGAAGCACAGACACACATTGCATGGTGTACTGGATATTAGAGAAACAGAAAAGTAAAATCCGAGATGGAGATTGTGAGCGGGTACCCACAGCTGGCTCCCCTGGGACAAAAGAAAAGTGGGCGCTTTTTAAAAGGCTTAAAGGGACAGGGCTTAACAGCTAGACAAAATTGTCCTGGCACACTAAGCCAAGAAGGCTGGGAATCTTAAGCAACTTCAGGTGCCATAAACCCCTGGGAGGGTAACACAGCCACGAAGGCCCTCATGGTGATAAGCAGTCTGCCATTCATTCCCCCCGGCTGCTGCTGCAAGCAAACCAGTTGACCCACCACAGCTGCAGAGCAGCCGGAGAACAGCCCCACCCACAGCAACCACACAGTCTTTTCCCAGCACGCAGATAACTGGGAAAGATCCAGAGACTGACACTGGCACACAGCTGCCCAGCACAGATGGAGGAACACAAAGCAAGGTCCAGAAGGCACAAAGGGGCACCGTTCTCGCAGGAGGACACACCCAGCACAACTGCAACTCCCCACAGAACTCTAGGCTTTCCCGAGGGCCGCCCTGGTGACAGCAGCTCAGGAGATTATCCCAGAAACTGCTCCCGGTGTGCGGGTAACCGGCACAGGCAGGAGAAGCCAGAGCAAGAACCGGAAGGCATGAAGGGGCACTTTTCTCACAGGAGAACACACCTGGCGCATCTGCGACCTTCTGCAGGGCCCTAGGCTATCCTGAG
Organism: Smutsia gigantea; assembly: GCA_032199065.1. Taxonomy (NCBI): domain Eukaryota; kingdom Metazoa; phylum Chordata; class Mammalia; order Pholidota; family Manidae; genus Smutsia; species Smutsia gigantea. The sequence goes on from JAVSCE010006554.1 coordinate 107,036, forward strand.
TACTGCCCCAACCACAGCAGCTCAGAGGATTATCCCAGAGACTGCTCCTGATGTGTGGGTAACTGGCACAGGCAGCAGAAGCCGGAGCAAGGTGCGGAAGGCATGAAGCGGTGTCATTTTTGCAGGAGAATACAGCCAGCTGTGTCCGCGACTCCCCGCAGGGCCCTAGGCTCTCTGGAGGGCCGACCCACACACAGCAGCTCAGGGGAGTATCCCAGAGACTGCTCCCTGAGTGCAGGTAAGCGACACAGGCAGCAGAGAAGGGCAAGGCGACCAGCAAGCAGGAAGGGACTTTGTTCTCCCAGCTAACACACACACCACCTGCCTGCAACTACTTCTATCGCCATGAAAAGGCAAAAGAATCTGGTCCAGTCAAAAATCACCCAGACAACCCCAGAGAGAAGGACTGGGGAAATAGATATAACCAATCTTCATGAAAAAGAATTCAAAATAAAAGTCATAACCATGCTGATGGACCTACAGAGAACTATGCAAGAGCTAAGGGATGAAGTCTGGAGGGAGAAAACAGAAATTAAACAGTCCATAGAAGGTCTTAAGACCAGACCGGATGAGGTGGAAGAGACTGGTAATGGAATAGAAATCAGAGAACAGGAATACAGAGAAACTGAGGCAGAGAGACATAAAAGGATCTCTAGGAATGAAAGAATATTAAGAGAACTGTATGACTAACCCAAATGGAACAACATTCACATTATAGAGGTACCAGAAGAAAAAGAGAGAGAAAATGGGATAGAAAGTGTCTTTGAAGAAATAATTGCTAAAACCTTCCCCAAGCGAAGGAAGGAAATAGTCTCTCAGACCATGGAAGCCCACAGATCTCCCAACACAAGGGACCCAATGAGGAAAACACCAAGACATATAATAATTAAAATGGCCAAGATCAAAGACAAGGACAGAGTATTAAAGGCAGCCAGAGAGAGAAAAAAGATCACCTACAAAGGAAAACCCATCAGGCTAATAGATATTTTTTGAAACTATCTATTTTTTTGTATCAAAAAGCATTTAATGCAATCACTATTATCAAAACTCAAAGAGAAATCACTTGATTTTAAAATGTGATGAGATACTTATAACTTGAAATAATCCGAATTCCATTTCCAGTATAATGGATAAGTAAATTATCTCACACTCAGGGGGATACTTTCCAAAACACACATGAACAAACTAGAACCATATGCAGTAACAGGACTGAATCTAAAAAGCAGTATGCTGAACAAAAAAGACTAGACACAAAAGAATATATACCATATGATTTCATTTACAGACAGTCTGAAAACAGGTGGAACTCCTCTATGGAATTAGAAACTAAAATAATGGCTCCCTGTGTTGGGGGAGGAGTAGTCACTATGCGGAGCACAGATGGATTTGGGGATTCTGACATTGAATTTCTTAATATGGCTAGTAATTACTAGGTGTGTTTACTTTGTGAAAATTATTTGAGCTCCATTCTTAAGATTGGTATAATATTCTTTAGGTACGTTACATTTAAATATCAAAAAAATTATATAGAAAATCTAATAGTCGCTACTGTGTTGTTAGGTTAACTTTTCACCACAGTACATAATTCAGATTAATGATTTTTTCCACATCGTGTGATATTTTAAAGAGGGGGAGTTATAGTCAATATTGTATCTAAAGTCAGAGACTTTCCTTATTTCATGACTCAACTGCATAACCTTTTAGTTGGGCCACAAATTGTATTTAATTCCTTGTTGGTAATTTCAGTTTCACCCACATGTTAATACTGGACATTTTTATGGCCAGTCCTCAAAAAGTGCCCTTCTCTGTATTACCACCTTTTTTATAACACTTTCTTGATTCTGTACTTCGCACCAATTTTAGCTGCTCCTTCATTTTCTGCTTCATTTCACTCCATACATTCCAATCCTTCTGTGCCCTCCTCTGCACTCCAGTGGTTTTCTGCCTCTATCCCAACCTCTGAGCTCTTAGCTCACAAATCCCTGGGGTTCCACTGGTGGAAGATAATATCAAACACATCAAATGCATAATAGAACACAGCAGGGTTAAGGGAGAACTTTCAGTCATCAGCCTTCCACCTTACTAGCTAATTTCCTTACTTGATAAGCCCCTCAGGCCATGGTAGCATAAGGAACAATATCCAAGAGACATCTCTGTTATTAACTCTTTATTATTTTGTTATGGAATCCCATGCTAAAGAGATGTAAGATGCTATTAGCATAAAAATAATTTTTTCATTGATAAAGCCATTTAAAATGCAAATCAGTTCTCTCATTTGATCATCACTAATGACAGTGATTAAATAACTCAGCTAATAATCTTCCCTACCTCCTTCCCTTCTTACTTTGTAAACAGAAAAGGGGTGATCAAAGAACTTTCTTGTCCAAAAGTACATGACCATTAAGTGGGAATGACAGCGCAGGAATACAGACGTGTAATATCCAGCTGTGTGGTGTTTCACCTCCATCTTACGTTCTCACACAGGATGTTGTGGTAGAGAGTTTACAAAACAAAAATACCTGTTGTTATTTCCCTTCCTGCATCCACACCCCTTGGCAATGTGACTTTGTAGCTCTTCCCATCAAGAGATTAGGTCTACTACCCCAACCCTTAAGCTGGCTGGCATTATGACTTGCTTTGGTCAACAGAATTGGTGTAAATAAATGACATTGTATCAGTTCTAAGCCTCGACCTCAAGGGGCACAGAGTCTCCACTAGTGGTCTTGTAACTAAAAAGCAGTATGCTGAACAAAAAAGACTAGACACAAAAGAATATATACCATATGATTTCATTTACAGACAGTCTGAAAACAGGTGGAACTCCTCTATGGAATTAGAAACTAAAATAATGGCTCCCTGTGTTGGGGGAGGAGTAGTCACTATGCGGAGCACAGATGGATTTGGGGATTCTGACATTGAATTTCTTAATATGGCTAGTAATTACTAGGTGTGTTTACTTTGTGAAAATTATTTGAGCTCCATTCTTAAGATTGGTATAATATTCTTTAGGTACGTTACATTTAAATATCAAAAAAATTATATAGAAAATCTAATACAGCATACTGCTCAGCCCAGTTGCCATGTGAAGAAAACCTACTCAGCTTTTGTTTGATGACAGACCACAAGAGCAGCGCCATGGGTCAGCCATTTGGGCCATCCCAGACCAGTCAGTAACCAGCCAATTCAGCAGCCTACTACAGATTCATGGGCAAATTTAGCTGAGATAAGCCAAACCTAGTCCAAGTTAGCAGAACTACCCAGCTGAGCCATAGACTCATGAGTTAAAGAAATGGTGGTTCTTATATGCACAAAAGTTTGGAATAGTTTACTATGCAGGGAAAAAAACTAACTAATACTAATGGGGGGAAAGCTAGTATGTATTTATGTGGGCACAGAATTCATATTTGGTATGACTTAAGATGGGGGGGCATTATAGATACCTACTAGACACAAAGGTTCCATTTTAACAAGACAGTATCCCAAACAGGTAAGATACGGCTTGTAAAATAACATTTAACATAGTTGTCAGGTATTATTTACCTTTCGTATTGGGAAATGTATTGCTCTTTTTGCTTTGCATGGATTCATGCCAGTGAATAGTCCATGAGAACAGAAAACTCAAAGTTATTAATTACTTCATGTCTCCTAAATATTTTCTCAAATCCAACCTCACCTAAAATCTTCCCATCACCCTAAGTAACTTCATTATCCACATAGAAGATACTTCCAACAACTCAATCTCACAGTTTCTTCACCAATTCATCTTCAACTATCATTCCAGTTCCCCTCGGACACCCACTACCATGGTCGTAATCTGAAATTTGTCATATCCTAAATCTTTGTCCACTTCTGAAGCCTTGAATTGAACGATCCTGCTCTCTGATTACATCCTCTTCTCTGTTGAGCTAAATGGTCTAATTACATCAACTCCAATAGTAGTTCAACCTTACTGAACTTCCAGTTCATTTTTTTCCAATCTACTAACCTTCTCCATTCCCCACTTTCTTCCTTATGCATCCCCACAATTTCAATAATACTGTACACCCTGAATTCTTTAGCATCTGTCTCTTCTTTATAACCTCTATCAAAATATGAATGTTGACTCAAATATCGGCTTTTTTCATGCCTGTGTTAAGAACTGTTCAAGAAAGTCATGATCTTGAACATACAATGGGGCAGACTGATGATAATGAATTTATGGAGGAACCAGGCTCAAAGCATCTCTGAACTTACCTACCAATTTTACTGTTTCCCTTATGTTCATCAATTTACTATATTTCAAACTTTCTCCATGCTGCTCAAAATTCCAACCACTCCCCTTCAAACTACAACCTTCCCATGAACACTTAAACATTGCATGTCTACCCCATTTTTCAAAAAAGCTACTATCCCCCTTCCATGTCCCATTCCAAACCTTGTTTCTGGTCATCTTCTAATATCTAAGTAAATGCAAACATTAGCCATTTGATTAAGCAAATTAGAAACCAAGAAATATTCTTGTCAACCTTCTCTCTGACATCCCCCATACCCAGTTTACCTTCAAATCCTACTAATTTTAACTCCTAAATTCTATCACTCATCTACTTCTCTCCATCTCCATTGTCACCACCTTAGACCATGCTACTAGCATCACTCTCTTGGGCCCATAAAAGTTTCCTAATAAATTTCAAGGTACTCATTTGACCCCATCCAAACTGTTCTGAACACTATGTAACAGTTACCTTTAAAAAATCACTCCTAGATTAAAATTATATGATAGCTTCCTGTTGTTCTAAAATCTCTTTTAGACCTGTATAGCCAGGCCCTTGCTCTACCACTCTAACCACATCCTTCCATGCTCTTTAAGCTCACCCTCCATCTAGCTTTCAATTCTTTCAATATGCCATGCCCCTCAAACACAGAGCCTATGCACTTCCTATTCTTTCTAAATGGAATGCTCTACAACTCTTTCATGCCCCCGTCCTTAGCCTAGTTAGCTCTATTCACTCTTCAGATCTCAGCTTAGTCACTGTGTCCTCAGGGAAACATTCTTCTCCAGTTTAAGTCAGGTCATCTCATTATACAACCTCAAAGGACCAAACACATTTCCTTTCATGACTTTGTCTATTTGTGATTGTGTACCCGCATCATGTTTGTTCATTCTTTTATCCCTAGCACACTCTCTAGCACTCCACAGCATGTAGTAGGCACCAAATATCTATTGAAAGAATGACTATGTTAATTAAAGAATAAACCAACCAATGTATGTCTCATAATTCCTGACTCCTCCAGCACTGATATTGTAGTTAATAATTAATAGTTATTTCATCTTCATGGGTAGCACTGCATCAAGCAACTGGATAGAAACCACAAAACAATAATAAGCATTGGATTCTTATTCTAAATAGACTTTACACATGAATGACTACATAGTCCATTTCCATTTCCTTTTGTAGAACACAATATAAGACTGAAAGAAAATTGCAAACTGCATTTGTTATCAGAACCTCTAACCCAGATAAAAGTACTACTGCCTCCTTCCTATTCAGAACTCACTGCTCCATCTCATGCTACCAAGATACCCATGGAGAAATAATCCTAATTTCTCTAGGCATTAGTTAACATGCTTCAGTAAAGGACCTCAGTTTAAATAACTTGTATATACCACCTGTTCAGCCAATTATGTTCTTATCAAAACAGTGTCAAAGAAAGATGATAGATTAGATGATAGATAGATAGATGATAGATAGATAGATAGATAGATAGATAGATGAAAAAGAGATACCTATTTTCAGCAATATCCATTAACATACTAAATTCTTAAGTGCTTCTTATGTGGAAAAGACTGTCTTTAAAATCCAGTATGTCCACAGACTGATCAAAATATGCACTCTAAGAAGAGGTATATTGTTTAAGGCTTAGATTTTTTTTCAAGCATTATTACATATGCTTTAAATCCTTCAATAACCTGTTGCTGCTTTCATAATAAATAATCCAAACTCCTCAACACAACCTGCCCACCTCTATAGTCTGTGTATCTGTCTTCTGCTCTCTGTATTCCACTCACAGAAAACTACACTCTCTTCAAATATTTCATATTCTTCACCTGGAAGTCTCCAAACATGATACTTAAACACTCTCCCTAACCCACCTGCCACTCCTTTTGCCTGGTTAATTCTTCATTCATCTTTCAGATCTGGCTTAAATGTCACCTCTTCAGAGACTTCCCCCAACTACCCTATGCGAAATAGATGAAGACCCTTGTTTTGTAGTATGAATGACTGGTCTCAGAAATGCTGAGGGAATGATGCAGTGGGCAATGAGAGCTGATGCAGAGAGAGGGCAAAGTGGCCAGGATGGGCCACGTGCTAATGGATGTTATGAAGATTCAGGCTGGGAGCCAAGAGATAAAGAAGAAGAGGAGAGAGAATATATGATTTCACTTATTTATGGAATATAAAAACAAAGCAAAACAGAAGAAACAAACAGCATTAGACTCATAGACACTGAGAAGGGACTAGTGGTTACCAAGGGGGAGGGGAGTGGGCAGGAGTGGGGGAAGGGGGAAAAGAACTGTTGAACCACTATGATGTATATTTGATAATAAATAATAATAATAATAAAAAGAAACGGACAGATTGGAAGAGATTAAGAAGACACGACAACTACAATGTGGTATCCTGTATTGGATACTGGAACAGAAAAAGGAGAGTAGTGGAAAAACTGGAGAAATCCAATGAAGTCTACAGTTTAGCTAATGGTATTGTATCAATGTTAATTTCTTAGTTTTGATAAACATACCATGGTTGTATAAGATGTAACATTAAAATAAGACAGATGAAGGGTATATGACAATACCCTACTGTCTTTGCAACTCATCTATAAATCTAAAATTATTTCAAAACAAAAATTTTAAAATAAAAAATAATTCAGTCAGTAGAGAGTAGACAGAAAAACATATTGACAAGAATAAACGAATGACATTAATGATGGAACACTCAAGTAAAGATCTACAAACTCTGGAAAAATAAAAGAACAGACTGAACAGTCATGTCCTCAAAAATGATTTCCTAAAAGTGGTCCTTTTCTAGCAATTTTAATGATAATGTGTGATACTATGGTTATCAAGGTTATAATAAAAAGATACTGCATGAAGCAATCTCCAAGCAAGACAGTAGACATGTAAAGAAGAGTAGCTCCATTTTTGTAGGCTTTTCCTTCCCTTCCTGACTATTTGGCCCAGCACTTCCAGGCTCACTCCCCTAATATTACAGCATGGCTGTGCCTTGAGCTAATATTCCCAGAGCTACCATGGTCCAGGACCATACACTCATACCTAAGGTCCCATTGTTTCTCTTCCAATGTTCCAAAAAATGTCCATTCTTTTATTAAATCTCCCATCATTAGAGGCTACTTGAGTCTCTTTTCTTTGCAACTACAAAAAAATCCCTAACCTAACAGCTACATTTAACCCACTACATGCTTTCATATATGCCTCAATTCCTGAGGTCAAAATGAAAATTTTGACAAAGAAAGCCTTAATATTTCCACCAGCTTGATTAAATTCTAGGCAGGCTCTTCCCTGACTTAAGGATCCTGACCTCTCTTTTCTCAGAGCATTTCCTCTAGAAAACTTTCAATGATAAATTATTTCTCTCCCCCTTCAAGATAAAAATTTTCTCCCAGACTCCTGCCAGTTTTAGAACCAGAAATGTCTTTCCCTGGGACTTGGGAGCCATCCCTTTGAAATGTAATCAATAAAAATAGCACCCAGTCTCTGTAGGAGGGTAGAAACCTAACTTTGATAACACCAGTTAGCAAACACAGATAGCTTAGTCATACCAACCAACCACCCTGCACTGTGTTTCAGCAGAGTTGACTTCTCTCCCCTATTGCAATAGTTTTGAACAAAGTCTTCCTTGACATTTTTAACAAGGGCCCAGTGTAATTTCTCTTTGACAGTTCCGTGAAGATAGGGGAGGATTTATGTGCTTGTTCACTGGTAGATTCCCAATATTTAGAATAAAAAAGTAGTTCAACATATATTTGTTGAGTAAATGGATGAATGAAATCACGTAAGGCTTTTTTTTTCTTTTTCATTTAAAGGGCAACTTTGAGAGAAAAATTAATCCCTCTTAGGTTATTCTGGTATATTTCTGAAAGTACCACCACATCTCAAAAGTCTAAGTACATGGCTTATTAATCAAACTGAAGAGCAGAGATGACCAATCCTAGTGATACAACTTTATCGTACACATTAACAGGCTGTGCATATGGAGATTGTATTTCCTATATCTGATCACTTTCTTTGCCAATACAGATGAAACTGTCATTAAATAGATGTACTATTATTAAACTTAATTGTTAGATTTCAATATGGAACACAAGAAGTATAATTGGTCCTAAAATTTTAGCAGAACCGTATTTGAATAAAAAATTATACTAACCTAATAAATTGTAATTATAATAAAATAATTGTTGCACCAGCTCCTGTCATCTAGGCCTCTTCATTCACTATAGCCAAAACAATTGCACCATCCACAAAAGCACAAACAAAAGCTTTTGAGTATGGCCATTCATAACTCAGTACAACCCTGTGTATAAACGTGAATATATAAGATGGTTGATTTTTACTGACACAATGACCTAAACACAAATCACAATGAAAACTAACATCTTCTGGAAAAACATATACCAGGCATATGATTGTAAGGTCCTTTTTGTGTGTGTCTACAATGCTGACCAAGAAAACATTCAGACTTACAAGATTATCACAGACTAGGGTGTTACCAGTAGACTCACAAGGATACAGAGCTGAAATCACTGCTTATCACTAGGGCAGCACCAAGCATCCTCTGCCACAAGATTTGACCTCACAGCAGTCTGTGTAGCAGTCCACAGAGCTGAGCTCCCATGTCCGTACCCCCAGGGGACAACTCAGAAGTGAGCAAATTAGACTCAATGGGCAGGTTCTGGAATCATTAAAAACACTGAGAACTAAAATTGTCTAAACCCCACACTCAACCTGGATACACAGAACTGAAACCATACACTACTGTCTATGTTAAGATGACTTGTTGCTAGTCATCTGTCTTCTTAGCATGACTTCCTTGCCCAGGCAAATGGTTTGATTTTCATTATAGGAACTTCTCAAAGACCTATTAACTCCTAAGCAGAAAGCATCAACACACAGTTTATGCCCTAAGACTCTTTGAATGATTTGCCTCAAAATCCTCACCTTGCTGTTTCCACAGTCCTGGACTATTGCATCATGATCCTTAAACCGTCCCCAATCCTAACAAAGCCCACTTCCTTAACCCCTCCCTGCTTTGAAGGAACCACCTTAAATCAAACTTCCAGTCCTCAATAAATTCTCTCCTTTTCTGCTCTGAGATGCTACCAAAGTTTTGTAAGATAGGTTTCTCCCTTATAATGTAAGCAGTAAACTCAAGTCAGCTCTGCCTTATCAATGAGTTGTGTTACTAATGTTTAGGGATCCAGTTTTGACACCTCATGCTCCACCTTCCCCATTACCTGTAATAACAACACAGGCACAACTTTCAGAATGCCACAAGGGATGCTCAGAGTTGTGTCATCCAGGGAACATGTAAGCTATGTTGTCCTAATCAGGTTATAGTTCATTAAAAATTATTCCCAGTCCAGATGCAATTTACTGATCAGAGGTCTTTTTAAAATATAAGTAATATTCCCTAGAAATATAGGTAACATATTTCCTTCATCAGTTCCCAGGGGATCAAAGGAAGACAGTTTGCCAAAGGTAAAATTCCCATGCAGAATGAGAAACAGCTTTGTTAACCCTTTACCCACAATGTCAAATAAATAGACTTCTTAACAATTAATAACTCCAATATAAAGAAAAACATGTTCCTTGTGAGTTAGCATGTGTTATGTGAAAGCACAGATGAATCACAGAATAAAATGAAGTAAAAAAAAAAAGACAAAATGGAGTAAGGAAAGAGGTTTAGAAATTCCTTCAAAGAAAAGTAAGGAAATGATGTATTCTCAAGCATAGGGATAATTACTATGCAGAAAAACAGTAAATAGCAATTTAAATACAAGTATTCACAGTTAAGGTAAAAAAATTTTAATGGTTTTTAAATTTTTAAATAGTAATTAAGACAATGTGGTATTGGACAAAGAAGAGACAAATAGATCTATATACTTTCCCTGTATATCAGAATCATTCCCTAATACTTAACAATAGAACGTGTTCATCAAGAACGAAGATCAATATAGACAAAAATTTCTTTTCATGTAAGCAACGAAATCAGATAATGGAATCTCAGTGCTGTCTTCATTGCTTGTTACTTCTCATCCTCTCAGAGCTAATTCTCCCAGACTGTTTTGTTCTCTGTGGAAAATTAATGAAAAGAATATATTCCAGTAACATCACCAAATTTAACAAAAGTAAGAAGGATGTCTATCTTTAAAACTGTATATTACCCAACCTCAATAACATTCTGTACTACCAACCCCTGGAACAGAATTTAAGGACCATCACTACCATGTTCCAGTTTGGAGCCTGTGGGTGACTTAATCATTCTCCAAATCTTTTCCCCATCTCCTTCCTCACACCCCTGAATAGTTGGTGAAAATATAAATAAACTGATTCTAAAGTTTACATAGAGAGGCAAAAATTGTGCAGAATAACCAACACAATATTGAAGAAGAACAAACTTGGAGAACAGATACCACCCAACCTCAACACTTGCTATAAAGCTATAGTTATCAAAACAGTGCGATACTGATGAAAGAAGAGACAGATAGATCAATGGGACAGAATAGAGAGCCCAGAAATAGACCCACATAAATACAGTCAACTGATCTTTGGACATCCAAATGCAAAAAATGAACCTAGTCACAGACCTTATACCCTTCACAAAAATTAACTCAAAACTGATCATAGACCTAAATGTAAAACACAAAATTATGTAAGATAACATGGGAGAAAATCTGGGTGACCTTAGATATGGTGATAACTTTTTAGATACAATATCAAAGACACGATCCATGAAAGAAATAATTAATAAACTAGACCAGTAAAATTAAGAACTCAGCTCTATGAAAGATACTGTCAAGAGAATGAAAAAAAATCCACAGACTGGGAGAAAATATTTGCAAAAGATATATCTGATTAATTAGTATTATCCCAAATATACAAAGAACCCTTAAAACACAACAATGAGAAAATTAATGAGCCAATTAAAAATAGCAAAAAATATGAACAGACACCTCATCAAAGAAGATATTCAGATGACAAAAAAGCATATAAAAAGATGATCCATATCATAAGTCATCAGGGAAGTGCAAATAAAAAAGAGGTACCACTGCACACCTATTAGAATGGCGAAAATCCAGATACTAACAATACCAAACGCTGGTGAGGATGTGGATTGACAGGACTCTCATCCATTGCTGGTGGGAATGCAAAGTGGTACAGACACTCTGGAAGATAGTTTGTCAGTTTCTTACAAAGCTGAACATATTCTTAACATATGATGCCACAATTGTTCTTGGGATTTACCCAAATGAATTGATGACTTATGCCTATGCAGAAACCTACACAGGAAAGTTTATAGCAGCTTTATTAATTGTCAAAACTTGGAAGTAACCAAGATCCTTTAGTAGGTAAACAGATAAACTATGTTACACCACACAATAGAATGTTATTCAGCACCAAAAAGAAGTGAGCTACCAGCCATGAACAGACAGCTGATAGAGGGAGGAATCTCAAGGAACCCCATGGAAGAGCCGTCAATGCATATCACAAAGTCAAAGAAAACCCACTTGAAAAGGCTATCTACTGTATGATGCCAACCATGTGATATGCTGGAAAAAGCAAAACTATGTAGACAGGAAAAGGATCAGTGATTGCTAGGGGTTTGCAAGGAGGAAGGGATGAAGAGGCAGAGCACAGAGGATCTTTAGGGCAATGAAACTATTCTGTAAGATACTTTAATGGTGCATACATTTTTGGTTTTTTTCATTTTTTTATTAAGGTATTATTGATATGCACTCCTATGAAGGTTTCACATGAAAAAACAATGTGGTTACTACATTTACCCATATTATCAAGTCCCCACCCATACCCCAATGCAGTCACTGTCCATCAGTGTAGTAAGATGCCACAGATTCAGTTTGCCTTCTCTGTGCTACACTGTTTTCCCCGTGATCCCCCACACCATGTGTACTAAACATAATACCCCTCAATCCCCTTCTCCCACCCTCCCCACCTGCCCTCCCACACCGCTCCGCTTTGGTAAGCACTAGTTCCTTCTTGGAGTCTCTGAGTCTGCTACTATTTTGTTCCTTCAGTTTTGCTTCATTGTTATACTCCACAAATGATGGAAATCATTTGGCACTTGTCTTTCTCTGCCTTATTTCACAGAGCATAATATCCTCCAGCTCCATCCATGTTGTTGCAAATGATAGGATTTGTTTCCTTCTTATGGCTGAATAGTATTCGATTGTGCACCACTTCGTCTTTATCCATTCATCTACTGATGGACACTTAGGTTGCTTCCATATCTTGGCTATTGTAAAAAGTGCTGCAATAAACATAAGGGTGCATATGTCTTTTTGAATCTGAGAAGTTGTATTCTTCGGGTAAATTCCAAGGAGTGGGATTCCCAGGTCAAATGATATTTCTATTTTTAGTTTTCTGATGAATCTCCATATTGCTTTCCACAATGGTTGAACTAGCTTACATTCCCACCAGCAGTGTAGGAGGGTTCCCCTTTCTCCACGTCCTCGCCAGCATTTGTTGTTCTTAGTCTTTTGGATGCTGGCCATCCTTACTGGTGAGGTGATATCTCATTGTGGTTTTAATTTGCATTCCCCTGATGATTAGTGATGTGGAGCATCTTTTCACGTGTCTGTGGGCCATTTTAATTTATTCTTTGGAGAGCTGTGTCTTCATATTCTGTGCCCATTTTTTAATCCGGTTATTTGCTTTTGGGTGTTGAGGCGTGTAAATTCTTTATATATTTTGGATGTTAACCCCTTGTTGGATACATCATTTACAAATATATTCTCCCATACTGTAGGATGCCTTTTTGTTCTGCTGATGGTGTCCTCTGACGTACAGTAACCTTTTTTGTTTGATGTAGTCCCATGAGTTCATTTTCGCTTTTGTTTCCCTTGCTTGAGGAGATGCGTTCAGGAAGAAGTTGCTCATGCTTATATTCAGGAGATTTTTGCCTATGTTGTCTTCTAAGAGTTTTATGGTTTCATGACTTACATTCATGTCCTTGATCCATTTCGAGTTTAGTTTTGTGTATGGGGTTAAACAATAATCCAGTTTCATTCTCTTGCATGTAGCTGTCCAGTTTGGCCAACACCAGCTGTTGAAGAGGCTGTCATTTTCCCATTGTATGTCCATGGCTCCTTTATCACATATTAATTGACCATATATGATTCGGTTTATATCAGGGCTCTCTAGTCTGTTCCACTGGTCTTTGGGTCTGTTCTTGTGCCAGTACCAAATTGTCTTGAGTACTGTGGCTTTGTAGTAGAGCTTGAAGTTGGGAAGCATAATCCCCCCAGCTTTATTCTTCCTTCTCAGGATTGCTTTGGCTATTCAGGGTCTTTTGTGGTGCCATATGAATTTTAAAACAATTTTCACTAGTTCATTGAAGAATGCTGTTGGTATTTTGATAGGAATTGCACTGAATCTGTAGACTGCTTTAGGCAGGATGGCAATTTTGACAATAATAATCCTTCCTATCCATGAACATGGGATGTGTTTCCATTTATTGGTATCTTTTTAATTTCTCTCATGAGTGTCTTGTAGTTTTCAGAGTATAGGTCTTTCACTTCCTTGGTTAGGTTTATTCCTAGGTATTTTATTCTTTTTGATGCAATTGTGAATGGATTTCTTTTCCTGATTTCTCTTTCTGCTAGTTCATTGTTAGTGTATACAAATGCCACATATTTCTGTGTATTAATTTTGTATCCCAGAACTTTGCTGAATTCAGATATTAGATCTAGTAGTTTTGGAGTGGATTTTTTAGGGTTTTTTATGTACAATATCATGACATCTGCAAACAGGGACTGTTTAACTTCCTCCTTGCCAATCTGGATGCCTTTTATTTCTTTGTGTTGTCAGATTGCCGTGGCTAGGACCTCCAGTACTCTGTTGAATAGAAGTGGGGAGAGTGGGCATCCTTGTCTTGTTCCCAATCTTAAAAGAAAAGCTTTCAACTTCCAGTGTTAAGTATAATGTTGGCTGTGAGTTTGTCATATATGGCCTCTATTATGTTGAGGTACATGCCCTCTATACCCATTTTATTGAGAGTTTTTATCATGAATGGGTGTTGAATTTTGTCAAATGCTTTTTCAGCATCTTTGGAGATGATCATGTGGTTTTTGTCCTTCTTTTTGTTGATGTGGTAGATGATGTTGATGGATTTTCAAATGTTGTACCATCCTTGCATCCCTGGAATAAATCCTACTTGATCATGATGGATGATCCTTTTGATGTATTTTTGAATTAGGTTTTTTTTGCATCTATGTTCATCAGGGATATTGGTCTGTAGTTTTCTTTTTTTGTGGTGCTTTTGCCTGGTTTTTGTATTAGAGTGATGCTGGCTTCATAGAATGAGTTTGGAAGTATTCCCTCTTCTTCTATTCCTTGGAAAACTTTAAGGAGGATGAGTATTAGGTCTTCACTAAATGTCTGATCCTTGGAAAACTTTAAGGATGATGGGTATTAGGTCTTCACTAAATGTTTGATAAAATTCAGTGGTGAAGCCTTCTGGTCCAGGGGTTTTGTTCTTAGGTGGCTTTTTGACTACCATTTCTATTTTGTTGCTGGTAATTGGTCTGTTCAGATTTTCTGTTTCTTTCTGGGTCAGCCTTGGAAGGTTGTATTTTTCTAGAAAGTTGTCCATTTCTTCTAGGTTAGCCAGTTTGTAAGCATAGAATTTCTCATAGTATTCTCTAATAGTTCTTGTATTTCTGTGCTGTCCATAGTGATTTTTCCTTTCTCATTTCTGATTCTGTTTATGTGAGTAGACTCTCTTATTTTCTTGATATGTCTGGCTAGGGGTTTATCTATATTGTTTATTTTCTCAAAGAACCAGCTCTTGCTTTTGTTGATCCTTTCTATTGTTTTATTCTTCTCGCTTTTATTTATTTATGCTCCAATCTTTATTATGTCCCTCTTTCTACTGACTTTGGGCCTCACTTGTTCTTCTTTTTTTAGTTTTGTTAATTGTGAGTTTAGACTGCTCATATGGGATTGTTCTTCTTTCCTGGGGTGGCCTGTATTGCAATATACTTTCCTCTTAGCACGGCCTCTGCTGTGTCCCACAGATTTTGTGTTGTTGAATTATTGTTGTCATTTGTCTCCATATATTGCTTGATCTCTGTTTTTATTTGGTCATTGATCCATTGGTTATTTAGGACCATGTTGTGAAGCCTCCATGTGTTTGTGGGATTTTTCATTTCCTTTGTGTAATTTATTTCTAGTTTCATACCTTTGTGGTCTGAGAAACTGGTTGGTACAATTTCAATATTTTTGAATTTACCAAGGCTCTTTTTGTGGCCTAGGATATGACCTATTCTTGAAAATGTTCCTTGTGCACTTGAGAAGAATGTGGATTCTGCTGCTTTTGGGTATAGAGTTCTATAGATGTCTGTTAGGTCCATCTGTTCTAATGTGTTGTTCAGTGCCTCTGTCTCCTTACTCATTTTCTGTCTGGTTGATCTGTCCCTCAGAGTGAGTGGTGTGTTGAAGTCTCCTAGAATGAATGCATTGCATTCTATTTTCCCTTTTAATTCTGTTAGTATATTCGTTTCACATATGTAGGTGCTCCTGTGTTGGGCACATAGATATTTATAATGGTTATATCTTCTTGTTGGATTGACCCTTTTATCATTATAATGGTGGATACGTTTGTCCATATCCATAGAATGTACAGCTATGGACTTTGGGTGATAATGATGTGTCAACACAGGTTCACTGATTGTAATAAACCAACCACTCTGGTGGGTAATGTTGATGATGGGGGAGGTTATGCATATGTGGGAGCAGTTTCTATATGGGAAATCTCTACACCTTCCTTCCAATTTTGAAGTGAAGCTAAAACCGCTCTTAAAAATAAAGTCTATTTAATCAGCTGGGCAAACACACTGATAAAAAAAATCAATCAATTACAAGGTGAACCGAGGCAATGTTTTACGGATTTAATAAGATTAAATCTAGGAAGATTAAAAAAGAAATATTATGTAATCACTACCCATACTATTTAAACATTATTTTAAATTATCTATAAGCTTTAAATGAAAAGTAATGGCAACAAAACTGTATTAAACAGCAATTTCTGATATGCCACTCTTGGTAGGGAATCTGAGTTTTAATAGAAGGGAGAAAAAGGGATCAGAGGTTGACAAAAGTCACTGAAATCTACAAGCCTAATTAGCCTCTTTGATTTCCAGTTCTCTTTTTAATGGCTAGATAAGAGATAAAAATTTGCAATGTAAAAACATATGCTAAAACAAAATAATGCATGTGGCAGCTTGGCAAGCACAGTTAACTAACAGATAATAGTTTAGAAAATTGGTTTCCACTAACTTTTCTGAAAATTAAAAATATTTATATATAGGTTCATCCAATTATCCAAAGGTAGGACATTCCTATAAAACCTTTCATAATCCAAAATATCATAAAGCAAATTAGCCCCACTTTCTGAAAGTTCCGGTTATGCCACTTTGCTTTTATGAAAGACTTACATTACTGCCTGTTTTTGCTAACTAAAATAAATCTGATGAGAATTTTTTTCTTTTACAAAAAAAGCCATTGCCATACTAAGGTTAGGTTTTTTGTAAAAGCACAGTGGCATGATCCAAACTTTTGGGAAGCGGTTGTGGGGGGCAGTGGATCCTTGCACTTCCACTTAGCTGTTGTTGTCCCATTCATTTTCCTTCCTAAAGCAATGCATGAGTGACCGTCTTCCCTATTTCAATTTGTTCTGACTTATTTTATCATGACCACTTACTAATACCACTCATTATCCTCTGAATCCCCTGAGGATGTTTCCTAAATCCACTTACGCTACCAAAGTGTGTCACCCGCAGCTGCCCCATCTCTGATATCCTGTAATACAGCTCTCCCTAACCTCCCAGAAATCAAGCTCTTTGAACCTCCCAGAGCTCTGTTCATATCCACACCGCCAAGGAACTTAATTTCAACCCTTGGATTCTTAGTGACAACATCTTTATTCCATTATGGTTTCTATGAAATTTGAGTTACTTCTTTTCAAACAGAATGATTTCCTTTAATGGACAGTCCTTCCTGCCTCACAATTCTCTTAAAGAATCACATATCCAATTTGTGAATTCCTAAAAAATCAAATAGTTTCAGAGAGCACACTAAGACAACCTTGAAAATAAAGAGTGCTAAGTCCTCTACATCATTGTGCACCTGCATCATGTTAAAGGATTCCACTGTGATTTCTAGACTCATGCTCTACTATTCCCAAACTACCAGTAGCTCACTTCCTCATTTTTAAGTCTATTTTGTTTCATGTCATTGAATAATTTATTAAAACCTTGCTAACACTTCATTGCTTCAGGTCAGGGAGTCAACAATATGCACTCAGAGTAATGAAGGATTTGGATTTAACAAATTCTTCACTATCATTAAACAAAATTCTTCAACATCTTAAATAAAAAGTTCTATTTTTCAGCACCATATCTCCCCATGATAGAGCACCAAATTATTTAAAAAAAAAACATTAGTTACATGATTACAACAGTACACTGTACTACCTTTGTGCTTTGCACAAAAAGCTTTATAATGAAACTGAGGAAATGTATACAAATGAAATAATAATATCCCTTCAAACATGCAGAACTCTACAAGAAAAATTCATTCACATCTCTTTTTTCCTATTTATTACTTATAACTGCCTTGTGATTAAGTCGGACCTTCTTTCCCATTTTTTACAGATGTGAAAACTGAGAGCCAGAAAAACCATCCCAAAGGCTCACAACAAACATATCCTAGAGAAGGCATAAGACCCAGATCCCACAACAAAGGAGACAGTGCTCACAAACCCAAAGAAATTAAGGAAAAATAATTTAAATTATATTAATGTATATGCATGCATAAAGTGAAGACAAAATACAGTAAAGTTGTTCATTAGAGTTGCTTAGGAATAATTGTTAAAAAAAGAGAAAACAGACCCAAAATGGAGTCACTTGTGCAAAGCCCACATCAACAAATCAAGATGTCGTATCTAATGTATTACAGTTTCAACCTCTCCGAGGAATGTAATCTTAACCAGTCAGTCTGGAATTACCTAGTCAGCACTAGTGAGGTTATCTGCCTGTGAGACCCCCTGCCTTCCCCTGAAGGGAGGTGACCTTGCTTGAAATTCTCTACTCTTTTTAGTAAAACTTCCTTGTCCCACCCCCTTCTGTCTATAAAAGTCTTCAATTTTGCACAGCTCCTCAGAGCTCCTTTCTGTTGGCCAAATGGGACGCTGCCCAGTTCATAAACATTGCATAAGGCCAGTAACACCTTTAAAATTTATTCAGTTGAATTTTATTTTTTAACATAATGTAGGAAGACTTCCTGAAAGAAGTATGTTCCAGAAAGTTGGATGTTATATAATAGATAATAAAAAGCCAATCTACAGGAACTGAACCAGAAAGAAGACCAAAAATGCATCAATTAGTATGAACAAAGGAACTTGTAGACATGTGGGTAAATATAAATAAGCACTGAAATTAAATAAGATAACATAATAAGATAATGAGGTACAAGAATATAAGAGAAAATAAGGTAATAGAAAGGTAAAATTAATGTGCAACAGAAATACAAAACAACAATAACCTGAAAGATGAAATAATAATTTGAAAAAGGTCTTTAAATTATTTAGGAGAAGGGCAAAAATACTAATAAGTCAAAACTGGTACTAAAAATGTTAAGAGTAACCAATTAACAGAAAAGCTTCCAAACCAGAAGAGGGAATCCATAAGATTAAAGAAAGATTCAAACAATCCAAAAGATGGCAGAAAAGAAGAAAAAAAGAGAAGAAAAGCATTTTAAAATGGAAAATACTAAGAAAATCGAAATGTAATTGATCTCAATAAACATACATAGATTAAACTTACCAGTTAGAGAGATTCTCAGTATCTATTTACTATTTAAAGCTATGGCTAGAGTATAATGGCTTAAAAATGATAAAAAGCTAAAGGATAGAAACATATATACAAAATACTATACAAAAGCTAATTTAGCTCTATTACTATCAAGCCAAAGAGATCTTAAGCAAAAGAAGCATATTAGAGACAAAGAAAGTTAGAAAACAATATTGAGGAAATCTCCCAAAAAGTATAGCAAAACGATAAAGAATTGGAAAATATAAGAGCAAATAAATAAATAAGTAAATTAAAGGACTAGTCAGTAGGTACAATATCTGAATAAAAGGAATTCGAGCAAGAGAAAAAACAGAGAAAAGGAGGGGAGATAGGTGGAGAGAACCAACACAGGAAAAAAAATCAAGTACAATATGTTTTTTAGACTGAAAAAAGGCCACCCAGTCAGCGTCTGGCAAAACTGATGAAAACGGACCCACACTAAGGCATATCACTGGAAAATTTTCAGAACCCTGAGACAAAGGAGATACACCAAACTTTCAGAAAGAGAAAACAGGTCACAAGTTAAGAATCAGAAATCACAATGGCTTCATGTTTCTTAACAGAATTATTAGAAGGTGGACTGCCATGGTACTATGTCCCTCAAAATTCTGAGGAGAAATTACCTTAAGCCTACAATATTATTGCTAGCCAAACTGTCCATCATGTGGGAGAGGAGAGTGAAGAGAGACTTGTTTATGAAAATGATGTTGACAGAATATTGCTTGTGTCAATGTACTGAGGGGAGATTTAGACAACTGACAGAGAGCTTAGTGGTTAAATTTGTGACAAAGCTAAGTAAATGATAAAAGCAGACAGCAATCTACTCTCAGGAAAATGGAAAGGGCAGAAAAGGAAAAGTAATCATATATGTTGAAGGTTTGGCTATAAATAGCATATCTGTAGTCATTATGATATAAACACCTAATAATTATTGACCAAAAGGGCTGTACCTAAACTGTGAGAATAAGGAAATAGTGCATGTAGATAGTGAGGATAGGGAGAAAAGATACTAAAACCTCAAATCCATACCGAGAAGCTAAAGCTGTAAAACCAAGAGGTAGGTACCTTGTTTGGTGACATGGAAGCAAATAATAAACTATTTGAAAGTGGCTGCCTCTAGGGTCTGCTTTTTAAAATGAGATATTGCCAATCATTTTTCATAGAGGTTTTACTAATTCATACTCCTCTAAACAATGTATGAGAGTGTCCCACACCACCTTTTTTCAGTTCAGATCCCCTAAAGAGTGATGCCAAGTCAGGATTAGATGTGCAAGAACTTTACTGAGATGCCTGGGAAGGATAAAGGGTGGAGGGAAGAGCCTTCATCTCACAATGCAAGCCTGACACCTGGGAAGAGAGAAGGCAGAGTTGGGTAGGAAGAGCCTCAGACCACAGAACAGGTCAACGGGGAGCCCCAGAACATAAACTGCTTGGTAGTGGAGTTCTGCTCTGAGCAAGGGTAGACTAATCAATATTATTACCACCATTTGGAGTCACTGGTTGGGAGCAGCCTTGGGGAAATATGGCTTCTATGTGCGAACTGCAGCAGATCGGAAAATACAGCAACTGTCAGTCAACTGTGTTGACTGGTGTGCTGGTAAATAATTAACAACTGGTTTTACAGAAAGAAAAAATACAAATCTTTTATTTGCAGCATTTGTGCCTTTCTAGGTGTAAACATTCCCACTGTGGGCAGTCTCCAGCTACCAGTGTGATAGCGTGTTGACTGACTGAATGCTGAGTTTGAAAGAGATGCTAACAATTGACTTTCCCAATCCAGGAGTAGGTTCCAGCGAGCCACAAACTGCTCCATAAGCAGGTTTTCATGAGAGGAGATGTCAGCAGTACACCTCCTTAGCCACTGTACTCACCAACTAGTGTGCTAACAAAGTTTTGATCTTAATAGTATGATCACTAAAAACATCAGTGTTGTATGTAGGTTTTACCTTGCATTTTCCTTAATGAATGAGGCTGAGGATATTTGATATATTTATATATTACATATAATGCATTTATTATATGTAATATATTTAATGTGTTTTCTTGAATTATGCCATTTTATTATTTTTATTAAAATCTTTATACTTGTGTCCTAATAACTGAAACCTTAATGTACTGATCTAAAAATATTAATCCCTTCAGTAAGTAAAATATAAAAAGTGCTTATTATCTTCTTATTGTATGATTAGCATTTTCAAAATTAACTCCTTTCAACCCTTTTCAGAGAGTAAATAGGAAAGAAATAAATTTACATTAGAAAGCTTACGGTAGGTGGAATCTAAAATTAAAAAACAAATTACTATGATTCCTTTTTTTCCCATAATTTTTAAAGTAAGAACTACATGTACAGCATGAAAACACATGTCTACACTTAACTTTCAGGAAAATAGCTTTTATTAATATTATTAAAGTTGAATGTAGAAAGTTTATTGGGAAAAAAAGTCACTGAAGTAAAGCTTTTATCTACTTCTACAGAATAACAACAGCAAAGATAACAATGTAGTGGAGAATTTTCCATCTGAGCAGTCTACAAGGACAGAGTGGGATCATCAGGGAAATTAAGTTTGTAATGTTGTCATTATGAACACATTTTAATAATAGATGCATTCTATATTGCTCATTTATATATTATTAGCTGAGATTATTGGTTGTATCCTATTAACTATGTGTAGCAAGTTGAAAATCACCCACTATTAAGTTAGAGGCTAAGAAGCTCTGGAGGAAGTGGCCTTTTAAGATATTACATGTTTTCAGTATTCCTACTTGTGCAGATAACACTGAATGAACAGAACCTTGAATTAGACCAGACATCAGAAGTCAGCCAATGTAGTCTCTAACCACAAATGTACTTAGACACAATTTAAAGTAAAGCTATGAAGAAGAAACCAAAAAGGCAAAAAATCAAGAATTGCTCTTCCATAAGTCTTGTTATCTTTCTTTTAGCTCAAGCACTGCTACCATATTCATCTGCAAGGGAGGAGTCAAAGATCTATGGAGGTACAGAGTTTTAAAATGCTACAGTTTTCCAAAGAAAATACATCTGTTGCATCATCTTTCAATCTAGGTTGGAGAACTTCTTTTTGACTCTAAATGCCACTGCTTTTCTACCGCTCCACCTCCTCCAACCTCAACCTCCAAGCAAACCCATATTCCTGATACTTAGTGTTTTCAACCAAAAATCAAGAAAAAGCAGCAGGAAAATTAAGGTAATCAAAAATGACCATTTATGGCAAATGTTTAATAGGGTGAAAGTTGCAAGTGGTGGCCAAAACAAAATTTGGATTATCCGTAAATTCCCCTTATCTTAATTTCTCAAAACATTCGATCCACAGTACTCAAAAAAGGAAACTTACCTCATCCACATTTTCAAAGGCATTGATGATGTCATAAGGTAAACAAGACAACAGATCGATCACAAACCAAGTTTTCAGATAGTTCATTCTTATCAGCTTGGGGTCAGAAATGACCTCTCCACCAGGTCCCACAAAGGTCGTGTGAAAATTTAAAACAATGTCAACCAGAAAAATAACATCCACCACACTGTCCAGCACCAGCCAGGCTATGTTGTTCTGCTTCGTTTTGAAGGAAACGTTATAGGGAACCATAATGGCGGTGTAGAAGGTAAGAATTAAAATCACCCAATCCCAAGTGGTTTTAAAAGCACAATAGTGTAAAATAATGTGTGGTGGCGTCTTTGGCGCTTCTTGTTTATACTGAGGAAGGATATCTGATCCCAGCTGAAGAACCTACAAGAGAGGAAATGTAAATATCAATGACTGGGATATCTCTGCAATTATTAATGAATTCGAACTTACTGGCAGCCAAACCACAGCCTATCTATCATGACTCCTGGCCCTACATCTCCCTCTTCTCCAGAACTGTACCAAAGGTTGTTCAAAGGAAGTAATTCCAAGTCCAATCCCTCTACCAAAGTTGATCTGTCTGCTGTTTCATCTGGCTTTTTCTCTAGAAGCCAACTGTTGGTGTGCAAGCTCATACACAGAGGGCAAGGAGAAGGCAAAGGAAGAGGCAGAGCAGACCACTCCGAATTTGTATGTGGTCAATACACAAGGAAAGAACTGACTTATAAGGCAGCCATGAGATGAGTAGATCTCCACGCCCACCCACCAGAATTTTAGAAGTTTATATAGAGGCCTTAACTGAGTTTACACATATACCATCCAGATGGTTTCAACAACACCTTACTCTCTCAAGGCTACTTTCTTAAAAACAGCTCCCACTCTGGGAACAGCAGGCAGAGGGCATAGTCTAAGGACAGAGGATGGGGTGAGGAGCTTCTGATTGCCCAGGTCCAGCTCCAGAATCAACTGACAGTCATGTCCTCTCAATGACCTCCTCCAACATGAACTCTTATCCACAGCACCCCTGGACATCCATTTCTGGGTGAGGCTTCTTCACACTCACTTGACAAGCCTGCCTTGAATCACACGTCTCTCTGATTGTCCAACAGTTATTTGGGTGATGCACTGTTTTCCATTCTTCACACATATTTAGCACCTCAGAGAGCACAGCTTTGATTCTGATGGCCTCGCTCAACCCTAGGACTCCACTGCTGGTGATCTCCCTGTGTAGAAGAACTCAGCAAGGGCCCTAATGACTGACCGAGTGATATCAGGGTTATAAATGGTGTGGCCTGCTTTTTCTTTTTCTCCCTTCAAACAGGACTTCAAGAATATTGTGTTTCCTGCACAAGTGAAAATTCTCTTTAAAAAAATGCTAAATACTCAGATTTGCTTCTCCATACTTTTTTGACAAAAGGAAAACTTTTAGTGCAAGGTTATATGAACCTTGACTTACTCTAATTAGGTCTAATTAAAGGGACAAAGAGAAAAAGCAGATGACAGCAAGAGTAGAGGTCTGAGCAGCTGTGGGTGAATGTGACAAACACAGGACTTAGCACAGCCTTCCAGAACCTGAAATTTTGAAAAAGAGTTGAAGGAGCAGGTCAGAGACCTCTGCTCCATGCCATCAGTGAAGCTAAGGCTCAGGTAGCCTGTGTGTGAAGGAGTTTACATAAATGGGACTTTGATAATGTTTCCGGCAGTTTGCCATCTTACGTATCCAATTGCTCAGTGTCTCTAGCACCAGTGACACCCAGGAAGTAGGAGTCAAGACGTCCAAAAATAAAATCATAAATGCATTAAACATTTGAATGTAATAATAAATAAAAATACCTGTTAGCATGCAACTCATATGCCACAAAGCAAAACAAATATGCCAGTATTTTGGAAACCTGGAAGAAAATTATCCTGAAAAGCTTCTCTCATACATAGAACTTACATAACTGAAAACTAAGCATATAATAACCATTATTACTATTTTGAAATGTGAAAAACATCACTGGTATTCTCTTTAACTGTGTATTGCAATTATTGTTTTAAGTATGGTGACTATAAGAACTATTTATAAAGATTTTTTATGTATTTACTTACCTCATTATCAATGCAGCAACCATATTTTTCTCATATGGTCTTAAAAATTACATAGCAAATTATCCAACAGGAATGTAAGCTTCATGTTGGGATAAAGCATTATTATACAGAATTATGCATAATCATGGATTTTTCTTTCACTTTTCAACTACTGCTCTGTTCGTTCCAATTTCACTGTTTTAAATATGAAGATTTCCTTCAGTGTCAACTTCAATATTATACCATCTATATTTATACAATCTATAGTTTGAGCACAAAGGAATCACACTTGGAAATAAACTCAGTGCCAGGGTGCATTATGACCTCCATGGGCCCCGGGAATTTTGCCTTCCTGGACCCTTCCTCCATAAGAAACAAAAATTATATTTTACAACTGCATTGTTACAAAGATGAATAAATTAATATCATACATCCAAATATTTTAATCTAATAGTTCATTTTTTTCCTTCTACTGTTAATAGAAATTCAAACATCCCGTGGACCCCTAGAAATGCTGCGAGCCCCACACACCGTGTTTATAGACAAGTCGGCCCTGCTCACTACTCTACAATAATATAAGATGCTTCCTCCCAAGTTCAGCACTTCTTAAGTCTGGCTACATATTAAATCAGCTGGAGTCTTAAAAAATACAGTAAACTCATACCTATACCCCACCCCAGAAAACAATTAAATTCCTCTTGACATGGGTGCTCAGAAAATCTGTACTTTCAAAACATTTCCAGGTGATTATAATGTACAGTTCAAAGTAAAACCCTTGTTGTATATTTCTTTAGACATTCAGAAACCAATTATTCAGATAGTGACTTACATATGTAAAGAGATACAAAAATGTTGAAGAGGAGAAGGAGGAGCAGGAGGGGGGAGAAGAGGAGGAGGAAAATGGGAACAACGAAAGGGACACTGGTGCTTAAGCTTTGATCATTCTGGTCTGCATGCTTCCCTCTGTCCCTGGGCTCCTTTACAAGGCAGTGAGTAAAAACTGACCACTTTCACTGTTATTTCATTTGTACTTCCATAAGCAAAAAGCCTTGGTGAAGGGGGGATGAAAGCACATTTTCAGATGTATTTTTGTACCAGGAGAGACACATTCTTTCTCTCTGAATATCAGAGAGTGTTGACTCTAATGGAATCAGACCCATGGATGGGACAGTGCTCTGTGTGTTTATCTAAAAGGGAGAAGCTGAAACCAAGCAGCAGGATGTCAGTGCATGTGGAAGATTGATGAACTGCCTACACAGAGACCAGGATCTTTGAAACCAGGGATCAGCTCTAAATTTAAGAGTCCGAGTGGAACTGAGATAAAATTTGTATGCCTTAGAGAACGTGAAAGAGCCTGAAATTCAACAGTAAATCCAAATCCTCAAGTTGAGCAAATTTTATGACTCTAAGTACACCTGGGAAAATGACATCCTTGGGCTAATTTGGTGCTTGATCTGGTTCAATCTTTGGAGAACTAAGAGCATGTGAAAACTAAATATCTGTTGACAAGTTTATTAGCCTTCATGGTCTCTGACATCAAGTTTACGACCTGACAGAAAGTGGTTTTGTATCTGAACCAGGTTTGTGAATCAGGGCCAACTGATAAAGAAACTAACAATAGTCAAAAGACAAAGGGGAAAAAATCAGGTGGGAAGACACAGGAACGCAAGTTCCTCAAAAATAAAAGTAAAAATGATGAGCTGTGAAGGGAAAGAAACTTTCCACTTGATATAGAGGAAGAAACAATTATGAATGCTAACCAAGAAGAAACAATCCAGGATGCTAACCTTTCTGTGGAGCCTTTCCTCTTGTTCTTTCCCAGGCGTGTAACAGAGAAAAAAATCTCTGAAGAGAGCATAGGTAAAACTCGGGAGGAATCATGACTACAAAAGTCAGCAGTTGCAAAACAAGCTCCTTTACTTCATTCAGCTGATTTGTAGAAAGAAGACAACTCAAAGCAGAAAAGATAGGAGCTTCAACATCAAGTACTTCATAACAAGCACTATTGAGAAAGGGAGTTGTATCTAATTGTCTGCCTTAAACCTTATGCTAATTACCTATCTATCATCTTTTAAAATATTGTCATTATTATTATTAGTTAATATTTAACTGTGTTCATGTTAATGTCTTATCTGGGTTTTTAACATGTTTGCACATCAAAGCTCTAAGCTTAACTCCAAAATAACAGTGCTGCTTGGAGCAGAAAGCCATGGAAGTCCCTCTGTTAGCTATGATCCAAGAAAAACAGCAGAGCCCTCTCAGACTCCGAAAACATTTTACTTCCTAACACTCTCTAAACCACATTTAATATCTTCAACTAGTTTAGAAAGTTACCGTGGAGCACTTCAACTCGCTTTCCTCCAGCAGAGCAAATTTACGAACAAATGCATTTCGTCTTTTTATTCTTTGGTAAATTATCTCAGAATATTTTGAGAATACCACTAAATACTCAGCATAGTTTGTGTAGCCTAATTAGCTTTCTGGCATCTTTCACGCCAGTAAGACAAATGATGATTACAGAAGACATGTGAACAGCAAAGCTTCAACCTGCCTCGGAGTTGGGCTCTCGTTCCTTTTTTCACTGCTTTTGATACACTGTCTCTGGGTAACATCACCTAGTCCTATGGCTTCAGAGCCACATCTGTGAGAATGACATCTAAGGTCTGCAGCTCCACCCAGATATCCCTCCAAAGCCATACCCATACATCCCTCTGCCTTTTAGACATGCCCACTAGGATTTCCTGTCAGGCATCTCAAATTTAGTACATCCAAAACTGAATTCTTTATCATTGTCCCCAAACCTTCTCTTCCTCCTCTTATGTTTGCCATTTTATTAACTAACAGCACTATTTACCCAATTGTCGAAGCCAAAAACATAGAGTTGTCCTGGACTCATCCCCTATACACATACAATTCAAATTTATCAACAAATGTGTTGACTCTAATCTGGTGTGTCTTTAATCTGCCCACTTCTGCTTCTGGTTTCCTTGCTTAAGGCCATGGTCAACCTAACTAAATTACTACTAGGACCTCTTAACTGCTTTCCCTATCTACCCATTCCACACAGAGCCACTAGGTCAAGCAGGATTCTTAGCTATTTTTGTACAATAGATCCTTTTGGCAATCCGATGAAATCTATGAACCCCTTCTTAGAATAATAATTTTAAATTAATACAATAAAAGCATGGGACCATTCTCCTTTTGAGAGGTTTTCCTCAAGCACCCATGTGATCAGATCACTGGCACATGGACACCAACCACCATTTCACCCTACCTCACCCTAATCCTTCCTTCCCTACCTGACTTCACCTACACTGAAGTTTTATACTCAGAGTCATTATACTACCTCATCTCCGAGCCTTTGCACATGCTGGCCTCCCTTGGAGGAAGGACTTTCACCTCTTCTTTACCTGCCTCTCATACTTTTTTCCACGATTCTCTCAGCCAGTCACCACCTCCCTCAGGCGGCCCTCCCTAGAGCCCCAAGCCAAGGCCAATGCTCCTGCATGCACTCCCACGTGCCCGGGCATAGTATTTGTAACTTTCCATTGTTGGTTTCTTCTGCTGGGTCGTTAGCTCCTTTGGTAACTGGGCTCACTGCTTGTTCACATTTATATCCTTTGCAGAGCACCAAGCACAAAGCAAACCTCTCAATAAGTGTGTGCTGTACATAAATGGATGAATGAGTGAATTCCCTATCTCATTTTTTCAAATACCTCAGACTCTACAAACATCACCTGGGATGTTATGAACTATTCCCATTTCAAAAAAGAGAAAGGAATTTAAAAAGAAAATTTGAAATTTCTATAATTCTGCAAGGGAAAAAATAATTAGAAGATCAGCATCTGTAAAATAATGGCTAGAAACACATTTGTTCAGTCATTTTGGGGGAAAAACAATGTACCACCACCATCTTGGGAAGAAAAGGTTTGTCTCACACTTACTTCAGCTAATCTTGAATGTTTGTGGACCACCTCCGTTTTATTCAATGGCGTGAGCTGCTGCAAAACACTTCGGCTATTTGTTAAAGCCCGTGTCAATCGGGCAAATTTTGTCCAACCTTAAATGTAAAGAAAGAAATTCTCAGTTTTTCACACACAATGAAATGGAATCCAACATTCTTGCTAATATTCAAAGGATCTCAGAAATAGCATAACATCCAGAACTAATGAAAAGCATTGACCTAAACATTTTATTTCTACATAGATATCATCATATATTTTGAGTATGGCTATGAAACACTGAGTAATTTTTATACATAACCTTTGTGCTTTGCTCATATCTATTACACAGTCTCAGTAGCCAAGTCACAGCTGTCCACAAAAACTCTATGTTTTTCCTTGCATTATAATGTTTTTACTGAGAAACAGCTGCCCAGCTTGTAATACATTTCCAAGCATTCCTTGTATCTAAGTGTGGCCTATGTCCCTGGTTCTCACCAATGGAATGAAAGCAGAAATAATGTGTGTTACTTCCATTCATGCCACAGCTTGAGAAGCAAGTGAGACTTCTACGCACTTTCTCCCTTCTTCTATCAGCTGGATACAAATGGTAAGGCCCCAGGGAATGGCACGCCACTGAATCAGTGCACAGAATGCCATATGCCAAGGATCACCTGCTTTGGACTGTTTCATGAGCAAGAAATATGCCTCTATTGTGTTAACTACTATTATTTATTAATAGCCTAATAAAAACAGTCCTACTGTGTACTGATATGCATATATATATATACACATAAGAAAATAAAGGCCAATTTCAACAAATATCACATATTATGGTGTGCTTTATATCATACCTGTTTGTAGTGTAGCAAAATGTTATCTCCCTCTTACTAACAACTATGGTGATATCTAAAAATTTTTTAAATATCTAGAACCTTAATAAAGTTTTCTGAAAGTGTAGTAATTTTAACTTGGTGGGATAAAGAATGAGTATTTAATGAGAAATTTCTTCTGGGATGTCAAATTTCCATTATGAACAACCATTAATTTCAAGGAAATGTCAATGAGATGTGATGTGAACAAGTAGGGCAAAACCAACCATATTCAGATCTTTTCTCTGGATATCTCAAAAAGCTCTAATCTATTAAAGATTTTATTAAGACCATTTGATAACTTCTGTGATATTCCCTTCACTAGAGTATTTACCAAACAAGTCCTCAAAAATGAAATGCCTGATGGTCCAAAGGAATGACTATAATGGAAATGATGAAATTTCAGGAAATGTGACAAAAGATGAAGGAAGAAATCCTGGATAGACACCAGTCAAATGTCTTTCAAAGCATACTAGGAAGATGACATCATACTTTACTACCATTCTTCAGGCTAATTCTGGCTTCACTTAAGCTTTGTATGCCCCACCAGTTCAGCTCCCTCTGTGGTATCCAAAAATTGAATTTGAATAGAAGTAAACTAGCATCAATTGATGGAAGGTCCTTAATTCTTCATTAATAGACTTCATCCTAGTGACTAGGACAAAAAAAAAATGTTAGGCTTTGGGAACTGTACATAACCCTAAGGCTTACCCTGTACAATGTGCTAGAGAAACAAAGAAACACCAGATATGCCACCAGCTCTCTAAGAACTCAACATCAACATGAAAGACCAACATGCAATCTATACCACCAACCTGAATCTTCTTCAAAGTGCTAGACCTGTAAATCTAACTCGCCAATGGCCAGTTACTGAGACCTTCTATAGGCACCTAACACTCAGCAGGCCCAAAACTGATCTCATCATCATCTTCTCCCTCTCCAACTCTGCACTGAAAAAGCTGAGCAGCTGCAATGTCTACGTCAGAGAAAAAAGACACCTCAGCCATGTCCTTTCCTAGTCTTAATGAATGGCCCCAAGATATTTCCAGTTGCCGATATCAGAAACTTGAAATTTACCATCCTCTTTCATTACTATCTCCACACCCATATATCTAATCAATTCCAAGCTTTATAGAATATAACGTCTTAACAAATACTCTTAAATTTAATCTCTTCTCTCCATCCTTCTATGTCAGACACTGTATCATCTTCTGAGTTGGGAGGCAGCATCCTGAAAACCATACTCTCTATTTGCCTTCTGACCATATACTCCTCAACCAACTGTACAGTCATGCCAAAGTTCTCTCTAAAGCACAAATATGGCCATGCCTACCCCCTATTTCAAACTCTTTAAGAGATTTCTGGAGGCCTTCAGGATAACATTGCGTATCCTTGGTATATAGACCATTTAGTTCCTGACCCCAAAGATTTGCTCTTCATCTGTCGTTCCACTTCTTCACACCTACTCTGTATTCCAGACTTACTAAAACCAATAGCAAGTTAAAGGAGGAATAAATTCAAAACTAAAATTAAATCTACTAGGAATTCTCTGCCCACCCTATGATATTTAATGCTTCCATGCTTTCACATGTTATAATCATTCTGCCTGCCTGGAATGTTACCCCAACCACCATCCAGAGTCATTTAAAGCATTATCTCCTTCTGGAAGCTTCTCTGATCCACTCATAAGAGAGAGGTGCCCTACTTCATGCATTCATGCATTCATACCACAGAATACATCCCTCACATGGCACTAACAGTTGTCAATTAATATGTCAGTCTTTCTAACTATTGTTCATCTCTCCTTGCTCAGCACTAGAACAGGGTTTGGCATAAAGTAGGCCATTAACTAATTAATTAAAGTGTATTTGTGACTTTAAAGTAAATCCCGTTTTGTTTTATTATCATTGGGTTTTGCTTTGGCTTTGCTTTGCCGGTTAACAGTGGTAAGGGTGACTTCAGATGACAGTAACTATGTTGGCAATAGGTATGTTAAATATTTCCTGTGATCACTTCTCTTTCTGACCTTAACTAAATATTATAATATTATAATTGTATTGAATATTTTTAGGAAGTTCCAAGCCAGTTTCATACTTACCGAAGTTTCATATTTCTAACAAGTAATGTTGTACCCCTTAGTACATCTGGGTATTAGATTAAATGAGAAGCCATTTTCATTCCCTGTGTGCAATAAGATTTATCCAGAAAATGTTTTGAAAAAAAAGTAAAGGCAATTTTGAAGGAATAAATTCAATGACACATGGGAAGGATACAAATCATCAAATGCCACAAGAGCCTTCAACTTCCGCTCTGTCCCCTCCACCTCTAGACCCATCCACATTGCACTGATTCTTGCCTGTGCACTTGTCATCTCACAGAATCAGGGCATTTGCTCTTCCTGATCATGCATATGTTCCATTCATGGACATTTAAGTAGTTTCTAGATTTTTCACTATTACTAACAATACCACACTGAATGTCCTTACTGCCCCTTTGTGCTCATGGACACATCTGGAATAGCCTATGTTATAAGCTTCTGTCACCAACCCCCACTGTGCAGTCAAACTTTGAAAAAGCTGAGCAGCCACAATGTCTAAGTCAGAGAAAAAAAAAGACACCTCAGCAGTCCTAACTTTTCCCAGCGATGCATTTCCCAGTCTCACCTTTACAGAGACCTACCTGATGTGATGATTATTCAGCACAGTTCACTGACATTACTTAGATGTGGTCGATACAGGGTAATGTGAACAGACAGCTGAATCTGAGGAGCCTAATACTTGCTCTGTAAGTCCCTCATGGAATTATGAGAACATCTGTTCTCCTAAAAGCTCAGGATGCCAACTCCTTCTTAATAAAATATTAGTTAGCTCTACTGGGCTGCAATTAACCTTTTTGTCATAGACGGCCTAATCTTCAAAATAAAAGGAAGTCACAGAGGCAGTTTAATCAGTCTACTAGACTGCGACACAAGAGTCTGATCTATAGGAAAAAAGCTTAGGTAAACAATTTACTCTTGGCCAAAGAGACTACATGGTATAATTACTCATATTTCATCTGCTGTTTCCTCTCTAGAGAAAACCATTGGCTTCCACAAGGGGAAGATTGCTATTTTTGCTGTTATTTTCATTCTAAAGGAATTTTTTTGTCTGAATTTTTGGCATGAATAGGCCATAACTATTTGGCACAGGATATTTCAGACTGTAAATGTCTCGGCAGTTTTGGAAACTGTTTGAAAATACTGTACAGTATAAATGGGCAGAGATTTGAGCCATCTCTTTTAGAACACATACAAATAATCAACAGAATGGATTTCCTGGCTTTAGTTTTCCCCCTTTGTATTATTATAAATGATGTATCAGGTACCACTGACTGATTATCTGATCAACAGTTCCAAGACCTCAATATCAGGAACAAAAGATATCAAAACACTTTGCCCCACTGAATTATTATCAGTAAATTCCATTTGTTCAAAGCAGTACAAGTCTGTCAGTATCCGGGGGTTCTCAACTTGTGCTTCATTTTTATAGGGAAAAAGGAGAGCCTGGGATTAAAGTAGCCAAAACCCAATGATAAGTCCACTGGAAAGGATAAGGACGCATGGGGCAATAGAAAGAATATGAGATTGGATTCCAGTCAGACTTTGCATGTCAGGTTCTTCAACAATAACATGGGGATAATAATACTAATTTTCAGAATTACAGGAATGAGCAGTAAAGAATATAAAGTTCCTGACACCTATTAACCACTCCATCAACACTGCTTTCCTTCCCTTTCAATGGTTTTTGCTACCATCCATAATGGCATAATGGTATGGTTGTCATCACTGAGTGCCATTTATTTTATGGTAAAAATCAATCTAGAATGAACTTTTCATAATCATAAGGTTCATGATGAGGAAGAGCGGTGCTCAAATTACATTATAGTTACTATCACACTACTGCCATCACATTAGAGTTACTATCCCACATACAATGATGTAGAAATAAAATTCAAAATTAGCCAGTTTACTTAAGTCTTTCAAACACATGTCTGAGTTTCTTGGTAAAAATACCAATACACATAGAAGGAGACTGATGTCATTTACCACCAATGTAGCACATCCTCAAAGAACTTGGGCCCTTGTTTCAACCACTGGCCCCTCTTCACTTTAAGAAGGTAAAATGTCCCTGTACTGGGTTAAAAGTTACATTCTGGCTTTCCAGCATGTGGATTCACCTGTCCGTTCTGCATCCTAAAGCCCTATTTCCCATATCCTAGGCAGAACTTTTGTTACCCAAGTATTTCTTCAAATTTTGCAAATACCATCAACCTCCCTTGTAAGCATCAACTCCCTGATCCTTCTCCCTGATCCTAAAGCTGCCCGATTCTTTTCATCTTATTCACCTTACCAAATCTCAACTCTAGTTAAATCCAATTCTTCACCTACTTCTGCATTTATGTACCTCTTATGAATTATGGGTGGAGTAAAACACCTAATCATGCTGGTAGATCCTAAAGAGACCCATGACCACCAGCCTCCTGCAGACCTTAGTGCTACTCACCGCTGCTGCTCAGCAAACCCGCTGAATTTCCCTTGGCCACTCACATCTCCAGCCCTCTTGGATGACCTTTCCATACCAACTCCTCTTTCCTCACACCTTCAACATTTCCTCACCTCCTTCACCATCCTTACTTTAAGTTGCTGACTGTGCCTCTAATATTACTGAGAAAATAAGAGCAGTCAGAAGAAAACTTCCACTGTATATTTACTCCTCTCCCCCATTAGGATGTGAGGGAGGGATTTTGTATCTCCAGGACCTAAAATAGTGCCCACACCATTCTGTGTGTCCAATCAGCATTTCTGGTTGGGGAAAAAAAATAGATAAAATAGATTAACAAGGGGAATTAAATGTCCCTAGAAGAGTCATGAAAAGGCTTACACTGAGTAACTGGTGCCAAGGTTGCACCAAAAGTAAATCCACTGTCTCCAAGTTCAGTGCTATAGACCCACATCATATTGATATTATGTTGTTATCATGAAATCTCATCGCTATTTCCCAAAAGTTCCATAGTCCCCTTTTCTTAAAAGTTGACATTTTTTTGCCAAGGTTTCAAAACATATTTTTCTATACTTCTAGCTTCACAGCAATAGTAAGATGATTACTTAATGGCATAAATATTTTATTTCTATTGAATTTTTCATATTAAATTTATAGCTTGCATGAATAATAGAAAATAGCTCATATACACCATTCATAGTTACATTGTGCAACACTTTTTCAGTAATCTGTTATGTATTTGAAAGTGTAGAAGGATCTCAAAATAAAAATCGATTTAAAAGAAGCTTTTCCTCTACAAATTCTGGCACTAAAAAGAGAGAGTTTACTCAAATGCTTTTCACAATGGGGTCTGATAGTCCCTACAAATTCTAATTTACATGTCTATTGAGCACAAAGTTCAAAATCAAGTGGTCTGAGTTGTCTGGAGTTTATTCAAATGCCATTTTTTTGTGAGAATGAATTACCCCTTTAAGAGACTGTACCTGCCAAAGAATTCTATGATTGTGACTCTGCTGTGAGGATGCAGCGATGGAGATGGAGGCAGATAAATGGGGAGGCATTCATTTGAGAAATGAAAGTCATCCTCACTATCAGCACCTTTTCTCCAACGTCAAGTAAAATGCTGCTAACGTTCAGTTTCCAAAAATAGACTACATAGTTACTGACACATTCTGCAGGTCAACACTGAGAAATTGCTGTACTCTTCCCAATTTCAGCTGTGCTGAAATCACTTAAAGTAAATAAGAGAAAACAATATATTCATCAAATACAACTGTAACTACAGATATTTTGAGGGGAAAAACTATGGCCTAAGAGCTTTTTACTTGGTCTTGTTATCACTCATGTGTGAAGGCAAGAGAAATTTATTTGAAGAACATGGTGGGTCACAAATCATATACCAACTTATCTTTTGTTTTAAAATATGTTTCTTTAAGATATAGTCAGCTGCTAGCTGTAGGTTTTTCATACGTGTCCTTTATCAGATTGAGAAAGTTGCCTTCTATTCCTACTTTGCTAAGATTTTTTATCATGAACAGGTGTTGGGTTTTGTAAAATGCTGTTTCTATGCCAACTAATATGGTCACATAATTTTTCTTCTTTAGCCTTATGATATGGTGCATTACAGTGATTGATTTTTGAATATTGAACTAGCCTTGCATATGTGTAATGAGTCCCACTTAGTCGTGGCATGTAATTCTTTTAATATATCACTGAATTCCATTTGTGTTGAGGATTTTTACATCTATATTCATAAGAAATACTGGTATGTAATTTTCCTTTTTTGTAATGTCTTTTTCTGGTTTTGGTTGAGGACAGTACTGGCCTCATACAATGAGTTACGAGAGTTCCCTCTGCTTCTATTTTCTGGAAGAGACTCTGGATTCACCAAAGAACTCATCTGTACAGGTGTTCCCTTGCTTTAGAAGTTTATTAATTATTGGTTAAATTTATTTAATATAGGCTGATACACGATGACTCAGGTTATCTATTTCTCCTCTTGTGAGTTCTGGCAGTTTGTGTCTTTCAAGGACCTAATCCTTTGACTGTAGAGTTGTTCAAATGATTCCTGTACAGTAATGTCCATGGATGAGTTGTGATGGTCCTTCTTTAACTTCTAATATTGGTAATTTTTGCCCTTTTTTTCTTGATTAGCCTGGCTAGAGTTTTATTAACTTAATGATCTTTTCAAAGAACCAGTTTTGGGTTGCAGTGATTTCTCAAATATTTTTCTGATTTCTATTTCACTGATTTCTGCTGTAAGGTTTATTATTTCTTGTCTTCAGCTTGCCTTGGCTTTCATTGCTCTTCTCTGTCTTCCTAAGGTGGTAGCTTAGGTGATTAATTTAACATCTTTCTTCTTTTGTCACATACACATTGAATGTTATGTGTCTCCCTCTAAGCACTACTTTTGCTGCATCCCACAAATTTGATAAGTTGTATTTTCATTTTCATGTAGTTCAAAATATTTTTTTAATTTATCTTAAGGCTTCTTGGACCCATGGGCTATTTAGAAATCTGTTCATTTCCAAATATTTGGGGATTTTCTAACTATCTTTCTGTTATTGATTCCTAGCTTAATTCCATTATGGTCTAAGAACAGACTTTTTAAGATTTCTCTTCTTTTAAATTTGTCAAGGTGTGTTTATAGCTAGAATATGATCTATTTGGTAAATGTTCCTTGCAAGCTTGAGAAAAACACATATTCTGCTATTGGATGGAGCACCTTGAATTTTAGAACATTAAACCTAAATATTTTTAGAAGACTATTCTATTTTTAACATAGTATTTAAGTTTATCTTCAACTTCCCAGACAATGGGTCTATGAGTAAAGGTAGAAGAAAGGCAGGAATAATGAGTCCGAAACCGAATACCCTGTTTGATCTTCCAGAAGATGATTCAAATCACACACTTTCAGAAGCCTTCACAAATCAATTGTTCTATGGCATACTTTAAATGGCTTGCACATTGTAAAGTTTTCCACTTGCAATTTGATGCTAACCAGAAATCAAGCAGATATAATACATGTGAATTCATACACAAGGAATAAACCTAATGCAATGTTCTCTAAAATTATGATTACAGTTGGAAAGAGTGAAGTTTCTGGGTCATTTTTTTAAGAAGTAAGAAAAGGCAATGTTTGTCAAATGCAAAGAGGAAGATTTCATTTTTGTCTCCTAAGAGATTATTAAAAATAACATTTCATATAAACTTCTTCTAAGGGTATTTGAAATCTCCATTTATATGATACTAGTTTTTAATTTAAACATAATTGGAAATAATAAAATATGACTAAATTACACAAAAAAAGCGGGCAAAAGCACATGTCACTGACTACTGTTTTCTATAGCAGTCTCTCAGAATATTATAGTCAATCAGACTCCATTAGGATATTTGTATTTTGCCAGCCAATCTCTTGATAACAAAATTATTCTTCACATAATCTAGCAACATCTACCCAAAAGAATCTACAACAGATGAATAAATAGAGAATGGGAAGTAACTAATCAAACTGCAATCAGTTCAACAAAATTCAATCAACTAATCAACTGTGCTCTTATAGGACTTCACTCAAACCATTCCATAGGGGGTTAGACTCTGTTTCTAAAGCTCACCCTGGTAGAAGTTGTTGAAACTCCCATTGTACTGATTCTAAATCAATAATGCTTTATTTTTCCCTTGAGTCTTATCTCAGTTCCTGTTACTATGATTTAAGTAAACCAACTATTATTTCAATTTTTGATAGCCTTGCTATTTCCATCAAATAATATGATTGAATAAAACTGATTCTGGACAATCATTAGCATGAATGAAAAGCAAAAGAAGTGCTATAGAGTAAAATTTTGCTTTCCAGTTCAACCAAGGATTTTGTAAAAATAATAATAATAACATATTTAAGTGACAACCTAATTCTTAAGTGCGGTGATTCCTTTGAAAATTACCTTTTGTTGAATCATCCTCTATTGGCTGTTTGAACAACGTAATATCCTTGAAAGTACATAGGAACAAGACCACCTTTTCATGTTCATTTCTTATTGGTGCAATTTGCATATAAAACCAAACAGGGGTTCCTGTAAGACAGAGAAAGGACAATTGATGCAACATAGCTACAGCAATGGTTTGGTCTTCTGCCTTCTTCCTTCAGTTGCCAATAGCTATGCCAGGAACCAACATCAAAAGAACAGTATTTCAATTGCTTTTGGAATCAAATAGCTTTAATTCTGTATCAACTATCAGTTACTCAAAAATTAACAAACATTTTTCAACCCAAAATATCAAAATTCAAAAGTAAAGCACAAGATGTCATTTCACAGTGCAGGAGCACAGAGTCTCACCACTTATGTAACCCCAGCGTTGCCTGGGTCCCTGCCCCACCGCTGCTCTCACCAACTTCCTTCCAGAGTTTCACCAAGTGTGACCACTCCCACATGCCTCTCTCATCACTTTCAGAAGTGTTTCCAGTTGACTTCAACAGCAATACCTGATGCTCTGATAAGTATTGCTCTTGGGGAAACACCTGAATTGCTATTTCTATCTCAAGGCTCTCCCATGGATCAGACAGACTTACAACACAGCTCGACGGCTTTGACTGCACATCCTTATCAGAGAGAGAGAGAAGACACCAGCAACACTTGCCGCCTGCTGTATATGTAGCTCTACTTGAAGCTTTTAAGATATCCTTAAATAAAAGATGTGTCCCCAGACCCAAAAGCCTCAGGCATCTTCATGAGCCACTGCTTCCTATCTCCCTCACTCAGAGCATAATGCTGGACTTTGTTGCCATGTTCTTCAAACAACAGCTCCTGCAGACTCCAGAGAACAGAGTTTCAAAGCATTCAAGGCTTAGGATTTGGACAAATCGGGAACCAGCATACGGTCAAATAGTAAATATCTGAAGACACAAGAAATGCTTTCAGAGGAGAAATTATCTATTAAATGATAAAACACCGAAGACATATTTCATCACAATCAAAAAGACACATTTTCCATCATGTTCTCTCCAAGCCAGTGCAGTAAAGCTTCTTCAAACATTCTATCTTAAAGACACAAAGGCTTTTGTTAGGTTTGGGATTTAGGGAGTGAAATGTGCAGCTATTAACAGTCTCTAGGTAAGAGTTGATAGCCTGATAATGGCTTCCAATGAAAACCCAATAAGAAGCACCTTCATACATGTGGCCCAAAAAATTCAGGTAATAATGTCACCTCAAAGGGGAATTTGCCATTTAAACAAGATGAAGTGACAATTATTGGGTTCAAGAAGTCAGAGAATTAGAGGAGATTTCTATGGGCATATTCAGTTCTGACAACCAAGCCCTTTGTAACCCCAAGGGACCTACAGAAGAACACGGCCCTTTCCAAAATGATTACAGGAGGAGGCAGGGTCTCGGAAACAATCACGCCATCTGCCAGAGAGGTTTGTGCTTTGTTTTCTGCTTCTTATTTTAGACAGTGTGTCTAGGAACTGTGAGTGATGTACAGTTTTACAAATCACCAGACCCAGATGCTAGCAGACACATAGCCTATGGCTGTTCCAACACAGTGAGCTTAAGGCAGCAGGGTCATAAACAGAGGAAAGGGCATTAAAAGTAAGTCATTTTCCAGGGCCTGTTAAAAATCTGAACAGAAAGAAATGATGTTACATTTTGTACCTTCCTATGAAAACAGCAACTTTTCAAATTCTGGCATAGAGTCAGGGCTATTTTTAAAACTGCTTTCAGATATCAAGGTAGATTTTTTTCAAGTTGAACTGTAGGGTCAGACTTCCCCAAGTAGACTGAGTGGCTGGTGAAATATCCATATTTTGGTGTTGGGGTTCAGAGCAGCCAGAAGTCTGGGCAGGTTAGGCAGAGAGGCCTGTTGCTGCTGAAAATTCAGGCAGTACCCTGGCACTGATAATTTGGAGTTGCCCAAGCGATCATAGTTCTGCCTTTTGGTAGACAGAAAGACCCATTTAAATCATCATCCTAGAGCTGCTGTTTCTCTCCCTCCAGTAGGCATAGCCCCCTGCTAATCAGAGCACTGTACCTAAAGAGTGGAGGCTACAAAATGAAATGTCAATCATGCCACATGTTAAATCAGATGCCTTAATCTCCCATTTGCAAAATGGTGTTTAACGTAATTACTTAATGGAAGTGTTGGGAGGACTTGGCATTCAGGCATTTCCTACAGTTTTCTACAGACATGTGAATTTTTCTATCTAACATAAAAAATGTCACAAGAACACATTTTTTCAGTTGATATTCAAAAGCCTTCAGCTAAAAGTTTACAAGACTTTCTAAAGCTGCTTTTAAGTATAGTAGAATTCCATTAAAATACCTGGATAACATCTATCCTTCATATTAAAGAAAGAAAAAAAAACTCAATACAGATACCACACTAACGAGACAGAAGCTTTATTCTATAGCACTGTGGACTAGGTATCCTACGGGCTGTAAGCAGACATCTATACATACATAGATACTTATCTGAAAAGAACCAGACAGGTGTAAACAAAGACCAGACAATTATTTTAAATCATTAAAATAAAGCAAAATACCTAGGCCACCTCA
Organism: Smutsia gigantea; assembly: GCA_032199065.1. Lineage (NCBI taxonomy): Eukaryota > Metazoa > Chordata > Mammalia > Pholidota > Manidae > Smutsia > Smutsia gigantea. Next base: position 147,516 of record JAVSCE010006554.1, read on the forward strand.
GAAGGAAACTTTTGGAAATGTAAAATTCAAGTTATTTCTAACATTATTTAAGGGATATAAACAAAACAAAATTTCCTCAAAGGCATTTTTGAGAAAATCAGAAACTGTGGACTTAGCTTTGATGCTTCAAAATCAAAGATTTGTGTTCTGCTTAAATATAAAAGTGAAATGACCTCAGTAATATGGAATATCCTTAAATTATTTGCTAAACTCAGGGTACATATCTAAGTCATTCAAGGGATAAAAACCCTTGTGTCATATGAAAACGACAGGGAGTTTTGGCACATGGGTCTGCTTCGAATTATCAGTATGTATTTTGACCTGGTGAGAAAGACCCATAAAGCTCCTAGAGCCCGACTTTTCTCTTGTAGAGGGAGTTAATCATTCACAATGTTTTGATTTCTAGGTGAAAAGCAATAGGTATTTAGCTATGACTTCAAACAGAAAAAAACCTCTTCAGTCTTGATTCTAAAATGAAAGATAAAATGATATAACATTCCTTAGGTAAAACCATTAAAGACTAATGCTCCCCTTACCAAGTGCACTCCTGTGAATAAATGCCTATGACTGTTGTTATCCTTTGATGGTCTAGTAAAAAAAAATAGAAATCTAAGTTCAATTCCAAAAATTCCACAGAGAATAAATGCTTGAGATAACATGGAAAGGAGAAATTATGGTCCATAAAATCCAACAATCACTGAACATGAGACAAGTGTTTCCTGTAGAAACTGGGGAAGAAATTTAGTAACCATCAATTTCCACTAAAGATAATAATTGGCTTTGCTATCATTTACCATTAACACTAAATAAATTGACCCATCTTACAAAGTACCTATTCATTTTTAAAAAAAGGGAAAGTAATTTGGGAAAGCAGTAAAAAAGAAAGAAAAGTAGGTGACTAATCAAAGAAAACAAATTAAACAATAGACTTGGTTGATAAGTGTACTAGTTGGGTTTTTTGTTTGGTTGGTTTTTTTCCTCCACACTCTGGTAGACAGTTCATATCATGAGTTCCTATATGATTATATAATGGACAACTGACCACTCACAAATTCCATTCTAGAGAACAGCTCACAACAATCAATACAAAATTCACCAGTTGTGAATGGCCTGTTTGGAAAGTACCACTAGCCTTCCTCGCAAAACAGTCTGAGTCTAACAAAAGGCCATACTGGTAAAGACTGACCTCAAGTAGATATCATATATCCATGTGTTATCTACATACATGTAGAAAAGTAACCACACATACCCAGTGAAAACAAATATCATTTCCTTTAACCATAAGAAAAAAAAGAACGAATTTCCTTGTCATTTTTAGCTGTCATGTAACCATAGGATCTTTATCATGAGTATTAATCACAAAACATTTTGTCCCAACACACACACACACACACACACATACACACACAATCATTTAAAATGCACCATATTCTTCTTCCATTCCTCAAAAGGTTGCTCTTCATAGGTAGAATCATTTGTTAATTTTGTTATCTAATTTTACCATCACCCCTTGCCCCTGCCAAGAGAAGGAACAAAGTTTAATATTCTCTCTACACTAAAGGTCAACTAGCTCTTCCCAAAACATAACATTAATAAGAGTTGGCACAGCTTTTGGATAATTTTGATACCTACTGTTTTTCTTGTACAAAAGAACTTCAAAGCAGTTTGACTCGTAGTTGTCAAAAGTCTGCCTGACTTTCTCAATGGTCTTCTTATCAGTCAATTCTCCATACATAAAACTGGGGGAAAAAAACAAACAATTCATTTCAGTTTTGTATTGCTTTTCAAAGGCTACATAAAACCATATGGTTGTATTTAAGTATTCAAATTTGGTAACAAAATACATGTAGCTGAGTTGCCTCCTTGTCTCTCAATGATAAACCCACATGACATTTTATGAAAATGCAAAATCAAAAGCAGGAATTAGCCATCAAAGACTAACGCTCCCCAATGACAGGAAAAATGATAATGCTGGAAGTGATATTCAAATTAAAAATAAAGTTATAGGAGAAATACATGACTGTGGGAAAGTTGACACTGCTGACATTTGAGAGACTCTTGATGCAGCCAGAGGAACTTAATGAAGGTGAACTTATCAGCATAAATCAGGAACATGATTTTGACCAAAAGGATCAAGGTTTCCCGGAGGAAGTGATGTCAGTAAAAAAAAAGTCACATTATAGGAGCCCTAGGAGATAGTTCACAGTAGCAAAAGTAGAAAGATAAAATAGTTGAAGCTGATTTAAACTTATAAAGGAGATAACCATTTGCTAAGAGAAAAAAAAGGTTCTCTACCTATCAAGTTATACTAACAGAAGGAAAGTATTGTTCAAGTGACTTGTGATGGTTTTTTACAAAGAAATTTTTTAATTCTCAATGTTTCTAATATTCTAAATCACAATGTACTAAATAGATATTAGTTTTACTATTACTGTCATTTCCTTGTTTCTATTACCAACAGTAAGAGCTTTTTAAATATTTTACCAGTATTGCTAAAAGTCACAGAACAATCATAATTTTTTCCATTGAGTATTAAGATTGCATTACACAGTTTCAGCAAGCATGTTTTTTTTTATGCTCCAATACTACAGTGAAATGCAAAGACTCCATATATGTACTGGCATTATCATTTATGAGGATTTCATAATATATGTACAAATGTTGCTAAGGGAAAGAAAATAAAGGTGACAAACTGAAGGAGGCATACACTATTACCATGGCTCACAGAACATACAAAACAAAAAGAGTGAGGTTTATATCAAACAAAAATTTCCTAATGTTTGAAATTTTTTTATTGTTTTTTAATAATATTTGAAGTTTAATATTTTTCAAAAAGAACTTCACCAAAAGTCTGATATCTACAAAAAAGAACTCAGTCAAGGACCACAAACTTCTAAATCTCTATTCTTGAAGTTTTTACAATCATCAGTTGTGCTTCTGGTTTTAGATACAAAGTACAACTCGATAGTATAATTGTCTACATCATTTCTTCCACCAGGAAAGAATATGCAGCACTGCTAGACATCTTGGGTAAGTTTTTGAAGGCTCAAGTATGTCTTTGTTATTATTATTCTTCCAATTTTTATTAAATTAGCATATTGGCAAGAGGCAAATCCAAGTGTGGTGGGGCCTGAAGCTTATATAATTTTAGGGGCTCACTTTAAGGAAAAGAATACAAAATTATAAAACAAAATTAGGCACAGAGCCTTGAAAGATGTCCACTCAACGGAGAGCCTCTGAAGGTTAAGATTCATTATCCTCATGGGAAATCTGACCCCGAATGTACCATCTAGAAAATTTACAACACGAAAAGCATAGTTTGTTAGCAATATCCAGCAAAATTAGCAGGAGTCAACAGCAATGTCACATCACCACCAGAAATTACAGAGTAAGGGCCCACCTTATGTTAACATTAATTTAAGCAACTAGAATTCTAGAAACCATGAAATTAAAGGAAGTAGGTGAAGTTGACCAAGATTGCCCAATCTGCAGTCTGCATTTTCAATTACACTATTTCTTCTACAAAAGAGAAAATTTTCAGTTATTATAATAGTAAAATAAGCAAGAGAATCTCGGCATAAAATGACAGACTCTAACTCCATAATCCCACAGCCAGACTAACACATAAAGCTTCAGAGCCCACCTGTAAGGTGGCATTAAAAAGCCACTGTTCCTGACAAAGCCTGAATTTCAGCTCAAGTGAGTTTTATGAAAATCTCTTGACGGCATTACAGTTAAATTAGTATTTCTCAGCTAAAGAGCACAAAGCACCCTCTTCCCCAGCACAAAGTCACCCTCTTCCCCACCAAAAAATAAAACACTAGTTTAATACTGTTAATATTTTTTACAGACAGATTAAACTTTTTACTTAACCAGGACTTTTTTTACTGTTATATTTAATCTAAAGACTCTTTAATAAACAGAACACATTAAGACAGAAGTTAAGCTGTTTGTGATCTTAAGAAAATGAAAACAAAAGCTATTTTCCTCCTGTTACAAAATGTCAGAGTTCTACAGTTCAACAAATTAAAACAATATTCGCAACTGGTTCGCAGAAAAACATTAAAAAAAAGAAAGCACCTATAATATAACAAGCAACTAAGAATAACAAATTGTGAAGAAGAAACTCCAATTGGATTAAAAAACAAGTTACAACTCAAATAAAAAAAAAACTACTGGAAATTGATGATTATGTAATACCACTTAAGAAGAAACACAAAACAAGCCTGATTTAGCTAAAATTCTGGATATAAAAACAAGGAATTTTTCAAATAAACTCTAAAAATTCTGTAATATATTCTTCATTAGTTTAGCCCTCCCAATACTAAAATCACTTATCCTAAGGAAATAGAAGCACTTTAAGAAATCATCCCAGATTATTACCATCTGAATATTTTTTTAAAGAGTCTTTTGAAGGGATGCAAGATGGCGGCGTGAGAGGTGACACGGAGAACTCCTCCCAAAACCACAAATAGTACAAAAATATAGTTAATTAATACAACAAACTGTAAAATAGCAACAAGAAAGAAGGCTGAACCAGACTGCATAAAGACCTCACAAACAGAGCAGAACTCACGAAACGGTGTAACCTAAGAAAGCCTTAATCTGGCAGGACCCAGGCCCTTCCCCCACCTCAGCTCACTGGCAGGAGGAAGAGAAAAGGAGCAAGGGGAGGGGAAGGAATACTGGGACTGCTGAACACCTAGCCCTGGATATCTGCTTTGTGAGCAGAAGCCTATATTGTGTGGTGCTCTGGGCGCTGGGGAGCTCGGATGGGTGGAGTGCTTGGGAGACTGACATTCCGGCCATTTGTGGAGGAGGGGTTCCACATCCGGCCACTCGGTGTCAGAGGAAGGGCGGGTGGTCTGACAGGCTTCCTAGCAGCAAGAGGGCTGCTGAAGGGGCAGGGTTTGCATGGAGCTTGCTGCACGGGAGAAGAGAGAGCTGGACAATGTTGTCTGGGCGCACTCTGTGCAGCTGGTTGGAAACGTTGAGGAGCTTTAGGTGCTCAATACCCCTGGCTGCCTACTTAGCTCCGAGGCCTCCCACTGTGATATATAGCCTGCCAAGCCTTCCCCGCGGCCTGACAACACCGGATCGCAAACTGGCAGTAACTACGCAGGCGTCAGGCCAGCCAGTGAGTGGCCCCACTTCCAATAGCTAGAGATGCCAAGCACAGAGGCTTACACAGGTATGCTTGGACCACTGGCTCTGATGCTGGAGACAGGTACTGCAGACGGGAATCAGGACACAGATGTTTCCTCCCCCCACGCAGCAGCTCCTCTCCCCTATGACCACCAACCTCACTCTAGTGTTGGAGCAGCTCCAGAGACTGGACTTTCCGTACACTAGTGGGCACCACACAGAAATATGAAACGTCAAAAGAATAAGGTACAGACCAAAATCTCAGAAACCCAAGAAAAACGGCCAAATAAAACTGAACTCACCAATCTTCCGGAAAGAGAGTTCAAAATGAAAATTATAAATATGCTATGGAGGTACAGAAAAATATTCAAGAACTCAGTAACAAATTTAAGTCAGAGGTTCAATCACTAAGAAATTCCATATCTGAAAGGAAACATACAATGGAGGGATTTAAAAGCAGGTTACATGTAGTAGAAGAGATGGTAAATGGAATAGAAATTAGAGAAGAGGAATACAAAGAAGCTGAGGCACAGAGAGAGAAAAAGATCGCTAAGAATGAAAGAATATTGAGAGAACTGTGTGACCAATCCAAACGGAACAATATTCGCATTATAGGGGTACCAGAAGAAGAGAGAGAAAAAGGGATAGAAAGTGTCTTTGAGGAGGCAATTGCTGAAAACTTCCCCAATCTGGGGAAGGAGATAGTCTCTCAGGCCGTGGAGGTACACAGATCTCCCAACACAAGGAACCCAAGGAAAACAACACCAAAACATATAGTAATTAAAATGGCAAAGATCAAGGATAAGGACAGACTATTAAAAGCAGCCAGAGAGAGAAATAAGATCACATACAAAGGAAAGCCCATCAGGCTATCATCAGACTTCTCAGCAGAAACCTTACAGGCCAGAAGGGAGTGGCATAATGTATTTAATGCAATGAAGCAGAAGGGCCTTGAACCAAGAATACTTTATCCAACAAGATTATCATTTAAATTTAAAGGAGGGATTCACTAATGAATTTTATCAAAATTCAATTTCCAGATAAGCAAAAACTGAGAGAATTTACCTCCCACAAACCAACTCTACAGTGTATTTTGGAGGGACTGCTATACATGGAAGTGTTCCTAAGGTTTAAGCGCTGTAACCAGAGTTAATAAAAACACAGTAAAGAAAGTAGAATGGCTAATTCCTAAACAAATGCAAAATTAAATTAACTATCCCCAAAGTCAATCAAAGGTTAGACAAAGAGTATAGAATATGATTCCCAGAATATAAAGAATGAAAGAAGAAGAAAAAGGAGGAAGAAAAAAAAGAACCTTTCAACTGTGTTTGTAATAACATATTAAGAGAGTTAACTTAGACTCTTAGATAATAAGGAAGGTAACCTTGAACCTTTGGAAACCACGAATCTAAAGCCTGCAATACCAATAAGAACATACCTATCGATAATCACCCTAAATGTAAATGGACTGAACGCACCAATCAAAAGACATAGAGCCACTGAATGGATAAAAAGTAAGACCCATCTATATGCTGCCTACAAGAGACTCACTTTAAACCCAAAGACATACACAGACTAAAAGTGAAGGGATGTAACAAGTTATTTCATGCAACTAACAGGGAGAAAAAAGCAGAAGTTGCAGTACTTGTATCAGACAAAATAGATTTCAAAACAATGAAAGTCACAAGAGACAAAGAAGGACATTACATAATGATAAAAGGGTCAATCCAACAAGAAGATATAACCATTATAATGATCTATGTGCCGAACACACACAGGAACTCCTACATATGTGAAACAAATACAAACAGAATTAAAAGGAGAAAAAGAATGCAATGAATTCATTCTAGGAGATTTCAACACTCCACTCACTCTGAAGGATAGATCAACCAGACAGAAAATGAGTAAGCAGACAGAAGCACTGAACAACACATTAGAACAGATGGACCTAACAGACATCTACAGAACTCTACACCCAAAAGCAGCAGAAAAACACATTCCTCTCAAGTGCACATGGAACATTTTCAAAAATAGATAATATACTAGGCCACAAAAAGAGCCTCGGTAAATTTAAAAAGACTGAAATTGTACCAACCAGTTTCTCAGACCACATGGTATGAAACCAGAAATAAATTATGCAAGAAAATGAAAAATCTCACAAACACATGGAGGCTCCACAACATGCTTCTAAATAACCAATGGATCAATGACCAAATAAAAACAGAAATCAAGCAATATATACAAATGACAATAATAATTCAACACCACAAAATCTGTGGGACACAGTGAAGGCCATGCTAAGAGGAAAGTATATTGCAATACACGCCTACCTCAGGAAAGAAGAACAATCCCAAATGAGTGGTCTAAACTCACAATTAACTAAACTAGAAAAAGAAGAACAAATGAGGCCCAAATTTAGTAGAAGGAGGGACATAATAAAGATTAGAGCAGAAATAAATAAAATTGAGGAGAATAAAACAATAGAAAGAATCAAAGCAAGAGTGGGTTCTTGAGAAAATAAACAGAATAGATAAACCCCTAGCCAGACTTATCAAGAAAAAAAGAGTCTACTCACATAAACAAAATCAGAAATGAGAAAGAAAAAATCACTGCAGATACCACAGAAATACAAAGAATTATTAGAGAATACTATGACAAATTACATGCTAACAAACTGGATACCCAAGACAAAATGGACAACTTTCTAGAAAAATGCAACCTTCCAAGGCTGATGCAGCAAGAAACAGAAATTCTGAACAGACCAACTACCAACAATGAAATTGAGCTAGTAATCAAAAACCTACCTAAGAACAAAACACCTGGACCAAATGGTTTCACCGCTGAATTTTATCAAACATTTAGTGAAAACCTAATACCCATCCTGCTTAGTTTTCCAAAAAGTAGAAAAGAGGGAATACATCCAAACTCATTCTATGAGGCCAGCATCACTCTAATACCAAAACCTGGCAAAGACCTCACCAAAAAAGAAAATTACAGACCAATATCCCTGATGAACGTAGATGCAAAAATACTCAACAAAATATTAGCACACCAAATTCAAAAATACATTAAAAGGATCATCCATCACGATCAAATAGGATTTATTCCAGGGATGCAAGGATGGTACAACATTCAAAAATCCATCAACATCATCCATCACATCAACAAAGAGAAGGACAAAAACCACATGATCATCTCCATAGATGCTGAAAAAGCATTCGACAAAATTCAACATCCATTCATGATACAAACTCTCAACAAAATGGTTATAGAGGGCAAGTACATCAACATAATAAAGGCCATATATGACAAACCCAGAGCCAACATTATACTTAACAGCAAGAAGCTGAAAGCGTTTCCTTTAAGATCGGGAACTAGACAAGGATACCCACTCTCCCCACTTCTATTCAACATAGTACTGGAGGTCCTAGCCATGGGCATCAGACAACACAAAGAAACAAAAAGCATCCAGATTGGTAAGAAAGAAGTCAAACAGTCCCTGTTTTCAGATGACAAGATATTGTACATAAAAAACCCTAAAGAATCCACTCCAAAACTACTAGATCTAATATCTGAAATCAGTAAAGTTGTGGGATACAAAATTAATACACAGAAATCTGTGACATTCCTATACACTAACAATGAACTAGCAGAGACAGAAATCAGGAAAACAGTTCCATTCAAAGTTGCATCAAAAAGAATAAAATACCTAAGAATAAACCCAACCAAGGAAGTGAAAGACCTATACTCTGAAAACTACAAGACACTCAAGAGAAAAATTAAAGAAGATACCAATAAATGGAAACACATCCCATGCTCATGGATAGGAAAAATTAATATTCTCAAAATGGCCATCCTGCCTAAATCAATCTACACATTCAATGCAATTCCTATCAAAATACCAAAAGCATTCCTCAACAAACTAGAGAAAATCATTCTAAAATTCATGTGGAAACACAAAAGACCCCGAATAGCCAAAGCAACCATGAGAAGGAAGAATAAAGCTGGGGGGATTATGCCCCCCAACTTCAAGCTCTACTACAACCACAGTACTCAAGACAATTTGGTACTGGCACAAGAAGAGACCCATAGACCAATGGAACATATTAGAGAGCCCTGATATAAACTCAACCACATATGGTCAATTAATATACGATGCATACACAATTGGGAAATGACAACCTCTTCAACAGCTGGTGTTGGCAAAACTGGACAGCTACATGCAAGAAAATGAAACTGGATTATTGCTTAACCCCATACACAAAAGTAAACTCAAAATGGATCAAGAACCTGAATGTAAGTCATGAAACCATAAAACTCTTAGAAGACAACATAGTCAAAAATCTCCTGAATATAAGCATGAGTAACATCTTCCTGAACACATGTCCTCGAGCAAGGGAAACAAAAGCAAAAATGAACTCATGGCACTACATCAAACTAAAAAGTTTCTATACGGCAAAGGACACCATCAACAAAACAAAAAGGCATCCTACAGTATGGGAGAATACATTTGTAAATGACATATCCAACAAGGGGTTAACATCCTAAATATATAAAGAACTTACACGCCTCAACACCCAAAAAGCAAATAACCCAGTTAAAAAATGGGCAGAGGATATGAAGAGACAGTTCTCCAAAGAAGAAATTCAGATGGCCCACAGACACATGAAAAGATGCTCCACATCACTAACCATCAGGGAAATCCAAATTAAAACCACAATGAGATATCACCTCACACCACTAAGGATGGCCAGCATCGAAAAGACTAAGAACAACAAATGCTGGCGAGGATGTGGAGAAAGGGGAACCCCTCCTACACTGCTGGTGGGAATGCAAGTTAGTTCAACCACTGTGGAAAGCAATATGGAGGTTCCTCAAAAAACTAAATATAGAAATACCATTTGAGCTGGGAATCCCACTCCGTGGAATTTACCCAAACAATACAACTTCTCATTCAAAAAGACATATGCACCCCTATGTTTATTGCAGCACTTTTTACAATAGCCAATATATGGAAGCAACCTCAGTGTCCATCAGAAGATGAATGGATAAAGAAGATGTGGTACATATACACAGTGCAATACTATTCAGCCATAAGAAAGAAACAAATCCTGAATTCCGGGAAGATGGCGGTGTGAGCAGGGCGGCAGAAATCTTCTCCCAACACTATATTTATCTACAAAAATACAGGAAATACAACTATTCCTAAAAGAGAGACCAGAATACACAGGAAAGCGCACAGCGTGCAGCTACACCCAAGAGGACTCGGCACCCCAAGATACGGGTAAGATATGGTGCCGCGACCCAGCGGGACCCGAGCACTCACCCACCCCAGCGCACCGGTGAGAGGAGAGGATTCCGAGCCAGGAAGTCGAAGTACACCCCGTGAAATAACCAGCCCCGGTGATCTGCGCGGAGAGCGCTGACACACATAGCGCGGTGTAGCAGAGATTGGAGAGACAGAGGGTACAGGATCTGAGCAGGGAATGCGCCAGGTGGCTTGCAGCCGGCTACCGCAAAGAAAAAAAAAAGAAAAGCGCATGCTTTCCTCAGCGGTCTTAAAGAGACAGGAGCCCAGCGGAGGAGCCGGATCACCCCGGCACACTCAGCCCAGCGGGCTGGGAGTCCTGGGGAGTTTAGGACCCCTTAGCTGGCAACTGGGAAAGCGTGGCAGCACTTACACTTCTCACTGAGATCAACAACCTCCCATTCATTCCCACCCCAGCCAGAGCTATAAAGGGCCCTACAGCATCCCCACAGAATCTACTCCCAGTGGGCATTTTTTTGTTTGTTTGTTTTGTTTTGTGATGTTTGTTTTTTGTTTTTGTTTTGTTTTATTTTGTTTTTCTTTTTTCTTTTTTTTCTCTTTTTAAAGTCTTAAAGAGCCCAGCTGACATACGCGGCAACTACCAGCGACCACTTCCATAGCCATGAAAAGACAGAGGAATATGGTCCAGACTAAAATCAACCAGACAACCCCAGAGAGGGAGCTTGAAGGGATGGAAATGCACAGTCTTCCTGAAAAAGAATTCAGAATAAAAGTCATAACCATGCTGATGGACCTACAGAGAAATGTGCAAGAACTGAGGGAGGAAGTGAGGGAAGTGAGGAAAGACAATGCAGAAATCAGACAAGCGATCGACGGGCTTAACAGCAGATTGGATGAGATACAAGAGACTGTTAATGGAATAGAAATCAGAGAACAGGAATACAGAGAAGCTGAGACAGAGAGAGATAAAAGGATCTCTAGGAATGAAAGAATATTAAGAGAACTGTGTGAAAAATCCAAACGGAACAATATTCGCATTATAGGAGAACCAGAGGAAGAAGAGAGAGAAAAAGGGATAGAAAGTGTCTTTGAAGAAATAACTGCTGAAAACTTTCCCTCGCTGGGGAAGGAAGTAGTCTCGCAGCCCACCGAAGCTCATAGATCTCCCAACACAAGGGACCCAAGGAAGACAACACCAAGACACATAATAATTAAGATGGCAAAGATCAAAGATAAAGACAGGGTATTAAAGGCAGCTAGAGAGAGAAAAAAGATCACCTACAAAGGAAAACCCATCAGACTATCATCAGACTTCTCAACAGAAACCTTACAGGCCAGAAGAGAATGGCATGATATATTTAACGTTATGAAACAGAAGGGCCTCGAACCAAGAATATTGTATCCAGCCCGATTATCCTTTAAATATGATGGAGGGATTAAACACTTTCCAGACAAACGTAAGTTGAGAGAGTTTGCCTCTCATAAACCACCACTACAGGATATCTTAAATGGACTGCTCTAGATGGAAGAACACCTAAGGCTAAAAAGATGTCACCAGAGAAAATAAAATCATAGCAAAGAAAGCAGACCATCCAAATACTAACTAAAGCCAAAGAATAACACACCTAGTATATAAAGAATGAAGGAGGAAGAATTAGAAGGGAGAGAAATAAAGAAACATCAGACGGTGTTTACAATAACTTAGACAGATGCACCCCTATGTTCATTGCAGCACTATTTACAATAGCCAAGAAATGGAAGCAACCTAAGTGTCCATCAGTAGATGAATGGATAAAGAACATGTGGTACATATACACAATGGAATATTATTCAGCCATAAGAAGAAAACAAATCCTACCATTTGCAACAACATGGATGGAGCTAGAGGGTATTATGCTCAGTGAAATAAGCCAAGCCGAAAAAGACAAGTATCAAATGATTTCACTCATATGTGGAGTATAAGAACAAAGAAAAACACTGAAGGAACAAAACAGCAGCCTCACAGAACCCAAGAACGGACTAATAGTTACCAAAGGGAAAGGGACTGGGGAAGATGGGTGGGAAGGGAGGGATCAGAGGGAAAAAGGGGCATTACGATTAGCAGACCTAATGTTGGGGGGGGCACGGGGAGGGCTGCACAACTCAGAGAAGACAAGTAGTGATTGTATAACATCTCACTACGCTGATGGACAGTGACTGTAATGGGGTTGTTGGGGGGGACCTGATGAAGGGGTAGTTTAATAACCATAATATTGCACATGTAATTGTAGATTAATGATACCAAAATAAATTATTAAAAAAATAAAAATAAAAAAAAAGAAACAAATCCTACCATTTGCAACAACATGGATGGAGGTGGAGGATAATATGCTCAGTGAAATAAGCCAAATGGCAAAAGACAAGTGCCAAATGATTTCCATCATTTGTGGAGTATAACAATGAAGCAAAACTGAAGGAACAAAATAGCAGCAGACTCAGAGACTCCAAGAAGGAATTAGTGGTTACCAAAGGGGAGGGTTTGGGGAGGGAGGGTCAAGGGGATTGAGGGGTGTTATGTTTAGTACACATGGTGTGGGGGATCAAGGGGAAAACAGTGTAGCACAGAGACAGCAAACAGTGAATCTGTGGCATCTTACTACACTGATGGACAGTGACTGCACTGGTGTAGGGTGGGGACTTGATCATATGGGTAAATGCAGTGACCACATTGTTTTTTCATGTGAAACCTTCATAAGAGTGTATAGCAATAATATAATTTATAAATAAATAAATAAATAAATAAGTTAATGGGAGGATGGGCTGAAATCTGTAATTGAAGGATCAAAAAATATGAAGCGTGAGAGAGAAAGTGAGGAGAATTTAGAAACAAATAACACAGCTTTCAAAATTGTAAGAGGTAATTTTGGAATAAATCAAAGCATTACTTTTTACAATGGATCATAACCAACAGATTTCACAACCCATTAATTTTCATGAGGCTAAAAGGACTTAGATAGAGTCTTAAATGATAGATCCATATCATGTAATCAAGGGAAAGTAGTGATTGCACTGGACACCTCTAACCTTTGGAGTGTGATGTTGCTGAGACACCTCTGTCTTCCAACACTTACTCTCAGGGTCATTGCATGAAACGCAGCCCTCAGCCAAATAGAACCAGACTGACTGATGTTGACATCCATCATATGTAATGTTGTTGGCTGAGATAATCCTGTGTTAATAAAACTACTTATGAAAATCCAATAAAGTGTCTCTTAATTGCTTCACTGTCTAATTTGATGGCTTGGGTAAAAGATTATGAACGAGCCTTCCAGAAAATAATGTATTTGAAACATCTATCTACCACAACGTCCCCTACTTATATGATTGCTCTTTTCACCCCTCCAAAAAAAATGCAGAACAGGCTTTGTAAGGTCTCAAGGTAATCAAAGATGATATCCTCTAGTGGTTTCTACCTAACTTTGACAGTATTTCTTGAATGACAGGGCTTCCTGGGGGGTCATGAAATAAGATCAGATGTTTTTAAATGCTGTTCCCCCAAATCCTACAATCTCCTTTAAACATCAATGCATTTTGTGTCCTTCAATAAACAGTAGAACAATCCAAAGCCTTATTAGATAATAAAATGAACTGGATTTGAAATTTCTAGGAATCCTTAAGTGCCATATAAGAATATTTTTTTATGTTAGCTAAAATTAAAATGAGATAGCATATAGCACACACAGATTTTTCTAAATAGAAATTTAGATACTATAATTAAGTATAAGAACTTAGGAAAACTACCCTCCCTTATGGCTGCTGAGAGTGGAAACAGAAGACAGCTCTGGACAGCAATTTGACAGCAGTTAATTTAGAAATTTTGTATATATACAGTTGACCCTTGAACAACACTGGTTTGAACTGTGCGGGTCTACTTATACATGTTTTTTCCAATAAATACATTGGAAAATTTTTGGACATTTGCAACAATTTGGAAAAATATTTTCTTTTCTCTAGCTTACTTTATTGTACAAATACAGTATTAATACTTACAACAGAAAATATGTGTTAACTATTTCTGTTATCACTAAGTCAAGAGTAGGCTATAAGAACTGAAGTTTTTAGAGAGTCAAAACTTTTGACTACAATGTGGGTTGGCACCCCTAGTCCCACACTGTTCAAGGGTTAACTGTATTCTGTTATCCAGCAGTCCTATTTCTGGACACAGAGACAGACAATTTCTCACACAGGGCCACAATAAGATGTGTATAAACATATCTATTTCTAAGTGATTGAAGGGAGCAAGGTGTCAGAAGTTGGGAGTTCACAAGTAGTAGAATAGATAAATCAAATAGAAGGCTGGGAAGACACTGGACCACCATACAACAGTCAGACATAGTGATATAGATTATCATATAGCAACGTAAAAAAAAATCTCAAAAACATAATGTTGGGTGAAAAGAGTAAGAAATCACCAATTTTACTGCATAGTAGGAATCACATAGTCTTAAAAGCATACATACACAAAGCAAGATCATTTCAAGAATATACATATTTAATAAATAGAAGACAGATTAGAAAGACATACAATAAACACACTGTAATGAACAACTACGGAAGAGTAAGGGGGTGGAATAAAGAGGGAAAGAAATAAAACAAAACAGGGACTCTTCCCAGAGAGGCCACAATGATAATACTGGAACAAACCGAAAAGTGTATTTAATTTGATGCTGTGCACCTGGTCTGATGGGAGAAGGAAAGGGAAGGACAAAGAAGGAAAAAGGAAACAACTAAATCTAGCTTCTTGATACTGTAAAAGTCACAAATTAATATTTGTTTCATTTTCTCATAAAATAATTCATATTTGAATGTTTTAAAGTATAGCATGTTATCTTTATACAATTATTACTTAATCCTATTGACTTTAATCCAGCTAATGCAAGTTGTATATAAAGATGATTCTTTTTCTCAATATACGAAGTGTCATATTTTTTCCTCACAAACTGATGCTCACTGATCTGCAGTTTCTTCTTGTTACATTTGTCTAAAACTTGTCATTAAATACATAATCAGTAAAACTCTTGAAATTATTTACAAGGCTAGCCTCAGTGTCAAACTATTTATCTACATATTTAATTGGAATTCAGTGATTCCAAAACTCTACCAAAACTGTACAGCTTTAACACTGTATTTCCAAATGTGTATATAACTTTCTTCATTCTTCCCTTTGTCTCCTTGTGCATAGTATTCAAAGTCTTTGTAGATCTTTTACTGGAAATGGAAAAAAGCTGTATGTAAAACATTTGGAATCATGATGCAATATCATCAAGATAGTGCTTTGTAAATGGGTTTTTGTTTGGTCAGTTGATTTTTTTACTTAATAATATGTTGTTAGCTTCTTCCAGTGTCATTATCCTTTCAACCTGTGATTTAGAAAATTAGGGTTTTGTCATATCTTTTAACAAACATAGTAGTAGACATCTTGATTATTTCCAGGTCTTCATTCTTCTAAAAAACGCTGCAGTAAAAATACAATGGGTGTAGTTTAATTTTTAAAAGGGATGAAGAAGTTTAGGAGTCCATTGAAATAAACCATGTATCTAAGAAAACCAAACAGCTCAAATATCATTTGCGTATATCAAATGCTAGCCTTCATTGCTCTGTGAATGCATTAAATGCTGCAATTTTTAGATTAGCAAAACACACTGGGCATTTTGTACAATTTATGTTAAGAATATTACCATTTTGAAAACACTGTTTCTAACAACAGTGAAGAACAGTTGAACGGAGAGACTTCTTCCCACAGTGAAAAAGTATAACATAATTCAAAGCTTTCCGCTCTCACACACCTCAAATCTGTAACACTTGGGATGAAATATGATAAATAAAGGAATGTTATACAGAATCATGTGGGACCTAGGTTAGGGTTTATGACAAAGCAGGACTATCTAATTCAACAAATACTGACACAAAACACTGAGCTGTGTTCTGAAGTACATACAAAAGGGGATAAGATGGAATCCCTACCTTCAAGGCATTTATGATCTGGCACAGGTGGCAGGAGGGGAAAAAGCAACTTTAGGGCAGAAAATATGCTAATATATAACATGCCATTGTTTTTCAATGAACCTTTTGTAGGACAAACTGCACACATCAGAGAAAACGGGCTATAAATGGAGACAGATACCTGGAAGCAAGAAGAGATGGGAGTAGGACTTTATAATATATCCAGGTACGAAAAGCATTACTTCTCAAAAATGACAACAAAAGCAATAGGAAAGAAAACCCAAGGGTAAAGGGAAGCTAGTTTAAGGCCAGATGATGAGGCCAAATGATGGCCCAAAGGGAGTCAGAGGAGGAAAAGCACGTCTCATGGAGGGAATCATAAATACCTTCAGGTGGAAAACGGCATCTGAAACAGGCCTGGCATGATGATGGGCTGTCCAAAGCCCAAAAAGATGAAATGGCTAAGGGAGCATCTACATTCCCTGGAACCCTCTGTACACCTTGTTCCCCAGGTAGGCCAACCATAAAACTAATCTATTCCTCACCGACACCCTGTTGAGACATAAAGGAGCAGAGCTTTTCAACACAGATCTTAACCCCCCAGAATTTAGACACATGGCTTAGTGACAGTGCTAGCCCCAAAGCTAATATCCCCCCAACGAACTAAAAGGCACAAAGACATCAGTGTTACCAAAGGGAGCTTCTCAGTAAGGGGCCACGATTTTTTATCACTCTCGTTTACCAATTTCTGACCTGGGAATGAAAACTGAATGTGAGAATGACTTTAGTAGAGAGAAAAACAAGGACCCTGGCAGAGAGTAAGCGAAGGAAGAAGAGGTCTGAACAGATAATTTCTCAAACTAGCTAAGCATCAGAATCATCTGAGCTGTTGGTTAAAAATACCTGATTCCCACCCAACCTACCCACCTAAGGTGATTCTGATTCAACAGATTTGAGGTGAGACCTAGGAATTTGTGTTTTGCAAAACCTCTCTAAGGGATTCCTGTAAGTAGTCAGGTTTAGACTCACTGGTATAATTTTTTACTTAGTTGAAATCCCTGGCCTCCATGAAGATGCAGAATACATATATTTGTATATGCATGTGATGTTTCTCAGCATAAATGGGTAGAAAACAAATAAATAAATCACTGTGTTTCCCTAGGCAAGTCCTTTAACATAACTCTACCTCAGTTTTTCTCCCCTGAAAAACAAAGGATTTACAGTAGAAAATAGTTCAGATCTCCTGTAGTTTTAAAATAACATGATTTCAGTGCCTAGTTAAGTGAGAGTTTTAAAGAGAAAGTAACTCAAGGAAGAAACATCCCATCTGGCCTTACTGAAATATTGTGAAAAAGTTTTTGACTCCGAATTGGTTCCTTATATAGAATTTCCTTTTCTTTTTTATGATCTTTTTCAAAATACTCTCTTTAAATTCACAGATATGGCACATTTTTAAAAGTATGGTTATAAATAATATAAATGCCAGATTCTGTTTTACATAAGCCAAACAAAATAGCAATGGAAGAATGTACCAACAATACAAAATACACGTGATTTACACAGGATGTTAATTTAAGAACTTTATCTTGATGTTCTTTAAATGTTCATGAACTATGTCCTACTTGGTTTGGGATTGTTTACATTGTTCAAGACAGTTTTAACAGCTCAATAAGTGCTGATGCTTTAATCACTTGGCACCTAGAATAGATTGTGGCTCATAGTAGTTGATCAAAAAACAGTTATTGAATGAATTAATAAATTCACAGATAGGCAAAAATATTTTTGCAAAAATTCTCACCAATGACTCTTAACTATATATATTTGCATTCACAATTTAGTCTCCTTCATACTCTAATTTTTAACCTATAGTTTTTATATGTGAATAAATAGGTTCTGATACCAATTCCTGTGTGGGGGAAGGTCCCTATACCAAAAACAGGCAATTCTTAAACACCAACTGGATGTCCTACAATTCAATTCAGTCCAAACACTATTTGCCCAGAGATAGCATCAGATTCCACAGGTTAAGGGTTCCATCTTAAAGACTGCCCACACCTCCCCTCCCCCACCCTGCACTTCAGACAACAGTGACAAGCCCAGGCTGTTACCTGTACAGATTCTGACCCACTGGCTGCAGACTGCAAGTTCCCATGACCAACTCCTTGGGTTTGAATAATTTGCTGAAACGCTCACAGAGCTCAAAGAACATTTCACTTATTAGACCACTAGCTTATTATAAAAGGACATAACTACAGAATAGCCATATGAAAGAGATTCATGGAACAAGGTATAAATGGAGAAAGGGCACGGAGCTTCCATGCCCTCTCCAGGCACATGTCTCCCAGCATCTCTGCAAGTTCACTAACCCAGAAGCTCTCTGAACCCTACCTTTTGGGGTATTTATAGAGGCTTCATTACACAGTCATAATTGATTAAATCATTGGCCCTTGGCGACTGACTGAACTTTCAGCCGGTTTCCCTCCCTGGAGTTTGGGGGTGGGATCCTCAGAGTTCCAACCCTCTGAACAGGTGGTTGGTTGCCCTTTGGTATCTAAGGGTTTTCCAAAAGTCATTATAAACATAACAAAAGATAACTTTCCTGCTCTTATCATAAGAAATTCCAACGGTTTTAGGAGTTCTTTGCCAGGAAATAGTTTAAAAAATATATATATATATATATATATGTTTCTTATAATAAATTACAGAATCAACAGTGAATCTAAGACAGCAATCCCCCTTTTCCATGGGAATATGATCCAAGACTCCCAGTGGATGCCGAAAACCACAGATAGCATATACATTTTTTCTTACACATACATACCGATGATAAAGTTTAATTCACAAATTATGTATGATAAGAAATTAACGATAAAAATAGAACAATTATAGCATTATACTAAAATTAAAGTTATGTGAATGTGATCTCCCTTTCAAAATATCTTACTGTACTGTACTCACCCTTCTTGTGATGATGTGTGATGATAAAGTGCCTGTGTGATGAGATGATATGAGATGAATAAGGTAAACATTGTGATGTGGCATTAGACTACTATTGACCTTTGGAATATACGTCAGAAAGAGGATCACCTGCTTCCAGACTGCAGTTGACCCTGGGTAACTGAAACAGCAGGAAAGTGAAACCATGGCTAAGGGGAGGACTACTGTAAATTTAAGCCTCTAAACCATATTCAGCATTTAGTTAAATTTCAGAAAAGATTACTGAGTTGTTCAATTATTACCAACCTGCAAGTGCTGCTTTTCTGCATGACGTCAGCTCGATGATACCCAGAGAGTTTGCAAAAACCGTCATTACTATAAACTACAGGCCAATCCACAATCTGAGCATTTCCCAATAAGAAACTCGATTCTAAAGAAAGAAAAAAAGGAAGTTTCTTAACTTCATTTATCAACGTGCTTCTATCAAGTAAACAAAAAGACAAATTCATAGGTAGACAAATGCAACTATGGTTTGTTATGGTTAAATAAACAATAAAAACTATCCTTGAAATTGACAGAATCATTTTAGCATGCTCACAAAATAAGTCTACAATAAGTACAAGATTTGCATACAAACAAAAAACTCTACTGAAAAGAAGCCAGTTCATAATACCTCTTTGTATTCAACTATACTTTAAGCTATGAAAACAAAGTATGATTAATAATAAATATAGGTTAATGACTATAATAATTACACCTAAAAACAGTAATTTATTAAGACGAGGGAAACAGACACTTCTCCACAAATTGAGACAACTAAAGTTAATAACAGAGGCAAATGTGGATCACTCTTCCAAAATTCTGTTACTGTAATTTTGACATAATGGGACAAATTCTTTGTCCATTATATTCACCTTGAGAAACTAATTTAAAATAACATTGAAGAGTCCTTTTTAAACATAGAATTATTCAAAGATATTATTTTCTACCACGCTACACAGAATTTGGAAACTATCACTATTCTAAATAAAAGAAACATCTCTAGTCTATTTTGCACAGAGAATTGGTTTTTGCTTTAGGTATAAATATTAATACAAAAATAATATATTTTGTAATAGCCTTGATTGATAATCCAATAGTTTTAGGTGGCAAGTCAGCAACTTTATAGATCATATAATGAATGTGTTAACATTAAAATGAGTTAAAGTTAAAATAATATTAAAATATAAAAATGAAAAAAATTTAAATATTTAAAAAGAGTAAAAAAATTTTAAATGCTGTACTTCAGAAGACTCAAAATATCTCCCTTAAAATCTCCTTCAAACTCATATTCAGAGTAGTGTACTAAAAAAGAGAAACTAACTTATGAATAGGAGACTTAAAGTTTAAATCTTGACTCACAGTTGGTCTTCCATAAAAATAACAATGAAATTCAACATTTACTAAGTAGCTAATAAGTAAAAGGTACTACTCTGGGTCAGACAATTAGCTAGTAAAGATCAATAAAACATATGCTTTACTCTCAAAAAAGCTGCATATTAAGAAAAAATACACAACCAATTATAATTTAGCAAAATAGATGATAAATCAAGAAGCACTATTCAAAATAAAGGAATAAAATCTGTTTCAAGGCACTAAAAAACAACCAAAAGTAGACAGAAATTGGAAAAGGCAAACCCTTGAAAAAAGGGAGTACATTAGGCGAGATATTCATTTAACTATTCACTCCCCTGAGAGCACTTCCCAATTTGTACAATTCATGAGTAATAACAGTTCAAGCAGAAAAAGTCTTATGGGGCTAAAGAGTCAAACGTCACACACAGTTCAGAGCTGCCAAAGCAGCTTGAAGTTGAGGGGAAGGTCCTTTAATATATGGAGCCATAAACCTGTATATAAATCTACCTCAAATCCTTCTCTGTAACCCTAAATTGTGCATGCACAGGATGAGATTACAAGGACCTTATCTAGTATAGCAATGACTAGAAGGTTAAAGAAGTAGGCAGAAATTTCACCAACTCTCTAAAGCTAAAATCAAATTTTGGAGTTCAAGTCCTATCAAGTTAGAGAAGCATGGTAAACACCTCAAGCTTTCCATTTAAGCCACAGAAGGCCATGCTTTAAGAGTAATAAGTCCCAGGATAAAGGGCTATGACCTGGGACTAAGCAAAAAATGTAGAAAAGACACTAAGAAAATATCCTGAAATCATGATCAAAGTGACCCACAAGTAATTTAACTGTTAAAATAAATGTTGATCTTTTCAGAGGAAAATAATGAAATCAAAATATCTACAGTGTATCAATGCAATGTCCAATACACACTTAAAATTTATTAGGCATGCAAAGAAACAGAAAGCTATAGCAATAATCAAGGGAAAATATAGGCAATAGAAAGAGAGTTTGATATGGGAACATAGAAATAAATAATACACTCTCTGAAATAAATGTATTGGATAGGTTTAACAGATGGAACACTAAAAGAAAAAGGACAATTTAAAAACATATCATGCAAATTATTACAAACTAAAGTAAAAACAGAAAAAGATTGAAAAGATGTCCTATGGCACAATATCAAGCAATTTAAAATATATGTAGAGTATGGGGGAAAAAAAGACAGAATAGGACACAAATATTATTTGGATGAGTGATGGCTAGAATTTTTCAAACAGCATGAAAAATAACAACCTGCAGATCTTAGCTCAGTAAACCTCAAGGAAGATAAACACAAACAAAATCAGTAGGACAATGAAACTGCTGAAATAAAAAATGAGGAAAAAATATTTGTAAACATCCAGACAAAAAGACATATTACTTATGTGTTTTGAGGGGACTAGGGAGAGATAATAATTATAGCATACAAATCATGAAAAACAGAGGCCAGAAAAACAATGGAACATTAAAAAAATACTGAGAGAAAAATATTCATCAACCTGGATATTTACATAAAGCAAAGATATCCTTCAAAACTGAAGGCAAAATAAAGACATATTGAGAAACAAAGACTAGGAGAATTCACTGCCAGCAGAATCACACTAAAATAAATGTCATAAGTATTTTAGCCAAAATAAAAAAGAAGCATTAAAAATAATAATTAATAAATAATAATAACTCCCCCTCCCCCAAAAAATAGTCTAGAAGGGAAAAACAAACAACAGATGGGACAAATAGAAAATAAAACACAGGATGGTGTCCCTAAATCCAACCATATCAAGCATTACATTAAATGTAAATGAAATAAACACAATAATTAAAAGACAGAAATTTTCAAACAGTCATTTTAAAACAAAGAAAAGAAACTGACAATCTACTGTTTTAAGAGAGCCAAGGGAAATATAAAGAAATAGACAAGTTAAGAGTGAATGTTGGGGAAAATAAACTACAACCACTGTGCATAAAAAAGTAAGTGTGGCCATATTAATACAAAATAAAGTAGTCTTGAAGGCAAGGGGTAATAGAGATAAAGGGGGCATTTAATAATGATAAAAGGGTCAAATAAGAAGACACAACCCTCCTAAATACTATGAAAGAAATGAAATAACTACAAAATACATGAAGAAAAAAGGTGACATAACAAAAAAGAGAATTAAACACTTTCACAAAAATAATGGGAGATTTTAACCCCCCTCACCTTAACTGGAAGAACCAGATAACAAAATGATTGAGGATAAAGAATAATTGAATAATACCAACACTATCAACTAACTCACGGACTTATTTCTCATTTTAAATGGTAAGATTTTTTTAAGTGACAGGTTTAAAATTAATGACATAAGCTGTTATATGATGAAACTAGAAAAATAAAAGCTATTATATCCAAATTTAGTAAGGAATAAATAAATAAATATCAGAATGCAAATCAATGAAACAGAAAATATTCAAAAAAGAGTGAACCTCAACGTAAAAAGTTGGTTCTTCAGAAAAATTAATAAAAATGATAAACTTCTAATAAAACTGACAAAAAAAAACAGAGTGAAAACACAGGTTTCCAACATCTGAATGACGGAGGAGACATTACTGGATATGTTAATAAAGGGATAGCGTAAACAATTTTTTTCCATTAAGTTTTAAAACTCTGCTGAAATAAAATTTCTGAAAAAACCCACAATTTACAGTAACTGGCATAGAAAGTATTGGGAAATATGAATAGCTTAATATCTATTAATGAAAACTAAAGGCCCAGATGGCTCCAGGTTCAGTGAATTCTTTACAAGTTTTAAACAAGACATAATACAAATATTATACAAACTCTTTCAGAAAAATTGATGAAGAAACATTTCTTGTTTTATGAGGTCAGCATTATCATAATAGCAAAATCTGACAAGTGCTGTCAAAAAGAATTACTGACCAATAGATCTCACAGATGTAGCTGAAAATCCAGGAGAAAATGTTGGCAAATAGCATCCAGCAAGATATATATAAGAAAATAGATCATGACTAAGTAGGGATTAGCTCATGAATGTAAGGTTGATTTATCATTATGAAATCAATGTAATCCTCATATCAACAGAATAAAAGAAAAAAGCTGTATGATTATATCTCAATAAATGGAGAAAAAAGCATTTGACAAAATACATACTCATTCATGATTAAAATCTCTGAGCAGACTAGGAGTAGAATGAAACTACTTCAAGCTGATAGAGGACATCTACTAAAAAACCTCTAGTTAACATCATTCTTAAGATAGAATACTGAATACCTTTTCCCCTAAGGGCAAGAAAAAGTCAAGAATACATATTCTCAACCCTCATATTTAAACATTTGGAGGTTCAACTAGTGAAATAAGGCAGAAAAAAAAAAGAAGGGGGAACCAAACAAAACAAACAAAAACACAGAAGACAGAAAAATTAGAAAGGAAAATGTAAATTTTTTCTGTATGCAGTTGGCATAATTATTTGCATAGAAAATCCTAAGGAATATTCAAAGGAAAATTTAAAATTAATAAGTGAATTTAGCAAGGTTGCAGGATATTAAGTCAAATATAAAAGTCAATTTTGTTTCTATACTAGCATTAAACAACTGAAAACGAAAAACAATTTCACTCGGAATATCAAAAAATATAAAATACTTTACCAAAAGACAAGCAAGATCTCTAGAATGAAAAACAAAAAATTTGCTTAGTTAAGTTAAAGAACACCTAAACAAATCAAAAACTATACCATGCACATGAATTGAAAGACTGGAAATGTTTAAGATGTCAGTTTTCTACAAACTGATCTATGGATTCAATATAATTTCAAAGAAAATACCAATAGGTATTTTTGAAGTAATTGACAAAAGAATCATAAAATGTTTGTAGAAATAGAAATTACCTAAAATAACCCAAAATAAAATTTGAAAAAGAAAAACCAAGTTGGAAAAATATACAATTATAGTAATTAAGATAGTATGAAATTGGAGTGAAGACAAACAGATCAATGAAACAGATTAAGAGTTCAGAAATAGATGCTCACATAAATATTTAACTGATTTTTGCAAAGATGCCAAGGCAGTTTAATGGGTACAGTCTTTTCAATGAACTGTACTAAAACAAATGAATATCCAGATGAGCAAAAATTGAATCATGATGCCTACCTCACACCACACACACAAAGATAATTTTAAATGGGTCATAGGCCTAAATACAAAAGTGAAAACTAAAAAGAAAACATAGGAACAAATCTTTGCCACTTGGAGAAAGCAAAAATTTCTTAGATTAGATTCATATATCAATTACCATCAACTCAAGGGTTGATAGACATCACCAAAATTAAAATCAACTGCCCCTTCAAGGACACTGTCAAGAAAATGAAAAAGAAATCCACAGAGAGAAAATATTCACAATACACATATCTGAGAAAGAACTTCTATCCAGAAAATACAAAAAAAAAATCCTAAAAAAGGACAAATGACCAAAAGATGGGCAAATGACTTGAAAAGCCATTTCACAAAAGATATACAATGGCCAGTTTGCACAAAATGCTCATCACCATCACTCATCAGGGAAACACAAACTATAAACACAATGTTATATTACTATTCAACCACTAGAGTGGTTATAAAGTCTAACAATACAAACTGTTGATGAGAATGTGGAACTGAACTCTTTATAAAATGCTAGTGAGAATATAAAATGGTATGATCACTTTGGAAAACAATTTCTCGTAAAGTTAAATATTCAACTTTTTCATAGAAATATTCAAATTTCTGTGACCCAGAAATTTCACTCCTTTTTACTCAGATGAAATACAAACATATGTTAACAAAAAGATTTACAGAAAAATGTTCACATCAGATTTATTCATAGTAGGCAAAAAAATTGAAACAATGTAAATAGGAGAATGGATTAATAATTGTGATATATTCATACAAGAAACACAGCTCAGCTCTAAAAGGGAACACACTACTTATACATGCAACAACATGGATGAACATGAAAAACATTATGATGATTAAAAGAAGCCAGAAATTGATTTCTTTCATATGAAGTTTTAGTACAGGCAAAGCTAATCTATGGTAATATGGACCAGAACAATGATTTCTGAAGGGGATGATGGTAGGGCAACTGATAGGAAAGAGGCAAAAGGAACTTTCTGAGGAAGATCATTGATCCATACCTTTATAGAGGTATAAGTTACATAGTAATATATATTTGCCAGAACCAAATGAACTGTATACTTAAGATATGTACATTTTGCCATACATAAGTTATGCCTCAAATTTAAAAGAAAACACAAGAAGAGCAAAGGACCAGAGATTCAGAAGTTCTAGGAAAAGAGTAGCATTTGAGCTGAACTTTAGCTATGAAGATGGTACGGTAATACTATCTTTCCTTGGTATACAGTGTGGTTAGAGTAAGAGATTAAAATGAGCTTATTCCCACAAGAATTCTTCATTTGTACTTCATAAAGTATAAATTCATCTATAAATGTTATTTTCATTTATGTATAGCATCAATTATAAATATTAATAATATGATCATCAAAAATTAACTTCTTTCCCCTCTTAACCCAGGCCAGCTCCTAGTCAGTTTACCCTCTGTAATCTGTATGTCCCTGCTTCGTGGCTGTGATGGTCCACACTGTTAAATGGTCTCCCTGCCGCAACTCACCCTGATTCTCAGACTAATGTTCATTTGCCTCCCTGAAGCCTTGCCTTCTTCCTACCACTCTTCATCCACATCAAGATTCCCAGCTGTTTACATCATCAAATCCTCTCCCAGACAAAAAACCTCTGAAATGCAGCCTCACCCTCCCTACCTATACAAATGTATTCCTAATTATTCCTAATGGCCATACTATGGCAGTTAAGTCAGCTTCCTCATTCTGGGCCCAAAATATACTCAGTCGTGATGCCCACTATCCACTGGTAACACTTTTCCTCCATCCCTCTT
Source organism: Smutsia gigantea (assembly GCA_032199065.1). Lineage (NCBI taxonomy): Eukaryota > Metazoa > Chordata > Mammalia > Pholidota > Manidae > Smutsia > Smutsia gigantea. Next base: position 174,215 of record JAVSCE010006554.1, read on the forward strand.
CCCATCAAAACCTTTAAGAACTAACTTTTCCTTCTCTATGACACACTCACTGAGTACCACTCAGCCCACACTCCCATCTGGCTACCACCTGGTCCCCAACCCTTGACTGCACAACATTCCATGAAAGTTGTCTATTCTCTCTGGCTCCATCTCCTCGCTTCTATTCACTCAACGACTTTTATGTAGCTCTGTCATCCCCACTCCAAGACAGCCAAGATCACTTACAACCTCTCCACGTCCCCAAATCCAAAGAACACTTTTTACTCATCTCACTTGACAATTCAGAAACACTGGTAACAACTCTCTCCTTAAAAATTGTGCAAACCTTAGCTTTCATAGAACATTCCCGTTTCTCTGGACAGCCCTCCATTTCCTTTGCAAGCTCAACATGCTTTATCCATCAAATTCATACTAGAGTTCCTCCCCATGAGTTCCTTTTATGCTTTCACCTTTCTCTGTAGTCAGTAACTCCTAATTTTCTATCTCCAAACCAAACCTCTTCTATAAACTCTAGGTCTTGATATCCAAGGTAAATCTCTTCTCTTAGATATTTTAAATGTACCTCAGTAGAACATGTCCATAACCTTTCATTCACCCCAAATCATGCTCTTTTCCAGGGTTTCCTGTCTTGGAGAATGGGACCACCATCCACCAAATCACATAAGCCATAAACTGCAAGACATTGTTCAATATCCATCTCATTATCCCTATACATTTAATCCATCACCAAATCTTTTTCATTTTATCTGCTACAACTTTTTTTAAATCACTTCATTTCTCTGGATCCTGACTATAATTTCCTAATTCCAAGCTTCCATCTCTTTCCTAGACCACTCCAATAGCCGTCCAATTGGTTTACTCTGACCCTCTCTAGGATTCCTTCAATAGATTGTCCACTCTGAAGCCAGACAGGTCTTTACAAAATTCAAAGTGGATCATGTCCCCTCCCTGCTTTAACACCCATCAATAGCTTATCATGGGTCTCAGAATGCCCAAATTCTTTCCATGGCCTATAATGACTCAATGTCTGTCAAATCTCAGGTCTCACCATTCTGCCCCTTGCCCTGAGTATGACAGCCATACTGATTTTTCTTATATTCTTCAAGTTTTCTCCCACTGTAGGACCTTCTGAATTGCCATTCTCTCTGCCAAAACATCAGTCCTTTCCCTCTGCATCTGGCTGACACCGACATTTATTTAGAGCTTAACTCAATTGTCCTGACAGTGAATCTTTCCCTGACCGTCTGACTGGGCCATCCCTAATAATTTGACATACTCTTCCTCACAGCACTTATCAACAGTTGTCATTTTATCCCTAATTGTGTAATGACATGATTAATGTATATGTACAAGGACAGAGCCTGCATCAGTTTTGCTTACCATTTGATCCCAGATTACCTAACACAGTGCCTGGCACATGCTTGCTTATTGGTTGGCTATATCAGTAAGCAAATAAATTAATATATTCTTTACATATATCTTTACATAATTGGTGTCATGAAATTTAGTATGCAATGCCTTTCTAAATACCTCATATACGCTATTTTTCTCTTATCAAATGGATGATATATAACTCAGGGCTATGAATTTTGTGCCCACTGTCCACATCAGAGTTGCAAGTGATTATTTATTGATTAAAGTAATTGATTAAAGTATTGATCAAGGACATTAAAAGTCTTACTGAGGGGGGTTTTCTTTCCCCAGAACTACCCAAACCAGTGTTTTTCAAACTTTTTTTTTAATTGAAGCTCATAGCAAGAAATTAATTTTATGTACTGACTTAAAATTGCTTATACATATGCACATATGTACACAAACACACAACTGAAATGCTTCTCAGACAACACTTATCCTTACTACATGAGGTGTACTCTTCTTCTATTCCATTTCAGTTTTTTTGTTGTACTAGTCAACACCCATTAAATCCACTTTACATACCCCAAAGTAAGGGTTGTATCAGTTTTTAAAATGGGTTTTAAATTATCCCTAAGGCCCTGCAGACCACCCTCTGTCATAAACAGACTTGTTTTCAAGACATGTTTTAGGATTTGGATCAGAATTTATAACTCTTCCTAATTAACTCTGCTATTAAAAACATTAAACTTCCCCAACATACCATTTTCAATAAGCCCCATAATGGGAAAACTAAGACTCCAACTCAGCAGGATGTGGCTATCACTATTCATTTGTTGTTGGCATATTATTTCACTTACACTCTAGTAACTCTATGTATAACAAAACTGATTAACAAAAGTGACCATTAGCTGAGCCCCCATTCCATGCTGGGCATTGGGCCAGATGTCAAATATCTTATCTCTAATCTGGAAAATGACTCCATTCTTCAGTGAATCAGAAACTCACCAAGCCCAGATTCCCCAGCAGGTCAGAAGCAGCATCTAGAACAGAAGGTCCCTAAATTTTACTTCTTGACTGAGCTATTTGTAAATTCAAAGTTTTTCTAAGAGAAATTGTGACTCTCTTTTTTTTTCTTCTTCTTTTTTTTTTTTTGCTTCAATGGAAAAATAGGAAGACTAGGAATGAAGGGGAAGTCCTAAAACAACTCAGTGCAGGGAGAACTAATTCTAATATTAGCTGGAAGGCAGAGTTGTTTATGAAAAAGAACACAGAAGTTAGAATCAATCCTATTTTTCAAAATATATACTTGATTTTAACCAATAACATAGAATATAGGCAGTTCAGATACTGCCAGATACACACTGGAGTATTTGCTCCCATAGTCAATCAGACTTACTAACTCAGAGAGTTTTTTTAAAACCAACTTAAAGTTTTTAAAAAATCTAGAAAATATGCTTGCCATTCACCTTTATGCTTCAAGTTTGAATCCATTAATTTAGACCGTCAGAGAGTGAAGTACCTAACGGTGTGCTCATCAGTTCTCACTTCAAGGTCTTAATGACTGCACGTTAGCAACATGTGCTCTGGGTTTATGCAGGACAAGCATAAGAACTGAACTGCTGCTATCATTTCTGAATGTTTTATAAAACCATAATGGAGAAAATTAACCACAGTGCTGGGTCCTTCATATAACATGTCATCAACTGGTAAATAGTGATAATAATCAAATTATCACAAAGAACCCTGTTTCCAATCTGCCAGCATTTGGATCCCCTCTGAAGAACCTGTTGAGTTTTAATTAGGTTATTGGTTTCCTCAAATGCAAACTGGAGTCAGCAATACCCACCACTCGGGGTAGTTTATGGAGATTAAGTAGTATGAGCAAGATCTTTATAAACGTAACTATTGAAGCAAATAGTCTTTATAAACTATTAACTGTTATTGTTTATTATGTACAAGTTCTTTTACAACTGTGTCATATATGTGACCATCACCATCCTCAGTGTTATGGACTGAATGTTGTGTCTTCCCAAAATTCATGTGTGAGTTCTGTATGTGTATGTGTACAAGCAAAGAACCTGGAAAATGAATTTTTAAATGCTGACACTGCAAACTAAAACCTATAAAATTATATTTATCACTGAGAGCTAAACTACAAAATAAAACATTAGGAAGAATAGAGTAAAAAAGAAAGGGAAGACAAACGCACCCCCATGTTATCACAGCACTATTTACAACAGCCAAGATATGGATGTAACTTAAGTGTCCATCCATAGATGAATGGATAAAGATGTGGTAGATTTACACAATGGAATATTTATTATTCAGTCATAAGAAGAAAACAAATCCTACCATTTGCAACAACATGCATGGAGCTAGAGGGTATTGTGCTAAATAAGCCACGCAGAGAAAGACAAGTACCAAATCATTTCACTCATTTGTGGAGCATAACAATGAAGCAAAACTGAAGGAACAAAACAGCAGCAGATTCACAGACTCCAAGAAGGTACTAGCGGTTACCAAAGGGGAGGGGTGTGGGAGGGTACATGGGAGGGAGGGAGAAGGGGATTGAGGGGCATTACAATTAGCACACATAATATAGCGGGGTCATGGGGAAGGCAGTATAGCACAGAGAAGACAAGTAGTGACTCTATAGCATCTTACTACACTGATGGACAGTGACAATAATGGGGTGTGGGGCGGGACTTGATATGTGTGAATGTCGTAACTACAATGTTGCGCACGTGAAACCTTCATAAAAGTGTATATCAATGATATCTTAATTTTTTAAAAAGGGAGGGAGACAAACTTATTTGAGTGTTAATTAGATGGAAATTGCTAAATATTAGATATTTAATACTTAAACTGTCCAGGTGCTCCTCTCAGAAATTTGTCTATCAGTTGAAACACAATATGTATATTTGAAATATTCATGCAGCTGTCCCATTTCTCTGTAGTCATGAAAATTATAGTTCCCGTTAATGTGAAATCTGGTATTGTTAACAAATATTAAGAACAAGATAGCAAATTAAATAAAATTGTTTCCCAGAAAATTTTAATTTCCTATGGCTTTAAAACATGGCATGGAAAAGCAATCTCATTACTGAGGACTAACTTGTCTGCAAAGGAGAAAAGTTGCAAATCTAGAAATTGAGATTGGTTCAGAAGTTTTGAAAACAGAGCTCTTAAGGAAATTGCCCAGAAGTCTTGGTGACCATCACCATCCTGTGTTACAGACTGAGTGTTGTGTCCTCCCCAAATCCATGTTGAAATCTGCCTCACATGTGATGGTAACAGGAGGGAAAGCCTTTGGCATGTGGTTAGGATTCGATAAGGACATGAGGGCGAGTCCCGCAGGAATGGGATTAGTACCCTTGTAAGGGTGAGAGGAGAGCTTGCTACCTCTGCTCCACCGCCCAGCACGTAAGGAGATAAGTCAGCTGTCTGCAACCAGGAAAAGGGTTCTCACCAGAACCCAATCATACTGGCACCCTGATTTCAGACTCCCAGCCTGCAGAACGATGAAAAATAAATTTCTGTTGTTTACAAGCCAATCAATTTGTTTTTTTTTATTACAGCAGCCAAATAGATTAAAACATTCATTAACCAGTCCTGACAGGGAAAAACCCAGTTCTGATTCATCCTCATGGCTCTTAGCACACCAAGAGCCATGAACTCTGAAAAACTGAACCTGCTTTTGGATCCAGGAAGAAACATCTCATGCCCAAAGAGTTCAAATATATAATATGTTTCTGTGAGAAGGTCCTAAGAATCAGGTCATTTGCCCTACCAGGTGGTAGTAGTCCAGTACATTTCAGAAGCTATAATTCCACACCTGAGCACATTCCCTCAAGGGTTATGAGAGAGTCCAAAATTAAATCTCAGGCCCCTAATTCAAAATGGCCCATTAGGAATCATTAGGAGTACTTCTCGATTTCGAGTGCACATTCAATTGGGATGGAGGTTGAGGAGGTCTGGAGGGATTGGGGGCTTGGTCACAGGAGTTACTCGCTCCAGGCCCAATCCCCAAAGATTCTGTTTTAATTACTGTGGTGTAAGATCTAGGCATCAATTAAGTTTTTCAATTTTCTCAGGTGGTTCCAAAGTTCAGCTAGGATGGAGAAAAAATAACCTACTGCAATAATTCCTAAATGTTGGCAGCTGCAATAGAATCTTATCGTGAGTGTCAAACATGTCAAAAATACAGATCGCTAAATTCTAAGGGAGACACACTGAATAGACTCCATTAAGGCGCAACAGAGTAAAGTCTCATGCTTAGCCACGTCTGGGACACTGTGATCTAGCACCTGCTACTCCAAGTGTGAACCAGGATCACCTGGGAGTTTATTCACAATTTTACAATTTATTCACAATGCAGAATCTGGGACCCACCCTAGACCTGATGAATCAGAACCTGCATTTTAACAAAATGAATGGGAAAGCAGGCCAGGAAAGTAAAGAACTCAGCTAATACAAGAAAAAGATGTCTGGTGAGGGGAAAACACAGAACCAGCAGCCCTCACGGTCTAAGACTTGCTATTCTATCATATTATCTGCCTAAACTTTTGTTTTGCTTTGTTTTAATATAAAGAAAGCACTTCCTCTTCACAGTGTTATTTCTTAGGCAATAGGAAAATACCTACACTCAATACTACTGCATATTAATATCATTCCTTAAGGAGATCATATATAAACCATGAGGTTAATTATCCTAGCTGACAGAAATTTCTGGAAGAAGAGAAACTATAGTCAGCCATGAAAACAGTATAAAAGCAAGTGAGATGTTTCTTCCCTTTCTACAGCAACTCCAGGAAAAAAAAATGTTTGCTTCTGTGCTGCTCCAACACTACCTATATCTGGCAATTTTTTGAGTTGTTTTTTTTTAATGAAAACTGTACCCTTGTCTGATCTGGAAACTCTATGGACATTAACAATGGTGGAACACCTTTTTTGGGTTAAACCTCTCCCCCACCTTCTCTTTCTATTCCCAACCTCCTTCAGTCTCTCTCTTTCTTCCCCACCCTCTCATATTTTTAATGCAAATTACCCTAGAGAGACTTATTTCAGAGCATTGACATAGAGAAGTTTCCAGATGTTTTAGGAAGTGATAAGACACACAGAAGAATTTTAGAGGACTAAGGAAAAGAGAACACATAAAGTGGAGGTATGAAGGGACAGGGCTTCTTAAAAAAGAAGCCAGAAATACTAAATAAAACATTTTCACTAATGCAGTTTTTCCAAGGTCTCGGGCTACCTCTGAGGGAAATCAACAGGATTCCCTCCAACTGTATTCATTCAGTCCTAGCTTTGGAGACACACCACCCAGAAATCAGCAGTGTTATTCTGAAAGCCTTAAAACCTTGGGACAGAGCTCCTCCAGCAGAGGTTCAGTGCAGGCAGAAAGCTGGAAATCTGTCCAAGGCTGTTTCAAGCTGCTCCCACTGGATCCCTAGGGACCTCTGTGAAAAAGGTGCCCAAAGGTCCATGATTCATCCCACCCTCCATAATCGATGATCAAGAAGGGAAACTCGAACCTTAAAAGCAGCACAATAAAATGCATATAGCAGTAACTGACGTTTTCTAAACAGGATTTGTTGAGGAGGGCATTTCAACAATGATGACTGTGAAATATTCATGATAAATTTAGGTTTTGGTTTGGGACTTTGGTTTTACTTGAAAATTTACTTTCTAATTTGAATCACCTCTTATTAAAATATGAAGTTACATATTTCTAATCCACAAGAACACTCATACTGACCAAACTAATTGCCTGGTCTGTGATACTCTTTTCTGACCCTCTGTAAGAATACAGAAATCATCTTGGTACAGTCACACTGAACTAAACTCCCTTTGTCTATGTTCTTCTTTACTCCAAGGGAATGGAAAGGGTACTAGATGACAAAGTGATGGTGCAGGTGATCTCTAGAGCTCCACTCCAAACCTGGCTCTCTTCCAGTTTTCCCCGCATCAGGGAAGTCTTCCCTTCCTCTGTCTATACCCAGTTGCTTGACCCAAAACCCTAAAAGTCATGCTTCACACCTCTTCATCCACGCCATCCATTTCCTCATTCAACCCTAATAAGTCCACCAACAAAACACATCAGATGCATCTGCTTCTCTCCATCTCTAGTGGTGTCATCCCAGGCCAAGCCACAATCATCTCTTGCCCAGACTATTGCAACAGTCTCCTCACTGGTCTCTCTACTATCGCCCCTCCTCCTTCCAACACAAATTGCCGTTACACAGCAAGTAATCCTTGTGGCCAGGAGATGTGTCCACTGCACTTGGAATGCAAGGCAAAGTGTTACCCTGCACAGCCAGGCTGTCTGTCTGTCTACCCTTGTTTCCTGTCTTTCTTTTTTTGAGCCACTGCAATCCAACTACACTGGTATTTAAGCTTCACAAACTTAGCCACTCATTTTCTCTCTCTCTCCTTAGGACTGTTCACATGTTTTTCCTTTGCCTGAAATATCCTGCCCACTTATCATCTAGTTACCTCTTACTTTAGGTCTCAATTTAACACTTCTTCCTTAGAAAATCCTTCCTTGACACTACCATCTCCCAGTCAAAATTAGCCTCTCACACTTGATCACAGCACCCTCTCCTTTTCCTTCAAAATGTTTACCACAATTTGTAATTATATAGTTGATATGTGTTTGCTAAATGCCTGTCTCCCCCTACCAGACTCCAAGTTCCCATGGGGCCAGAGACTGTTTGTTCATCGCTTTATACGCACAAGTATTTCTTGAATAAACAAATCAAATACAAAAATTATGATTCACTATCAACGTCACACAGTTAATTACTAGAGCAATGCCAGACATTGTCAAGAATATAAGTAAGGACAATGGTGGGTATTTTTTGTCAAAGAACTGACAATTCTGACAATTCTGGTGTTCCCAAGCAGATTTCCCTGCATTCTGGAAATCTGTGATTTTAAATAATGGAGTGTATATTATTTTTTAAGTTTGTTTTCTGGGTGATATCTCTATACATATCTAAGTTTCATAGAACAGTAACAGTGGAACCCCTGAAGAACATACAGTGCATTTTATTTGGGTTAAATAAAATCCTAGCCCAGATGGCTACACAAAAGTATTAATGACTTATATGCCATGCCCACATCCACAATGTTGATTTCTGATAGATGCAATGCCCACTTCTAAGTCGATAATAGAATATAAGGCTGGTATCTTTCAGGTCCTTACAAATACATCTTAATCCTACAGCTCTACAGCAAGGAAATGTGTGCACCTATGTGTGTGTAGACATACTTTGTACCTTCCACAATGAGACTAATTATTATATAACAATATGGGCAACATTAAGCAGACCATCACTGTGGGAGTTTGAAATATGCAAAAAATATCTGTTAATTTATTCAAACTTGTTCAGCTGTCATCAAAGATAAAAATATGCCTCTACTTTTCATCTACTTCAAGATCAAAGGTACATTTTTAAGTTTCTGTGATTCTTTGATGGCATTAACTTCATCATTCTCCTTCTTGCAACAATGATTCAAAATTCATGAGATACTTTAACATGTATTTCTGAAATTCTAATGGTAGCTTTTTGTTATAGAAAAGTATTTCTCCAAACACAAAAAAAAGAATGTTGAACAATTCAAGGTTTCTACTTTTAATAACAGTCATTTTGTTCATGAGAAGACGGGTTTCTTAAAAGTACACTTCTCAGCTCAAGATGGCGGAATGAGTAGGGTGGCGGAAATCTCCTCCCAAGACCATATAGATTTTTGAAAATACAACAAATACAACTATTCCTAAAAGAGTGACCAGAAGATACAGTACAACAGCCAGGCTACATCTACATCTGCGAGAACTCAGCATCTCACGAAAAGGGTAAGATACAAAGCCTTGACTCTGCAGGACCCGTGCACTCCCCCCACCCCAACTCACCAGTGGGAGGAAAAGAATCAGAGTGGGGAGGGAGTGGAAGCACAGGACAGCTAAATAACCAGCCCTAGTAATCTGCACTGGGATCACAGATACACATTGCATGGTGTACTGGATAGTAGAGAAATGGAAAAGAAGTAAAATCTGAGGTGGAGACTGCGAGCAGGTCCCCACAGCTGGCTCCCTTGGGACAAAAGTGGGCATTTTTAAAAGTCTTAAAGGGACAAGGACTCAACAACTGGACAAAATTGTCCCAGCACACTCAGCCCAGCAGGCTTGGAATACACAGGACCTCCAGGCTACCTAACCCCCTGGGGGGGTAACATAGCCCCAAAGCCCCTCACAGAGATAAGCAGCCTGCCATTCATTCCCCCTGGCTGGCACTGCAAGCAAACCGGCTGACCCGCCACGGCTGCAGAGCAGCCAGAGAACAGCCCCGCCAACAACCACACAGTCTCCTCCTGGCGTGCAGCTAACCAGGACAGACAGAGGAAGCCAGAGCAATGTCTGGAAGGCACAAAGGGGCGCCGTTCTTGCACGAGAACACAACCAGCACGTCTGCCACCCCCCCCCACAGTGTGCAAGGCTTTCCCAAAGGCTGCCCCGCCCACGGCAGCCCAGGAGATTATCCCAGAGACTGCTCTAAGTGTGCAGATAGATAGCGGAAGCTAGAGCAAGGTCCGGAAAGCAGAAAGGGGTGCCGTTCTCGCAGGAAAACAAACCCGGCGCAGTTGTGACACCCCACAGTGCGCTAGGCTATCCTAAGGGCTGCCCACCCACAGCAGCTTGGGAGATTATCCCAGAGACTGCTTCCGGCGTGGGGGTAGATGACAGAGGCAGCGGAATCCAGAGCAAGGTCCAGAAGGCACAAAGGGGCACAGTTCTCCCAGGAGAATACATCTGACATGGCTGTGACCCCCCCCCCCCAGTGCACTAGGCTATCATGAGGACCTCCCCACCCACAGAAGCTCAGGAGATTATCCCAGAGACTGCTCCAAGCGTGCGGGTAGATGGCACAGGCAGCAGAGAAGGGCAAGGCAAACAACAAGCAGGAAGGGACTTTGTTCTCCCAGCTGACACACACACCACCTGCCTGTGACCACTTCTATTGCAATGAAAAGGCAGAAGAATCTGGTCCAGTCAAAAAATCACTCAGACAACCCCAGAGAGAGGGCCTGGGGAGATAGATATAACCAATCTTCCTGAAAAAGAATTCAAAATAAAAGTCATAACCATGCTGATGGACCTAGAGAGAAATATGCAAGACCTAAGGGATGAAGTCCAGAGGGTGATAACAGAAATGAAACAGTCCATTAGAAGGTCTTAAGAGCAGAGTGGATGAGGTGCAAGAGACTGTTAATGGAATAGAAATCAGAGAACAGGAATACAGAGAATCTGAGGCAGAGAGACATAAAAGGATCTCTAGGAACGAAAGAATATTAAAAGTACTGTGTGACCAATCCAAATGGAACAATATTTGCATTATAGGGGTAACACAAGAAGAAGATAGAGAAAAAGGGATAGAAAGTGTCTTTAAAGAAATAATTGCTGAAAACTTCCCCAAAGTGGGGAAGGAAACAGTTTCTCAGACAATGGAAGCCCTCAGATCTCCCAAAACAAGGGACCCAATGAGGAAAACACCAAGACATATAATAATTAAAATGGCCAAGATCAAAGACAAGGACAGAGTATTAAAGGCAGACAAAGAGAGAAAAAAAATCACCTACAAAGGAAAACCCATCAGGCTATCCATCATACTTCTCAACAGAAACCTTACAGGCCAGAAGAGAATGGCATGATATATTTAATGCAATGAAACAGAAGGGCCTTGAACCAAGAATACTGTATCCAGAAAGATTATCATTTAAATTTGAAGGAGGGATTAAACAATTTCTAGACAAGCAAAAGTTGAGGAAATTTGACTCGCACAAACCACCTCTACAGGATATTTTAAAGGTACTGCACTAGATGGAAGCACTCCTAAGGCTAAATAGATGTCACCAGAGAAAATAAATCACAGGAAAGAAAGCAGACCAACCAAATACTAACTAAAGGCAAAAAATAAAATCGACTATCCACAAAAGCAGTCAAAGGGAACACAAAAGAGTACAGAATAAAACACCTAACATATAAAGAATGGAGGAGGAATAAAAAGAAGGGAGAGAAATGAAGAATCATCAGATTGTGTTTAAAAATAGCTTAATAAAAGAGTTAACTTAGACAGTTAGACAGTAAAGAAGCTACCCTTGAACCTTTGCTGACCACAAAACCAAAAGCCTGCAATGGCAATAAGTACATATCTTTTGATAATCACCCTAAATGTAAATGGACTGAATGCACCAATCAAAGACACAGAGTAATAGATTGGATAAAAAAGCAAGACCCATCTATATGCTGCTTACAAGAGACTCACCTCAAACCCAAATATATACACAGACTAAAGGTGAAGGGATGGAAAAAGATATTTCCTGCAAACAATAGGGAGAAAAAAACAGGAGTTGCAGTATTTGTGTCAGACAAAATAGACTTCAAAACAAAGAAAGTAACAAGAGATAAAGAAGGACATTACATAATGATAAAGGGGGCAGTCCAACAAGAGGACATAACCATTTTAAATATATATGCACCCAACACAGGAGGGCCAGCATATGTGAAACAAATACTAACAGAATTAAAGGAGGAAATAGACAGCAATGCATTCATTTTAAGAAACTTCAACACACCACTCACTCCAAAGGACAGATCAACCAGACAGAAAATAAGTAGGGACACAGAGGCACTGAACAACACACTAGAAAAGATGGACCTAACAGACATCCACAGAACTCTACACCCAAAAGCAGCAGAATACACATTCTTCTCAAGTGCTCATGGAACATTTTCCAGAATAGACCACATACTAGGCCACAAAAAGAGCCTCAGTAAATTCAAAAAGATTGAAATTCTACCAACCAACTTCTCAGATCACAAAGGTATAAAACTAGAAATAAATTGTACAAAGAAAACAAAAAGGATCACAAACACATGGAGGCTCAATAACATGCTCCTAAATAATCAATGGATCAATGACCAAATTACAACAGAGATCAAACAATATATGGAGACAAATGACAACAACAGCACAAAGCCTCAACTTGGATGCAGCATAAGCAGTACTAAGAGAAAAGTATATAGCACTCCAGGCCTATTTAAAGAAGGAAGAACAATCCCAAATGAATAGTCTTAAGTCACAATTATTGAAACCAGAAGAAGAGGAACAAATGAGGCCCAAAGTCACTAGAAGGAGGGACATAATAAACATCAGAGAAGAAATAAATAAAATTGAGAAGAATTAAACAATAGAAAAAAATCAATGAAGCCAAGAGCTGGTTCTTTGTGAAAATAAACAAAATAGATAAAACCCTAGCCAGACTTATTAAGAGAAAAAGAGAATCTACACACATAAACAGAATTAGAAATGAGAAAGGAAAAATCACAATGAACACCACAGAAATACAAAGAATTATTAGAGAATACTATGAAAATCTATATACTAATAAAATGGATAACCTAGAAGAAATTGAGAACTTCCTAGAAAAATACAACCTTCCAAGACTGACCAAGCAAGAAACAGAAAATCTAAACAGACCAATCACCAGCAATGAAACTGAAGCGGTAATCAAAAAACTACCCAGGAATAAAACCCCCAGGCCAGAAGGATTCACACCTGAATTTTATCAGACATATAGGGAAGACATAATACCCATTCTCCTTAAAGTTTTCCAAAAAATAGAAGAGGAGCGAATACTTTGAAATTCATTCTATGAGGCCTGCATCACTCAAATACCCAAACCAGGCAAAGACCCCACCAAAAAAGAAAATTACAGACCAATATCCCTAATGAACATAGATGCAAAAATACTCAACAAAATAGTAGCAAACTGAATTAAAAAATACCTCAGGAGCATCATACACCATGATCAAGTGTGATTCATCTCAGGGATGCAAGGATGGTACAACATTCAAAAATCCATCAACATTATCAACAAAAAGAAGGATAAAAACCACATGATCATCTTCATAGATGCTGAAAAAGCATTTGACAAAATTCAACATCCATTCATGATAAAAACTCTCAACAAAATGGCTATAGTGGGCAAGTACCTCAACATAATAAAGGCCATATATGACAAACCCACAGACAACATCATACTTAATAGCAAGAAACTAAAAGTTTTTCACCTAAGATCAGGAACAAGACAGGGATGCCCACTCTCCCCGCTGTTATTCAACATAGTACTGGAGGTCCTAGCCACGGCAATCAGACAAAACAAAGAAATACAAGGCATCCAGATTGGTAAAAAAGAAGTCAAACTGTCACTATTTGCAGATGACATGATATTGTACATAAAAAACCCTAAAGACTCCACTCCAAAACTACTAGAACTAACATCTGAATTCAGCAAAGTTGCAGGATACAAAATTAATACACAGAAATCTGTTGCATTCCTATATACTAACGATGGACTAGCAGAAAGAGAAATCAGGAAAACAATTCCATTCACAATTGTATCAAAAAGAATAAAATACCTAGGAATAAACCTAAACAAGGAAGTGAAAGACTTATACCCTGAAAACAAGACACTCTTAAGAGAAATTAAAGAGGACATTAAGAAATGAAAACTCATCCCATGCTCTTGGCTAGGAAGAATAAATATTGTCAAAATGGCTATACTACCTAAAGCAATATACAGATTCAATGCAATCCCTACCAAAATACCAACAGCATTCTTTAATGAACTGGAACAAATAGTTCTAAAATTCATATGGAACCACAAAGGACCCTCCAATAGCCAAAGCAATCCTGAGAAGGAAGAATAAAGCAGGGTGGATTATGCTCCCCAACTTCAAGCTCTACAAAGCCACAGTTATCAAGACAATTTGGTACTGGCAAAAGAACAGACCCACGGACCAGTGAAACAGAATAGAGAGTCCAAATATTCCCAAGCATCTATGGTCAATTAATATACGATAAAGGAGCCATAGATATACAATGGGGAAATGACAGCCTCTTCAGCAGCTGGTGTTGGCAAAACTGGACAGCTACATGTAAGAGAATGAAACTCGATCATTGTCTAACCCCATACACAAAAGTAAATTTGAAACAGATCAAAGACCTGGATGAAAGTCATGAAACCATGAAACTCTTAGAAAAACCACAGGCAAAAATCTCTTGGACATAAACATGAGCAACTTCCTCATGAATATATCTCCCTGGGCAAGGGAAACAAAAGGAAAAATGAACGAGTGGGACTATATCAAGCTGAAAAGCTTCTGTACAGCAAAGGACACCATCAATAGAACAAAAAGACATCCTACAGTATGGGAGAATATATTTTTAAATGACATATCCGATAAAGGGTTGACATCCAAAATACATAAAGAGCTCACGCACATCAACAAACAAAAGCAAATAAGCCAATTAAAAAATGGGCAGAGGATCTGAACAGACAGTTCTCCAAAGAAATCTGATGGCCAACAGGCACATGAAAAGAAGCTCGACATCGATAATCATCAGAGAATTGCAAATTAAAACCACAATGAGATATCACCTCATACCAGTAAGGATGGCCACCATCCAAAAGATGTTGGCGAGGATGTGCTGAAAGGGGAACCCTCCTACAGTACTGGTGGGAAGGTAATTTAGTTCAACCACTGTGAAAAGCAGTATGGAGTTTCCTCAAAAAAATCAAATAGAAATACCATTTGACACAGGAATTCCACTTCTAGGAATTTACCCTAAGAATGCAGCAGCCCAGTTTGAAAAAGACATATGCACCCCTATGTTTATCACAGCACTATTTACAATAGCCAAGAAATGGAAGCAACCTAAGTGTCCATCAGTAGATTAATGGATAAAGATGTGGTACATATACACAACGGAATATTATTCAGCCATAAGAAGAAAACAAATCCTTCCATTTGCAACAACATGGATGGAGCTAGAGGGTATTATGCTCAGTGAAATAAGCCAGGTGGAGAAAGACAAGCATCAAATGATTTCACTCATCTGTGGAGTATAAGAACAAAGAAAAAACTGAAGGAACAAAACAGCAGCAGACTCACAGAACCCAAGAATGGACTAACAGTTACCAAAGGGAAATGGACTGGGGAGGATGGGTGGGAAGGGACGGACAAGTGGGAAAAAGGGGCATTACGATTAGCAGACATAATGTAGGGGGTAGCACGAGGAGGGCTGTACAACACAGGGAAGACAAGTAGTGATTCTACAGAATCTCACTACGCTGATGGACAGTGACTGTAATGGGGTAGGTGGTGGGGACTTTATGATGGGGGGAGTCTAGTAACCATAATATTGCTCATGTAATTGTAGATTAATGATACCAAAATACAAAATAAAAATAAAAAAGTACACCTGTCAGAATCATTAGAAGCAAAATATAACTGCAGTAATGCCCTATATGATTCACAAACTCATAATAAAACAGAAAATCTTCACCCTGATATACATAGTGACATATTTTTACTGGATCTTATTTCACTGATTTTTCTTAAAATACCTACAGTCATAAAATACTCCCTAGTTATAATCTTGTGTATAGCTAAATCAGTCAAGATGTGTTTATAAGCAGGAAAAAGTATTACATATTTAATGTTTAAGCATCATTTTTTGATCTTGCAAATAAACCTTGTTTTTACCAGTGAACTGCATCTGTCCTGAAGGGATGACATTTTTTCTTTGAAGTTAACCTTTTAAGACAATCAAGCACTAACATCAAGATAACCAATGAAGAATTTCAATTAAAAGACTAGTCTAACCTGCACACCTGGTAGAAACGGAAAAGCAAGACTTTTTGAATGCATTTACAAGCCAATTAATTTTCTAAAGCTTTGTCCTACTTTTTAATTTCTACTATCTATGCAATAGGAGGTAATTGTTCAAGGGAAAGATACAGATCACAAATTCAACTCATTTCTCTCCTTTGCCAGATTTCACTGGGCCAGTTATAGAGAGAAGCTGACATTTCTCTGCCTTGTTCTTTGGCTTCTCCCAGCACTGCCGCCTACTGAGGTAAGAACTGCTGTTTCTTTGACTGGAAGTAATAGTTTTTTTGTTGCGGGCGACAAGGGGTGTTAGGTTGATTGGTTCAGGTTCTATTTTTTTTTCTCCAAGAGGTAAGCCAAAATAAGTAAAGTGAATCCAAATGCTTTTAAGCTCAGATCCACCAGTTAATGACTTAGGAACATCTCAACTATTTAACACTTTGAGTTCTTCAGGTTAAAAAAAGAAAAGAAAATCTCCACTGCCTTCCCTTATCTAGAAAAAATAAGAAAAGGTGAATATTTATTAAGCCCTTACTATGATGGGGCACAGTGCAAGATCTGCAGCTTTGCTGAGTCCTTACAGCAACCTTGCAAGGTAGTTAGTATAATCCTGGAGAGCCCTGTTGTGTCACTGGGGTCTAAGGACTAAAGCCAGAACAGGAGCTGTGTCAGGAAGAGAGAAACACCTTTGCTCTGTATTGAGCACTGTCACCTGAGCCTTGGAAATGCCCCACAGAGTAAGAATACTAGTCACCTTGACTATGGTTGCTCTAGGAGAAAGAAACTGCTTCAGAATGAATAAAGAGAACATTATCACACCTTTCATTCCATTCTCTCAGAGGAGACATTCTGTTTCTGAGCCCAATTAATGAGGCAATTTTTTTCTTTTAAGCTGCAATTCTTTGGTCCATCATATTCATATACATTGGCTGCATATGATGTCAGTTATGGACATGTTTCATGTCCTGAGATGAGTCAAATAGTGAATGGGCATGAATTCACTTACTCCGCCCATAGTATTTTTAGGGGGGACAAAAGAAGCACATAGCTAAAGTCTTACCCCTAAGCATTGGTGATCTGGTATTATACTAAGAGGGAAGCCAAAGATGACCCTAAGCTTTCTAGAATAAAAGACTAAAATACTAAAGACACCTTCAACAGAAATGGGGAAATGCCAAAGAAAGTCTGTTTGAAGATGGTATGTTCAATGATATGTTCAATTCTGACCACACGGAGTTTTAGATGACCTGTGAGAAGCACAAGGAGAGAAATTACCTAGGCCCCTGGAAACAGGACTGGAGCACAGAGAAGATGAAATTACAACAGAGGACAAGCCTGCTCTGAAAGAGAGGGTAAAGGAGTAAGAAAGATGGTTCAAGGTTGAAGATGGATGACTATTTATTCTTTAAGAAAAGGGAGAGGAGGAAAGGGGAGGGGAGAGAAGGGGAGAAGAGGAGAAAGAGAATAGAAAAAGAATCCAGGAAAACAGCCAAGAGAAAGTGCCAAGACATGAAAGCCAAAAAATTAACATGTGTGTGAAGACATGAGGGGAGCACAGTCTCAAAATCTGCTAAGACAGAAAAATTTGGACAAATAAGAAGCCTTTGGATTCACGAGAAGAATGATCACGTGTAACCTTCTAGGAAGTTTCAACATTATGGCATTGCCAGTAATCAGTTGAAAAGAGGTACAAAAGGAAATGGTCGCCAATAATTAAAGCCATCAGCCACAGACGGTGCATTAAAAAATGTAAACATCTAAATGATAATGACTAACATCACTGATACTGGTAGAGTGCTTGTTATGTGCCAGACACTGTCCTCAGCACACTGCATGCATTACCTCATTTAATCCTCACTCCAACACCGTAAGCTACATACTTCTGTTTTACAGGGGAGAACACTAGATGAAGTTAACTTGCAGAGCGAATAATCATCAGAGCCAGGACTCTAATGCAAGCCTCCAGAACCTATAGCTTCTAACCAATTTGTACACCATCCCTCAAAGAAAAAAAAAGGAGAAACATTGTCTTTATCATTGTGTTCTTTATGTATCCCCAGTGCTTGAATGAGTACCTAGTACACAGTAGGCACTAAGAAAACTTTCATTTCATTAATCAACAACTAGAAAAGGTATGAGGGTCAAGCAAAAGAATGGGAGTTGTTTTTAGGGGGCTTTATTCTGGGACTCTTTAATCCTCATTGAAGAGCTCCTCTATTCTTTCAATGCTGTAAACATATGAAAATAAACTCATTGTGCTTTAATTTATCCCAAGTAGAAAATATGCCAGTAGACAGAAAAGACTTATGGAAAAGATCAGGATAAAGGTTAACTTTAGCCTCAATCCAAGAGAGTTGTTTGATTTCCAGTTAAACTAAGTGATCTGAGGCTGGCCCTACAGTCTCTAAAAAGCCAAAATCCATTTTCTCTCTTCTGCTGGATGCTGCACAAGACCGCAAGCTGCTATCAATTCCAAAGAATAAAACTTCCCGTCAATAACTCCTTAATACAAAATTATAAAATAAAAATAATTTAATTAGAATCTACAAATTTCTAAGTAGTTCTTTCTTGTATAAAGTTGGCCAGCTTTTAAACCCTTAGAGATTAGAACAAAAAGGATAAAAAATATTTCAGCTGTCCATCAAGTTGGACTGGGAGATGAGCACGAAATCACTTACATGTTCACCCCTCGTGCTTTCATGAGTCCCACCTGAACTGCCCTATACAACGCAGTTTCCAGTGACTGACTAAATATTTTAAACAATGCAGTTATTCATACAGGCTTACTTAATAGATTTAATCAGCATTGTTTTGGGAGAAATCAATTGTGGTTTTGTTTAATTTAGGAGACAAAATAAAAAAGTATTGATTCAACTAGTCCTTGCTGTTAGGCACTCTTCACAGTGGAGGACATAAAAGTACGTGTAAGGTATGACCTATATCCCCAAGGAGCTGAATCATATGCCAACATCTTTACGACTTCCCAGTAATGTCTTTACCTCAATAAACTGCTGTGATTGTGCACCTAACTTCTCATCTCACATCGTTTATCTCTGGAAATCAACAGGACCTTGTACTCAGTACTTTTATTTCTCTGGTGGGACCAGAGCCCAAGAGAGAAAGAAATCCATTTCAATAAAACTTCAAATAGCTCTTCAACCACTCTTCCTTTCTAAATTATTTTGGTCTTTATTTAATTTTCCTATCTTTTCCATGTGAAAACTTAGTATATCAAAAAACTACTATCTGGAATGTATACAAATGTATCTCTTTATTATTGATTGCATCTACATAAAACCAAATACCGGTAATGTCGAAAATGCACACTGACTTATCCGACTTTATCATTGCCCTCATTCGATCAAATATCTTTCAAGACTAGGCTTTCCCAGTATTAACTTCTATAATATATAAAATGAGAATATTCAAATGATTCTTTTTAGTAACTCCTCATCAATGAAAGAGAGTTATGCCATACATTACTAAGCTAGAGTATTTGGTAGAACATACTGAAGACTCTTTTTCAGCTTTGTTGAGGTATAATTGATAAATAAAAATTATATGTATTCAAGTTATACACCCTGATGGTTTGATATGTGTAAACACTATGAAATGACTAACACAACCTAGCTAATCAACACATCCATCACCCCACATAGTTACCATTTGGTTTCTTTTTTGTATGTGAAACAAGAACATAAGGTGGGATTTTTTAAAATTCTATTCTGCTATTAGTAAAGGAAAATGTTTTATAAATGCCCATTTCCTAGAACAAATCAAGACTACTTTCTTGGACCTCAGTTTCCACAATAATCATTGCCGCTGGTTGGTTTGTGACTTATGATTCATGTTTATCTGATTTTATGACATCTCTTTTATTCATAAAATTGCTGCATGGCATATTTTAATTTTTTCCATTCATATTAATTTTGTTTGGGACATTCTGAAATGTTTCCCAATACATGGTTTCTAATCCTACCAAATAGAAAAGAAATCCTTAAAACCAAGATTCAGATATGCTGATTGACAGGAAATAAAACCTCTTAAATTAATATTATCTTTAATCATATTTTGGAGGGAGTTTAATAAAACTGTGGAATTTTGAAGAACATCTGTTTTAGCTCTGTATTTCAAGAGTTTGGATGATATCAAAATACTAGAATCAGAGGATATCCTACATAAGTAATTGTAAATCTGTGAACTATCCTTCAACAAAATCAAAGCACGGGAACTGATTTTAGTTCACCAATCTAATATAAATTATATCAAGACATACAGTAGAGCAAAAATTTTGTTGAACTAGAAACTATATATTCATCCTTCCAATATGAGCATTATTTATATGGCATTTTTCTGCAAAACTTTATATTTCATACTTATTATCACTGAAGTGGTTTACTACCATAAAATCTTTTAATCTACTAAAGTAAATGTTCTACTATTTTAAAATGCATTAAATTTATTCCTTTACATAAACTGTTTTTAATTTATCTCACTCATTTAGTCACAAAATGTTGGTCACCATTAACTAAAATATGACTGCTATAATTAAAATAAATACCTTTGTTCATTTTCCTAGATGTCTTATATTTAGATGTCTGCCAAGAGTAACAACTAACTGCATTAATTTTAACTTCCAATCAAACTTGAGGAAAAAAAGAAAGAAAATAAAGATGTGAACTGCTTGGTTCACCTGTGACAGGACCTATAGTGACCTCTTGTGGTAAATACTATCTACAGAGCTTTGGAAAACACTACAACCTTTCCCCAGGCTAGACAGTGGACAATGTGGAAACATTGCTCCTCCATGCGAACAAAACAGCTGTTATTAACAAGGAAAGCAAGATATAGACTAACCTAGAGGATTTCTTTTGGAAATCTACTAAGTTATTGTCAATTAAAATAATCATAGCTGCTCCCTTCTATTAAAAAATAGTGTCTTTATGGGTTTTCTTAGCAGAGCAGTTAAAAGATAGCGAGGTACATGGATTTCTTACACACCCTATTTCTAGAATCAAGCAAAAGATAAACAGAGGGCAATTTCTAGTGAAGACAAGTATGTCCTGGGATAAGCATCCCCATGGTCAGCAAAGTACTGCTACTGATTATATAATGCAAGTGGGCTCTAACACAAGAGACAATCCTCTGGCTTACTTATGAATATAATTTTGCAAGTGGTCAGTTTAATTTCAACTTGCAGAATATTTTTAAAATGAAAGTGATACATTATAAGGCCTGCATATACTATGTGGTTTTATCAATATTTCCTGAACAGTAGTTAAGATGTTAAAGACTATCTTTCAAGAAAAAATATCAAGAACTTTATATCCCAAAAAATTCCATTTGTTTTTCACTATTTCTTTTAAGATGGATGATACTTAAAAGGTATTTTACCATCTTTGTTTTGCTTTTAATACACTAGTTGTCTATTTACTCCCCTATAGGTTCTCTTTTAAGATCTTGGTGTTCACAAATATTAATTACAGCACAAAAATAATTTTAGATTTTCCTGTAAGAGATAATTGCATACAGAAAGTGCTTTTATGCAAGGTAGGTATTTCAAACAAAATGGAAAATTGAATATAATGAGCTTGTTCTATTCAAAGTTAAGTAGTTCATAAAATACTACCTTTTCTGTTTTCTTTTTTCCTGACTTCCTTTTTTCTCTAAAGATAAAAGCCTTCCTAGTTCCTTATAATGTTTAAAATACTAAAGGACAATAATTAAATTCTAATAAAAAAACATTACTTTGTAGTTATAATTTTTCAAAATAGCAACCTAGTTTACTGCCACTTAACTAATCATTTCTGCCTATTTGTTAAGGAATCAAAGACAACATATGAATAAAATGCTAAGACACAATCAGACTGAAGCCTTGAACATATTTTGTTCTGTTTTTTTAATGTAAAATTCCACCTAAAAGTCTTTAAAACTAATGCTTTTCTTTCAGGTATTTATCCTCCGCACACAAGTTTACTGCTCCCTACAGCCCAGTATATACTGATAAAGAGCTTGCATAAATAATTGAAATTTAAATAAGGTAAGATAGCCTAATAATGTTCCAGATACAGATTTGGTCAGTAATTACTTTGAGTAGGGGCCTTCAATGAGACATTGCACTGATGTAGTGAACTCAGCACATAGAACTGAAACTTTCCCTTCCTAGCAACTTATTTTGATCCTACTAGACAAAAATGTACCTAAATCTTGCTAATGACCTTTTATAACTTTTGGTCTTTACAACTTCTTGAAGTAACAGTGTGCTTGCTATATCTACTAGAGCATATGTTAAGAATTATTGTTATTTCTTTTGTTTGTCTAAAAGTGATCTCATCTTGCCTTTTTTCTTAAAACTAAAAAGAAGATTCCCTACTTCTACTATTTTGGATTCAGCTATAAAGTATGTTTGTATCCAACCTTCTGAATGGCCCTCATTATTTTATTTTATAGACTTTGAATCACCAGTAACAACTTGAAATGCTTTCCCATAACAGACTGAGTCAACTAAGTAAGGAAAATAAAAATCCAATCTCAAGAGGTGTAAAATAACAGCAAATAGGTTATAGTGCTACTCTAGGGCACAGAATAGGGCACTATTATTCTGGGGAATTGCAACTGAGAATTTCGGAACTTTATCAGGAAATCCTCAGGTTTAAAAGCTATATTCAGATGTACAGTACTTCTTGTTCTTTTGCTCTGCGTCACCAAGAAGGTCTCTGATGGGTTTCTAATTGGCTGAGATTACAGCTCATAAGCAAATAAATGTCCGATGTTTTCTTTTTGTGTCCATTTCCCTTTCATTTCTAATTTCCCTCCTTCTCTGTCTTTCTCTGCGCATTTCTGTTACATTCTACAGCTCTCTTTTACTCTTTGTGTGTGTGAGAGAGTTTTCCTCCTAAGCTATCTTTGTATCTGTGTAAATGCCTGTATGTTTACCTGTGTGCATCTCTTTATGTATGTTTCTATTTCATCTGATTCTCACAAAAAGATCTGATCTTTTCATTTTAAAAAAAATGACATTGTATGGAAAAAAGGAGCATTTCATGGGGGCACAGGTAAATAGACAATTCCAGCCTACCTTTCTTTAATTCCTAAATACATTGCTGACACCTTTTCTTTCTTTTTCCACTAAAGCTCTGCCAACACTTCACTTTCAATGTTGTTAAGCTAGTGAATAATGAAATCTTCACTGTGACAAACTCCATCCATCTGAGAGAATCCAGAAGGGAATTTTCTGTTAGCCTCAATTAACAATTTTCTCAGAATATTTGTGAGCGGGAATTTTTTTCTCAGAAAACATATTTCTCAGAATGAATTTTTCTATTTCTCTGCCCAGTCACATAGAAATGACAACTGTGGGGTACTCCCACGTGAATGTGTAGACCAATTTAGTACTGTAATTGTCAATCTCTGAGGTTCTCCCTATAAAAGTGGTATGAGACTTTCCAGTATTCATTATGTATACATGTGCATATACTTACTTCAAATACCTAACACACTTCAAACAAAGCTCAGAGTTTTTGAGCAGTGTATTAAAAGTTAGCCATAGCAGTTAGAGGTGGTATTTAAAATGCCAAAACGAATAAATTTTTCACTTGGTGAAAAGAAACATAAAATTAATGAAATAATTATGAAGTGTAAAAAAAATAAAACATTCATTACCTTGGATGGTAGATATAAAATGGAGACAACAGATGCAGATATTTCTAAGCCACATAAGGTAAGTCATAATTTAATGGCATATCTGAAAAGATATTCTAAAAACTGGCTCACAGTTCCAGACTGCATAAGAAGTTTCAACCAAAGAGCCTATATTGGTAAACTTGAGTCAAGGAATTCTCATCTTTCTGGTTACTGTGCAAAGCAAGAGAGAGCTATGGTTTTATTTTTTAAAGGCTCCTCTGAAAAGTCCTTGCACAGACTAAATTGCATGGAGCTGAAGTAACCCAAGAGGATGAGAAAGCTCAAATAAAACTGGTACATCTTAAATAGCTGATTCCCATAATCTTTAAATTTCCTAAACTGGTTGTTCTAATGGTAATAACCCACTGTACTTCAGGTCTTTGTATAATATTAATAGTAACTAATATTAATTAATGTCATATTAATACAAGTAATGTATGACATAGAAATTACCTGCCATTATTAATTTATACTTTATATTATCATAAAAAATTGAGAACACATTTGAAAGCACACTGGAATGGCTAACAATATGACAGGTATTTTTTTTAAACTAGACCAGGCCTATTATCTATTTTTTCAACCCAGAAAGTCTGCTTTAAACTTGCATATTTTCAGGTGTTGACTAAAGTAGATGAAACAAAGTCACAAGGCTCAAATTAAAACCAAATACTATATCAAAGATTATGAAAAATATGAACACCACACTTAAACATATATATAGTCCACAACTCAGGGAAAATATCTGCAAACCTTGTTTTAGAAGAAAGCCTAATCTAAGAATTAATATAATCTAATCTACCAGTTCAGGGAAAGCATAATGGTATTTAATTATTTATTACAATTTGAGTATGCCCCTGTCTTGCCCACTAAGCAGGAAGCTTATTGAGAAGAGAAGTATCTTAATCATTTTTTATCCAAAGAATCCCACAGAGTGTCCGTTGTGTAGGACACCCAAATAAATATTATTTCAATGAATGAATGAATAAGTAAACAATAAATTATGGAACTGCATAGAGTATTTTCATTGCTTTGATCCTAACTCTTTTGTAATCAATATTCAAAAATGTCTTTCTCATAATTCTCCAAGCAAAGGATGTCAAAATAAAACAAGAGCCCCCTGAAAGAAAAAACTTTAAATGATTATGTCTTGCTCATAAAATTGAAAATTATATAAAAAATTAAAAACAAGTGGAAGATGTGGATTTCAGTAAAATGCAAAGTTTATAAGGTCTTAAAATGTGAAATACATATATTTTGTATATATTTAAATATGTATTTAAAATATGAAGTATACATATATATAAAACCATCCCCATTCAGAATATCTTTAAAGAAATGAATGCATAAATGGGTAGTATTTTTAAGATATTTTAAGACAAAAACAGCATAACATCACAGGCAAGGTAGAATGGCAGTGTTTGAATTCGTTCTCCAGTTACTTTAAAAGCACAGTAGCTATTGCTTCCCTTCTACATTTCTCCTACATAAGTCAAATCAAATACATCGTATAGATCAAAGTAGACCAATGCACAATGAAAAAAGAAAAAACTTTAAACACAAATTTGACCATAGTTAATGCCTTCTAGGTATTGGCTGTCTATATTTTTTCAGATACTGACACTTTTTATTAAGTTCAACTCCAACAACTCTCCCAGAACAAGGTTCCTTTCAGCAATGCCACTGGGCCCAAAAGCCATTCCAGAGACTTAAATTTCATGAGGTAACCACTTTCACAACCATCGCAACTTGAGGGAAACCCTTCCACTGAGATCAAGTCCAAGAATTTGGTCAGATTCTGCAGCCTGTTTGTGGGGAAAGGATGAACAAGAGGTCCCTCATCACAGCGAAACTCAACTCTATTCTCCAGATGTATCTGCACCCCACCTGCTCCCCTTCCTCCTGTTCCGGGCTCTGGACAGGAGGAAAGGTGGGGTGAGTACATCGTGGAGAGCGGATGCAACTAACTTTCCTCAGCCATCTCGCTCCCACCCCCTCCCCAAATCAGGTCCAGCTAGTAACTGAAGCCATCGGGTTGGGCTGTCTGCATCCCCCTCCCCCCTTGAGAGAGGGACAGGATGAAGGAGGATTGGGGACACGCCTGGACAGGATGGAGGAGGAGGGTGCTCTGAACTATAACTCTTCTTACCACTGGAGCGCCTGACGATATTCTCCAAAAATGTGTTCTGCGGTGCCACCAACCCTCTCTTGCCCCCCGGCATCCTGGGTCTGGAGAGCAGCGGCCAGGATCCGCGGCGGGGGAGGGCGGGATGCAGGAAGAGAAGGTGGAGGAAAAGGAGGATAAGGTAGAAGAGAAAATTGAGCCGAAAGAAGAGGGGGCGCGGCGACGGCGACGGGGTCCCCTGACTGTGTCTCCAGCCCGACCTGGATGAGCAGCTCTGGGGAGGACGACCAGGCAGTTCATGGTAGTAGCGCTCCCCCGACCGCCGCTGCCCAGACTGTGGCGGTGCCGCACACGGGGCTCGGGAACTGCAGGCTCCGCCGGGCACAGTGCGCCTGCGCCGCCCCCGCTGTCGCTGTCCCGCCGGTGCTGATGCTGAAGCTGAGGCTGCGGCCGCGGTGGCGGTCGCCCGGGCGCGGACTCAGCATTTCTCCCCCTACCCCGCGTCCCGGGCCTGGGGGAGCAGGAAGAGCCAACTCAAGCGCCTATCTTGCAGACCCTCTTAGCCCAGACGCAGACCCCTTTCCTGCGCCTTCCTCTCCCCCGGACCTAGTCCACCGCTCAGCTGGATCACCGCTGCCCAGACAAGCCCAACTTCTGCCGGGCTGTGCGCCTGGTGGCCGCTCCTCTCTCCCCGGAGATCGAGGCAAACCTCGCAGTACAATCGGCCGCAGAGTGGTAGAGGAAGTGGGAGAAGGGGCAGGATGCCAGGGAGGGCAATGGGCAGATGGAGGGGGTCACATCTCAGCTTCACCAGCCGGGGTCCCGAGCCCCGGCTGCTTGCGAAGACGGCTGCTGAGGTGTGGATCAGCTCCCGCTCCGGCTAAGGCTGAGCGCCAAGCAGGCACTGACTGGGCGGCGCGCGGGGACGCAGGGCAGCCACCTGACGCTGCTACCGCCCCCCTCCGGGCTCCGGCGCCCGAAGCTCTACACAGGAGCTTTCAGCACCCGCCCCACCCCACGCCCGGAGCGGGAGCCAGATGGGGACCGAGTGCAGAGCCGGCGCAGGAAGAGCCCCGGAGCCCCAGGCTGGGTCTGGCGCGCCCGGGAGTGTGCAGCTACACAGGGGAGCTGCCCCGGCCTGCGGAGCTCAGGAGGCGAGCGGCGAGCCCGCCACCGCTGCTAAGTTGCGGGGAAGGTTGCACTTAATACAAGAAGTAGGAGAAGAGGGTGAATAACTCACACCCAGGAGGGGTTGTGCAGCGGACAGCGATTTTTGCGCTGGAAAAACAGTGGCAGCAAAGGGAGCGAAGCTGCGCAGGTCGGGAGGGTGAGAGTAGGTATGGTTTCTAACAACCCTCTACCGTCTTGGAACAGGGGACGGGAATGGAGCCGTTAGAAAACAGTCTAAAAGCAGATCTACCACGGAAAAGGGAAAATGACAGAGATGTGAAGGGAACGCGGGGAGATGGAAAGAAAGGCGGAGCTCAAGCCACGACACTTTTTATCTAAAGCAGTGGTTCTCAAAGTGGTCCTGGAGTGGCAGCATCCACTAAGAACTTGTTATAAATATCAGGCTCTACCCCAGCTCTAGAGAACCAGGAACTCTGAGAGCGAGGGCAGCAATTTCCTTTAACAAGCCCTCCAGATAAATATGATGCACGCTCAAGTTTGAGAAGTTCTGATCTAAGGCTTCGCTCCAGAGGCTCCCCCTGGGCCCGTAGAGAAGGGACTGCGGAAGCAGGCTCAAGGAGTGGGGAAATTGCTGAGGCAGGGGCAGAGGTTAGCGGTGAGGCCAAGCCTAGAGATGTGAAGCGAAAGGAAAGTCAGATGGGGGCATCCCCTTTTGCAGACGTCAGAATATGGTAGGTGACCCTTGTTAGAAATGTCCAAGGCTACACTGCTGGGAAGCAGTGGGAATCCCCAAGCTAGGGTTAGTGGAAATACCTCTGTTAGGCGCCTGCCCCACACAGGGATAAGGGAGAAGTGGGGTCTGACTTTGTTTGGAACCCCCAAGATTCCCAATCATTGGCCTTGAATTATTGATCACTCTCTCCAGAGCACCCGGAGGAAGGGCCACTGCCTGTGGCCAAAAGACACATAATGCACAGCCAGTTTCCAGGCTTAGTGTCATTTTTTCCCCCTCTCCTCTCTGAAATTTTCACCCATTCGTCCAAAGTTTGGGCAGCTGAGCAAACCCAGAAGGTTGACATGAGGCAAAGAGCAGGTTGCTCTGCTAGAATTCTTTCCAGAAAAAAAAAAAAAGAATCAGTGGAATAACACTAGGTTATTCTAGCTTTCCAGCCAAGCACTGCTTTTGGTGCAAGTTTATTTTCCCACAGCTGGAACACCTTCTAAATACATTGGGGTATCATTAGTTAAATAACAAGGGACTTGGGTACAGATTGGATCTGTGTGGTTCATCTGCCAGCTTCAAGAATCAGGAATGTGGCTGAGGTTACAGCTCCCTCCCTGTATAAGCAGAAGGGGACCTGGAAAAGCATCCTTAGACACATAATGGGATTTTCCTCCTCTGGTGGGTCTTGTATGACCTTTGTTCACAGCAACTAGGTTGGCATGCAAACATACTGTGAACCTACACAAATCAGCCATTCAAAAAAATATATATTTCATTGATCACTATCCTAGACTTCTACAATATGATAAACCCATCATCATCAACAGAAAATATTCCAAATCTATATGTTCTTCTGCACATCATCAGCAGCCCATATCTTGCCTCTGAGTATTCATATCAAACATTGGCTTCCCAGCGTTTCCCATCCAGCATAAATATCACTGTTGTGAATCACTCCTCTGTGGGTATATTAGCTCACACTTCCCAAAGAGGAAACTCTTTCGAACTCCATTAAGATACAGTCACACAATTACTGGTAGTACTTCCCCATTTACTTCCATCTGCAGACTTACTGAAAATGATATTTATCCTGTCTCTTTGTGCTTAATAACTGCATAGCACTATGTAACTTTGGATTATTTTAATTATTTAAAAATAGTTCGTAGTTATAAAGTGTCAAATCTTTGATTTACACATTTTCCTTAATCTTCTGTTTTAAATTTTCATTTTACAGAGGAAGAAACCAAGACCAAGAGAGAGATGAAGTGCCCAGTTGAAGAAGACATGTTCTTTAGAGGCTTCACTGGGACTAGAATCAGGTCTCCTGACCCTGTAGCAAAAGCTCCGTGTAAATGAGAAAATAATCAGCTGTTGGCTTAGTGTGGTAATAACCAGCAACACCAGTGATCTCTGTTCCCATCACTGATTCTGCAGCACACTAGAGGAAAGAGAAAACCCCTGGCAATAACTTGCAACAGTTCTAATCAAAACTGAGTTAAGAAAAATAGAACGGCACCATATGGATTGCCTGGCCCTCAGCAATGTGCTGGCAGATTGCAGCAAGGTGCCGATACAGCATTTGAAGTATTTTGCAGACAGAATCCATATGTTGTAACCAAACCACAGGATTTAACAGGTGAGAGAGACAGGAACCAGAGAGCTTCAATGTCACATAAAGGGCTTCTATTTGTTTGTTTCATTGCAAAGCTTCTAGTTTAAAACAGAACCATTTGTGCTTTTCTCCTCTCCGGAGGTATTGTAATTAGAGTGGTGTCGTCTGTGAGTGATAGAATCTGGACAGGAGTATGGTCTTTTTGAATAAGCTCACTCACCATCTCAGAGAAACACAGGTTTCATCTTACCTAGCCTACAAGCATTCTCCAGAGGACACATCAGCAAGCCACAAGCCCACCTTTCCCCTGACCCCTCCCCTCAAAGAGCCCACCAAAAGCCCTGGCCATAAAAAGCCTCTTGGCCTGTTAGGCCCCTTTTCCATGTTCTGCTGGCCAGAACAGAGGGGACCCTCTCAGGTTTAGCAATAAACCTTCTTGAACTGTTGAGTTCGCATCCTTTTATCAGTCCCTCTTTTCCTTTCATCTATCCCCTCTTTCAGTGAGAACCAAAAGTTCCAATACCCAGAAGTATCCACTGACTCCCAGGTCACAGCTGTGAAATGAACAAAGCTAGCTGAACTGAAGGTGTGTTCCAGTTTAACAGCAGCCAATATAAAAGTGAAGGCTTACAAAACTGATGTATTAGAAAGTGACGTTTTGCAATTACTACTGATTAACTGAAAGAGTCTTTTATCAAGCACCCCTCCTTTGTGAGTTTTAAAATATAGTTTATTTAAGAGTAGTTGTAATTATATGTAAACTCTCAGAAATGCATTAATGTTTGACTTAATGTTTGATCCCTTCTGTGAAAATGGCCTAACCACTACTCTCTGAGGAATGATTTTTCTCCCCATCCCTGTTCTTTGTTTCTGAGCTAACCTCAGCATAGGTCTAAGGTGAAATCCACAGATGCTAAAAGGGTGCTTCTGATGGAGGAATGGGAGGAAAGAAGAAAGGAAACCTCCAGAAGCTGCTCTCCATCCTCGCATTGGCATCAGTATCAGTGCAAAACATTTCCTCCTTCCCAAGCCAGTTCCCAAGTCCCACTCTCTGCCTCCCCAGAGTCCTATCCCAGGTCTAGCTGCAAATTATCCAATCAGTACTCAATTCCTTTGCATGCACAAAGTCCCAACTTAAACTTAGAACCTTCTTCCTCTCCTGTCTCCCCACATCCCCAGAATCTAAAATGAGAAAAGCAGAATAGAGAAATAGTATTGTACAGAGGGTCAGTGCCTGGACCCTGGATCCAGACTGCCTGGAACTTAATCTGCCACTTACTAACTATATTTGAGAGCAGATTATTTACTCTCAACTTGCCCTTCTATAAAATAGGATAAAAATTACCTATTTAATAGTACTGTTATGAGGGTTAAATGAGTTCTGATTTGATAAAAATAATATCTGTCATGTAATAAGTATAATATAAGTGTTTGTAAATTAAATAAAACTTTTCATCCCCTTCTGCTTTCATTTATAGTAAAAGCTCTAACTAGTGGTCATTACTAGTGTTCACCAGTATCTATTTGCCTTCTCTACCTCCTAGAAACTGGTTGTGGCCATAATCTAGTTCTGAAAAGTGAAAATGAATGGAGGTGATATGTTACTTCTTGGTAAAAACAGGTAAGAACCAGGCTCAGTTCTTAATGCTTCTCTTCCTCTGTCCCAGTGTCTTTGGAATGCCCAGCAGCACAAGGATAGCTGCCCAGAGAGAATTACCTAGACCTGGGGGGACATCATATAGCAGGAAATAAGCTTTTGTTGTGTTAAGACACTGAGATTCTGGCATTGTTTGTTAGGGGAACAATAATTACCAACTGTACATTAGCATGACAGTACAAATCGCAAGTTTACAAAAATCCCAACATTGAGACCACAACCCCCAGACCCAGTAAATCAGAATTTCTGACCATAAGACTCAGTCATCAGTAGTTGTTAAAGTTTCCCTGGTGACATCAATGTGCATCCAGGTTGAGAGCTACTGTCCTAGAGCAATCCTTCACTCTCCGGGATCTCTGCGATTTAGATATTCTGCCAAGATCCTTAGCTCCCAAGGATCAGACCTATGGGTACAGCTACTCAGCAAGGACCCAACTCTAATATATGCAACTGTGAGTTTCTTCATACCTGTAGCTGCTGAGCATCTCAGGAAAGAATCACAAAACCTCCAAGACTGATGTACCATCAGATTAAGGCCTCCTAACTCAAATTGCCCCCGATGCAGCCCAATCCTTCTATACATCCCTAATCACCTGTCCCTTCCATTCTTTTCAGTAACCTTTTCAAAGCTTCTCCTCTCTCTCCACATTTCAGATGTCACCCTCTCACCCTCTCACCCTGTCACCTCTCAATCTCAGAAGATGACTCATAAAGGGCAGGTCATGCTGTCAATCCTCAGACTTCCTGCCTTGGCCCTCTCCTCCTTTGCTTCTTTCTTCTAAACCAATAGGAAGCAATTTCTCTCACCATCCCTCCACCAATACTCAGGCCCCACCATCCCTCCACGTGTGCCTCTGAAAGGAACTCACATTACTGGTGGTCCCCACATTCCTCTCTCTTTAACATTTATGAAGGCTTTCTTAACTCACTATCCCCTCTAGCTCCATCTCCCACATCTCTTTGTGTCAATTTCTTACAAGAGTAGTCTTAAGAAGTATCTTTGTTTCCTTGCCTCCTATCCACTCCTTAACCCACCACAAATTGGCCTCTACCCTCCTACTTACCTGAAACAGCCTTCTCAACATTTTTTTCAAATTGTCAAATCCAGTGAGGCAGTTTCATTCTTGATTTTATTTTACCTCCCTATGACATTTAACCCTGTTAGCACCTCTCTTCTTGAAACATTCTTCTATCTTAGACCACCTCAGTTTAAAACATGACTGTGTGACCTCAGCATTTTAATTAACCTATCTGTGCCTGAGTTTCCTTATCTGTAAAAAAGAGAATTGTAATAGTGCCTACCTCATATGGTTGATGCAAGAATTAAATGAGATAGTACGGGTGGACAGTCTTGTATCCACATTTCTGAAATTGAACATGCTAAAATCCTAAACATTTTTTTCATAATGTAACAAACACATTTGCCAGAAAAGCCTGACCTGAACTGCCATGAGGCTATTTGTAGTCTTTCTTTCTCCTATTTGCTGTGAAAATTGACATGTCTGCTGCATAGGTATTAATGCGCTTGATAACAGGGATTGCTGTCCCTAATTGTGAAAGGGGAGATACAAATACACAGAAATCCACAAATTTCTGAATTCCAAAGCACAAATATCATTCCTGCAACTCTAGACATGCATACTTGTGTGCTGACTGGCTAGCTCTATGTAACAGTTCCTCAGGGACCCCAAATTTAACATACCCTAAACAAGCATAGCATCTTGCAGCCTGCCCAAACTTTCTCCCCCTCCAGGGTTTCCTATCTCAGGAGCGCAGCTTCCATTCACCCAGTTGTCCAAGTCTAACTCTCCCTAGCTCCCATGTCCCAATCTGCTCATTCTACCTCCCATAAATCTCTTTAAAGTATCCACTTCTGACCATCACTGTTGGTACTGCTCAAAGTCAGGGCTCCTCCTGTGCAGTCAGGGTTGAGAATTTTTGTTCCCCTAATTTCCTATACCTAAAGTAAGTTCATAATCCATATCAGTCAGGACAGACTAGGTTATAGAACAGTAACAAACAGTGCATGAATCTCATCTTTCACCTGGATTACCACAACAGTCCCCTGAATTTTCCTGTATCTTCCTGCCATCCTCCTCTCAGTCTCCATCTGTAAGTTCCATCCCAATTCATTCTTCAGTCTTCACTGAAGCTAAAGCTCTTTAGGTCATTTAAAGCATAAATCTATTTAGGTCACCCTTCTAAATTCCTCTTTGCCCTCAAGTTAAAGTCCAAAGCCCCTAGCTATACTTATGTATTAATTATACTTATATTTAAAAACAAAAAGGTGCTTTGGGGAGAAAAAAGACCAGGAGTGGAGAAACTAGATTAAAGACCCTTGCACATGAGGTGATGTTTTTAAATATTAATAAATGTTCCCTCCCAACCCCATGTTCACTTAGTCTCTTGCTACCATTGCACCATTGATCCTTCATGGCACACCTCTTTTTAGCTTGAATTTCAAAAGCCCAGACATTGCAAAAAACAAAAACGCAGTAAGAAAAGCGTTATAATAAAGACTATGTGTATTTTCACCATTGCTAGACACAGGTCTAAGTACTTTACATGCATTTTCTCATTTAATCTCATTTCATTTTAATAGAGTAAAATTGAATTTCATTTATGTGCCAGACACTAGTAGGTATTTAAATTATTCCCACTGAACCAAAAACGAAACTAAGCCACAGAGAAGTTAGGTAATTTGCATGAGGTCACAAAACTGGTATGTGAGGTAGCCAAATTATACACCCAGGTATTCTGTCTTCAGAGCCCAAATTCTTAACCATTCTGTTTAACCAAAAGGTTTGGGAGATAACTAATAAGAACCAAGTATCTCACATGCTCCCACTTCCAGCCTACATGAGAAAACAGTTCCCTCTGCTAAGGAAAGGGAGACTAGCTGGAGAGGAACCAAACAGTAAGAAAGTCCTGTCTCTGGGGCAATGTGGGCAGATCCCTGAATTTCCAAGGGAAAAAAAAAATAGGTTTATGAGAGTCAAGACAGAGAAGATCTGCCCTGTCTTCTGGGTAGACCTCTAAGGAGGAGAAAGGGCAACAGAGAAGAAATGGTTGATGTGGGTGGCTAGAAACATGTGATCTTTATTAGCATAGACAAATGCCCCAGATGCTGGTGGGCACGTGGACACAAACATAGTGGAGTGATTCTCCCATGCCCTAGAGGTCACCCAAGAAGCTGGCAACATGAAACAAGTAATTTCAAATCAGGTATATTGTTGGATTTACCTACGTGTCTCCTTCACTACACTATGAACTCCTAAGGTCAGAGATAGCATCTTCTATATACATGTTTCTTTAGCTCGGACTCAGTGCCTAGAGGATGCAGGCCACAGAATAAGTTGATTTGTTAATTAATCAATGCAGTTGGAAAAATTTTAGTGTAAAATTAAAAATTATAATTTCTATGCACACCTCAGACTGTACCCCACAATAAATTCCAAACATATTACCAAGTAAAACACTTAAAAACTATTTAAAATAGGCTTCTAAATTATTTTTGAAGCATAGGAAATTGTAAATAACAAGGCAAGCTGATTACATCAAAACTATATCACCTGCATGTATACAAAAAGCATAATATAGATGAAGAGGAATTTGAAGGAATGAGAAGTTATTCATAATTAATATGATTTTGAATTTGAGAAAGAGTATGTCCTCAAATGTTTTGTTGCTATTTACAATGTGATAACTATAGACATGTACACTTCTAAGTCTAATCTGCATTATTTATAACCTGCATTTTCTCTATCACTTTCTCAACTCTACATAACCAACAAAACAATAAAGAAAACCCTGATTTGTAGCATTAGCTGGTTTCAGTGGCTGACTTCAAGTTTCTAATGTGCCATCACTGAACATGGGATTAGAAATTGGCGCACAGTAGCACACCATTACATAGGATTTCCACCATGCAGATAATAGGCATAAGTAACTTTAGGAGCATAGATAATAGTAAAATGTAACATAATTAGGAAGTGATGAGTTTTGAGTATTGACTCTCTTCATTTTTAATATAACTTATTTATTGCAAACATAATTTTTATTAGTGACTATGTTTAACAACGCACTCACAAGATCCCTGAAAATGTAAAAGCTAGCAAGATGGTTCCAGCACACCATTGAATGTAGGGCTGTTGGTGGATATTTCCCCAACCCAGTGCAGCAGGCCTGTCTGCAGAACAAAGGCGACCCCCCAGATGAAGCACTGTGGAGACAGGGACCAACAAAAGGGGTTCTGCTCAGGGATATTCTTAACTTTCTTTTTTGCTCCAGCTAGATGGACCTGAATTTCTGTTGCCACCAAAACAGCCTTAAAATGTACAGGACTCTATTTATAGTACGTTCCATCTATTATTTCCATTTCTTAAAATGGCTAAACATGGAAGGTATTGCCTCCATTTTACAGATAAAATATTTTGGTTATTAAATGCTGTCTCATTTAATCCTCAGAACAATCTATAAAATATCTGGATGACATTTTTCTTTGTTCTCATTCTTCCCTTTTTCAGTGAGATATTAAATGACTCACTCCCACGTGGGATTAGAGCCCAGTTGTATCTGAGTCCCAGGTACTTCCTCAGCTTGCATTCTCAGCAAATGCAGGGTTCCTCAGCAGTGAATAGATCAGCATTTATAAGATGACTAAGCTTTTGACCTAAAGAAAAGAAAAATCTATTCACTGGCTTCCTCCACCTTCAACAAAAAAAAGTCTTGTCACATCATTGGCAAGCATGTAAATTCTAGCTTCTATCCTTATTGTTTCATTTTCATCATTAAGATAAATGAAAACACCAACCAATATTCATGTTGGAACTACACTATCATCAATAAGAACCATAGGTTGGCTACAGACTCAAGACTTAGGCAAAAATCAGTGAAAGCATCCTGTGAGTATCAATAGCTGCATGCAATTTACAATAAAGAGTGCTGAATATCTTACTATTACTCAAAAATTACGTGCTGCCCATCTTTTCTATCAGTAGAATTTACAATAAATTTAAATATGTATATATGTATATATATGTGCATGCATTTTTTTCTTGACAGCCACCACACAGTCAGCCATTAAACATTTACCCACATACAGTTCTGAGCTTAGCAATCCCAGTTTAAATACAAGCCTCTCTTCCCAATATCTCAATACTTGTACAGAGGAAGGCTGATGGGCACTACCTGTGTCACATGTCTATGTGTCTATGCCCACACCAAGGCCGCTTGCACAGGGAATGTAATACAGAAACTAGCTCAGCCTGGGCAGGTGCTGGGCATACCATGTTTGATAATCTCACTGGATATGGAGACAGGCACAGTTCCCTACAAGCAATAGAGATCCCGGACAAACAAAAACAGTAACACCCATCATAGTAGGTCCTCAATAAATGGTCGCCAGTACCATGTAAAGCAGCCCTGACCTTTTAATCTCAGGAAAGAAAATTAGTTTACTCACTCTGTAGTACATCTGACATTCTAAAATTAAATAATCTCCAACTCATTTTCATTTTCTCCTTTCCCCAGAATGTCAATAGAGTTCCAGTCAGTAGTTGTTCACAATCATTCTTTCCTCTAACTAGTATTATTTCTCAAGCTTCTGCTTTTTAAGGAACTGTGTTCAGTGCTGTGGAACCACTTAAGTTTACTCCAAATTTGATAAATGGCATTCTAGCCTGATCAAAGCCCATCTGTGGTGTTGCAAACATCCTGTTCTGTATATGGTACTACTTTTTTAAAGACAGTTTATGCCCCCTCAGTTTCAGTAGTCTAATTGAACCAAACAGGTTCAAAGAAACAAACTCTAAGAATAAATCCCCAAATGTCAATGCTGTCTAAGAGGAATGAAGAAAAATATGGGATCCCAGCTATTCTTCAAATTATTCATGCCAAGGAGCCTTAGGGAGCTGGACTCCAAAGAGCAGCTGTATGCCTTCCAGAAAGTCCTATGGCCATGTAATTCTAGTGGCAATCTTGAAAAAAAAAATAGATTGTGCACTTAAAAGTCAATCCAAAACAAGATTCTTATCACAAAGGGCCTTTGTTACATTCCATTTGCAGTATAAAGCACTGGTATATCCCTAAAATTGGTCAAGAAATGTCCCCTATCATAGGAACATCCTTTGCATGTGAACATAATGAATGCTATCCACCCTGTACATCGTCTTTGGGTATAGATCAGGCCAGCATCTTCTCAGGAGATGACTATAGGGTTCTTTGAAAAACCTATGGCATGCATCTTACTTACATCCAAAAATGAACAAATGGCTCTTAAGCTAGAAAGGAATAGATCAAAGTGGCTCAGATGTATAAACCAGGGGCAGTTAAAAAAGAGTTTCTGTTTAAAGGATATGGGCCAGAAAGAAAGCAGAAACTCAGGAAGTTAAAGTATGACCTCTCCAAAAAAATCTTGAGAGAGAGAGATATATATACCCCCAGTTTTGAGCAGTGGTTACTTTGGGTGGCAGAATTCTGAGTGAGTTTTACTTTCTTTTTCATACTTTAATGCATTACCAGGTTATTTTTACAATGCACACACATTTCTGTATGTGTATGTTTTTACATCTGCCTTTATAATCAAAAAAACAAAAACAGTCTTTTTCATTTAGGAAGAACCAGACAAACAACAGTCTGGAAATTTCAGGTGGAAGCCAGGCTGGCCGCCAGTTGCTCTGCCTCTGATGTGATCAAAACATAGTTTGTGTATATTCATTCAGTTCAAAAAACACTACAAATACTTCCCATGCATCTAACTCTGGGCCAGACCCTAGTTACACCATGGGAAGCATAGATGAATCCATCTTATTCCCTGCCCTCAGTAAATTCACAAGGAAAGAACCTGGCTTTCGATACACATTTAGAGAAGTTACACAACTTTGCTAGAGCTACCATAACAAAATAGCCAGACTGAGAGACTTAAACAACAGAAATATATTTGCTCATAGGTTTGGAGGCTACAGGTCCAAGATCAAGGTGTCCGTTAGCAGGTTTGGTTCCTTCTGAGGCCCCTGTCCTTGGCTTGCAGACAGCCACCTCTGCATTGTCTGCTCACATGGCGTTTCCTCTGTGCACACATCCCCGAGGTCTCAGGGGTCCAAACTTCCTCTTCTTGTAAGGATATCAGTCAGATCATATGAGGGCCCAACTCAAAGGCCTCATTTTAATTTCATGACCTTTTTAAAGGCCCTATCTCTAAACACCATCATATCCTGAGATATTGAATGTTTTGACTTTAACACAGGACTTTTGAGGGGAGACAATTCACAAAATTAAACCTTCAGTGGTAGGATTCTTATTTATTTTGTGATTCTCTATTGATATCTCTTATATTCTTTATAAAATCTGAACCACATATTCTGAAATACCTTACAAAATAATTAATAAGAATCATATAAAGAAAATTACTCTTGTCTTCTTATAAAATTATTAGATACCATTTGACACATTTACTTTTATGCTTTACATTCAAAATATAGAAAAACTGACCAAAATGTAGTGAAGAAATGACAGACTTTATTCAAGTACCTAAACAACCTAGAAAAGGAGTACTTGGAATACAATTTCCAGAATGAGACTACATTTATTAACAAAACAGAGCTTTATCATATATGATTTGAAGAGATATTAACGCCTCAATCACTATGTCTTACGTGAGACAAGGTGAATCAGGCTCAAATAAAATCAGAGGTTAAAAAGCTGGAATCACCTATAAGATATAAAAATGTTTTCATACATCATGTTCAAAAATTCCACTCACTTTATTGAAGAATGTCAAAATCCAGTCTATCTTAAACCATATTCCATATGTAAGAAAACAGAAATACCTCCTACATGGAGAAAAGACGGCTTCCCAAGGGACTTAACTGAGCAACTGCCTGATATAATGTAGCTGCCCATGGTAACAAAAATCAAATGAAAGACTCTATTCTCAATTACAAGCAAGCTCATTCCTTCTCAACAGTGTTCAGGATAATGCCAGCAACATGTCCTCCTTAGCACATTTGAAAAAAGAATATCCCTTCCCGCCACTCCTGCATTTTCTTTTGGCCAAGATTATACAAGTAAAACAGGAAGAGAGCCAGCGAGGCTGGCAAACAGATAGCAGCATTTATCACCACAGTGCCAGGCACAGAGTGGACAACTGTTCACTTCCTCTCTGACACATATTCCCCCATAGCCTCCTCTCTTTTCTGGACTGCACCCAAAGTTGCTTTGGCAACATCCATCTCCCAGTTATAGGGTGCAGCTGCCTTGACCTACTGCTCTCCCAGTTCCAGCACAGGAGTCCATCTGGCTCAAGTCAATCAGCATTCCCTATCCACTTTGCGATGATGAGTTTAATGATGACCACATTATTAAGAAAACAAAGAGATACAAGACTTTAAAGAATACTCCACGGAAGAAGAGCTTTCTCCCTCTCCCCTAGTTGGTGGATTTTGAAGCCTAGAATTAATGCAGCCATTTTGGTACCTAAAAGGAAGAGCTATAATGGGTCAACAGACAGAGCTTCTGTTTTGAGCGCACAAAAGCAACCTTAGCATCTAGATATGATTGTCTGCTAGGGTGACTTATCATTTTCCCTTTACCACTTAAGCTGCTTTGAATTATGTTTTCTGTCACTTGCAACCAAAATATTTCTGTCTCCAGAGAAAAAAATGACTAAATGGAGTGACAAACCAGGCATACAAGGGGAAGAGTGCTACAAGGACACTCTATATTCATACACTGTGGACAAGATA
Source organism: Smutsia gigantea (assembly GCA_032199065.1). Taxonomy (NCBI): domain Eukaryota; kingdom Metazoa; phylum Chordata; class Mammalia; order Pholidota; family Manidae; genus Smutsia; species Smutsia gigantea. The sequence goes on from JAVSCE010006554.1 coordinate 213,984, forward strand.
ATTTGTCATATAAAGACAATGGAAAAAATTCCTTCCCATTTCCTCCACAAGATAAAATTAGGGTAAATCTACTCAAAAGTTTTAAGTCCCACGTCTTCTCTTAGATGTTCAACTCTCAAGGAACTTGTAGATGATTCACTTTATAAATTCCCAGTAGCAAATATCCAATCCTGGGTTAACTTTGTTTTCGCCCATCTCCTCATCAGTGGCTATATTGGACTCTATTGATATAATGAGTACATATTTTGCAAATGTTGGCAGTGAAACTACTTTTATCCAGAAGAGAAATATATGCTAAGCTCTATGTGAGGGACTTTATATATATGACCTCATTAAATTGCACAATAACCCTGTGGGGAAGATAGTAATGTCACCATTTTATAGTTAATAAAAAGGAGGTTCAGAGAGGATATGTAGCCTGCCTAAGTTTACACAGCAAGTAAGTTCAGAGTTGAGATTCCAGCCCACATCTTATTTCTAAACCTGTGCTTTTGAGTTATTCACTAAATCATTCAATAAATAATTTTTGTATGTCACTGTGATAAGCAAAAGAATTCTAAAGAGAGCTACTACAAGTTTCTCTCCTCAGGAAATTTACAGTCTCCATGAAAAGAAACACCTGTACACAGTTGAATTACCACAATACACACAAAAAAATGCTTTTACTGACCAATGGACAAAGTAGAATGGGAATATAGAAGATAGAACCTGGGAGTAAAGAAAAGCTTCATTAAGCAGGATGATAATGGGAATCAAAGGATTAGTAAGCCCAGAAGAGAGAGAAAAAAGATCAAAGCAGAAGTGACAGCAATGAGTCAAGGAATGGAAGGAAAGAAGGAAAGGGAAGGCAAGGAAGGAAAAAAGAAAAAATACAGCCTGGAGTGTCCTGTATACCAAAGCTCGGCTGTGGCTAAATGAATTAGGAGCAGGGTGTGGGCAGAGAAAGAGGAATAGGAAATGAAATTGATAGACCCATTACACAATGGAGAAGAGTGAGGAAAAGACTGATATTAACGTACATCTTGCCTCTTTTTAAATAGGTCTGTCTCCTGCGGTGGTCTCTGTATACCTGGTGTTGGGCCATGCCAGACAGTTTATGCTAACAATGTGATTTATGGTGGGGGCCTTGGGCCACACAGTATCAGCTTAACCTCTGGATGAGCTGGAGACTGAGTAACTAGGTCATCTGCATGGGCGCATCATGCCTACCTGACTGGCCCACCGTTAGATCGCTTCACACCTTGGCTCAAGTGAGCTTTCCTGACTGACAATACTCTACACAGGTTGTCACACGTCATTGCTGGGAGGGATAGCACATCTGTACACCTGCGCCCAGAAAGGACAATAGGAAGCTTGCACCTGGTCTCCCCTGGCCTCTGCCCTATGCACCTTTTACCTTTGCTGATGTCAATCTCTAACCTACCACTGTAATAAACTGCAACCATGAATATAACAGCTCTTCTGAGTTCTGTGAGATCTTCTAGTGAGTCACTGAATCTTCCTATGGTCTTGGGGACTCCGACACAGGGGTCAGGACCTTAAAAGACAGTCAGGATTTCAGCGTTTCAAATATGGGACAAAGTCAATTTAGGAGACAGTAGAATTGTACCATAAAAAGGACCTCTAAACATTTTTATGTCAACAAAGTCTTGAGTTAGAAATGATTCTTACATATCTGAGACATATAGAGCTGTAAATATTATTACTAAACAAATGAATTTCTACAGAAATAAATTTACATATATATACATATATATGTATATATGTTGGTATGTGCTTATATTCATATTTATATGTTTATATTTATATATAAATGTTTAATTCTATTGTAAAGTTTGCAATCATTTAAGAGCCTTCCTAAAATATTTTCATTCATATTTCATAGACTTCAGACATTATATATTCTGTATTACATATACATTATAATTCTTTCTACTATTAAATATAAATAAGAGTTTTTCTATAATTCACATTTTATAGCTTATGATTTTCCATTATGCATAGGATCAGCTCCTATCCACCAGAATAATTATTCTCAAACCTTGTATTTGTATTAAGCAATATTTTTAAAAACTGATGTGCAATAACAATTTTATAAATATATTAAAACACTTCTTCCCCAAATTAGTTCATTTACATTGCAACTTAATAAGAATAACTGGGCAGCATTTCCCATAAGTAACTAAATTATGCCTTCAAATATAACATTTTTATCCTTGTTTTATTACTAGTGTCTTATTAAAAGAAATACGATGAAGCATGACAGAAGAAAATTTAGCACCTTGCCTTGCTTTAAGTGGGCTCAACAGATGTTTGAGTGAAGGGATAACTATATAATGGGCAAAGAAAAGGGAAATATTCAAAACATACTCTAAAAGGATTATAAAGTGTATGTAGGAACTCAAAATAAGATGGTTGTCTACAAAAATACTGAAATGTGTAGGAAAATATATTTTCACAATTATTATAAAGGTTCTATGACAACTAAATAAAAAATAATTGGAGGGCAGATTATCTTAATTGCTGTGCTTTATGGTAAGAAATATAAAAGTGATCTATTTACATCCCAATCATAGAAAAAAACAATCACACCTCATTTACCTATTTAATTTTAAAAACTGAAAATGATGAATGCATACAAGAAAGTATAAGTGGTTATTTGTAATCTTGAGTTTAAAAAGACTTTCTGCATCTGACACCAAAGGCAGATCATAAAGGAACAGATTAGTGAAGTGGACTAAAAAAAAAAAATTGCAGATTTTGTATGTTGGAACACTAAAATTTTTTTAAATTTACAAGCTACATATTATGTGAAAATATGTAATAGGTAAGTGATAAATATCCTTTATATGTATAAGAGATTCTTAAAAGTCCATAGAAAGGTATGAACATCCCAATATTGGCAAGGATAATTTTAAGAGGAAATTTTTAAATATCCAATTCAGATTAGAGAAAGTTCAACTGTACTAGTAGTTAAGTAAATTCAAATTAAGCAATATCAATAACTGTTTTTATCAGATTGGCTTAAGATATCTCTAGTTTATAAAAACCCATATTTATTCCAGCATGAAGAAATGGTCCTCCAAATATTTCTGGTTGGTAGTTACCCTAATTAATAATTTCCACCAAAGTCATTTTTGTAGACTTCTACTTCCAGTGGCAAGGATTGTTATTAAAGTTTGAACTGAATCTCATATATTGCATAATCTGTTTGGATCCTCCTAGGATAACCAATTAGATTTTCCTTTTATTTGGGTATGAGTTGTATAACTTTGCAGTATTTGAAGAATTAGTCACATATCTGATCACTGTCAAGGATAGAGTTTGGGAGTACTTTAACTGAAGAACAGGAGTGCTCACTATTATTTTTTTTCATAAAGATGTAACAATAAATAAAGATAAAAAAACAGAAACATACAAAGAAATTCATGATGATCAGTGGCTCTTGAAATCTGGGAGTCTTGTGCCAATGATCTAGAAAGCAAGAAACCTGTTTCATGTTTTCTGCCTCTGAACACAAACAGTTCTAGAAATCTTGACTCTGTCACCTGTTGGTGGCTGTGATGTCAGTGATACCTATAAATGTATTCCCTATATATCTGTCCAGTTAACTATGACAGCATAACAAATTATTTCAAAATTTAGTGGCTCAAATGACAATTAATTTTCTCATGGATTTGCACCCTAAGCAGGGATTGGTAAAGGCAGTTAATTTCTGCTTTACTGGGCATCAGCAGGGACATGGAGGATGGGGCTGGGATCATACAGAAGCTTGCTCATCACTTGTGCAATGGTTAATGCTGGCCATGGGCTGAGACCTTAGCTGGAAATGGCCAGAACACTTATATATGGCCTGGCTTCCTCCCAACATAACCTCAAGTTTCCAAGAGTGAACAATCCAAGAGGGAGGGAGAAAGAACCTGGTGCAGTCTTCTACTCAAAATTCAAATGTGCTGGTTAACTTATTATAACAACTAACAATATCAGAATGGAGGAGCATGGAACCATCTACTGAGCTACAACACATAGCCAATTTTATAAATATTTAATCACTGATTTTGCTAGGAGAAAGACTGTGTTATGAAAAGTAAGAAAACTGACAAACCTCTAAGCCTTTAATTTATCCCATAAATAGTATTACGATTGTCCCTGATTGACAGGAGTACTATAATCTAGAAACAAAACCTTCCTGGAGACCTTGCCAGCCATTGTACATGAACATGATAATGTTTATTTTAATATGAAAGATACACAATCATTGAGATCTATTCATATTCACAAATTTTATTTATACACAAATGCCCTAGGAAGGCTGAAATTCTCTTTTGACTTGTTGATTTCATGTGTTGCTCCTTTATCCCGTATTTGGCAAACAAAAAAGCTCTCACAAAAGTTTTGAATTAATTAAAATAGAGAGTGCTAAACAAGAGTAACTATGTAACTATTCCTTTACACTTTCTTTCATAAGAACAAAAGAGGAGGAAATCTTTGTGTTTCCTGGTGGCTAGTCCAGGAAACTCAAAGATTGTTTAGACATAAAGACCATTCTAACAATTTTATAATTATGAATTTGGGGTTTGAATTTTGGAAAGGCAAAATCAAGAAAACTCATCAGAAAAGACAAAAATATGTCATAAATATCCAAAGACAGCAAATAGTTACATGCAATATGTTTAAATAGGTAACCATAATTATAATATTCTTAACTTAAAAAAAGGTAAGTAATCCTTTTTTCAAAGTAATTTAAGAGCATTCAAAGAGCACAGAGAACAATTTACTAATAAAAGAAATCTCTATTACCTGGACACAGTAACTTTACTACATAAAAGAAAAAAAACCTCAAATACTAGCTTTATTCTTTGTGAATTTAATCGATGTGACAATTTGCAATAGATGATTTTTAAGCCTTTTTTTCTTAATGTGTAAGTCCATATAAATTGTCAGAAATTTCAACACTTTCCTCACTGCTTTTCAAATCATTAGTTGTAGGCATTATAAACTTATAAATGGCTTCAAATTTCTTTTTTAGCTTGATTATCAAGACCAACATCCTTCAAGAACATAGTTGCAAAATTTCTCAAGGAAGTACTAGCAAATGAAACCCAGCAAAACATAAAAAGGAAAATACTACATGACCAAGTTAAATTTGGTTTAACATTAAAAAAATCAATTGATGCATTGTCAAGTAATAAGTGCTAGAGAGAAAAATGAGGTAGGGTAAGGGGGTAGGATATGCCATGTGTGGTGGGATGAAGTCAGGAAGGAGTCAAAGATAAGGTGGCATTTGAACAGACACCTGGAGGCAGTGAGGGACAAATCATAGGACATCTGAAAGAAGAACATTCCAGATAGAGAGAATAGCATGTGCAAAGGTCCTGATGTGGGAGTGATTCTGGCGGTGCTGGAGCCACATCAGTGAGACTATTATGGCTGAAACAGTGGGCAAGGGGGAAGTGGGGCAGGTGTGTGTGTGTGTGTGTGTTGGGGGATTGTGATTTCCAGCCCTTACAAGATATTTGTGAGGGCTTTGCTTTATTCTTTGAGTCACTTGAGAAGCAACTGGAGAGTATTATTATTATTATTATTTTGTTTTTTATTGAAAAAATTTCACATAACATAAAGTTACCATTTTAAAGTATACAATTAAGTGGATTTTGATATGTACACCATGACGTGCAACCATCACCACTATCTAATTCCAGAACATATCAACCCCCAAAAAATCCCACATCCATTATCAGTCACTCATTTCTCACTCCCTACAGCTCCTGACAGCCACAAACCCACTTTCTGTGTCTATGAATTTGCCTCTAACAGATACTTCATATACATGGAATCATAGGCACTGGAGGTAAGGGAAATGGGTGGAAGTGATCAAAAGGTATAAACTGCTAGTTCTGGGGATATAATATACAGCATGTTGGCAATAGTTAAAAATACCATATTGTATATTTGGAAACTGCTAAAGAGAGGAGATCTTAAAAGTTGGCATCACAAGAAAATATATTGTAACTGTGAGGTTATGGATGTTAACTGAACTTATTGTGGTGATCATTTAACAACATATACATATATCAAACCACTATGTCATACATCTGAAACTTATGCAATGTTGTATGTCAATCATATCTCAATAAATCTAGGAAAAAAGGAAGCAAAAAAATCCATTGATGCAACTCATCATGTTGAAAGAATAAAGGAGGAAAAACATACTATGATTTAAAAAGATGCCAAAAGGCATTTAACAAAATTCACCAGCCATGTATAATAAATCTCTGCAATTAGAAACAGAAGGGATCTAAGCCACCTAACATCATCATAACTGTGAAATATTGAATGCTTTCTCTTCAAGATCATGAGCAAGGATGACTACTCTCACCACATCTATTCAACATTTTATGGAGGTCCTAAACAGTGCATAAAGGCACACGTGGTCAATACAAGGCATACAGATTGGGAAGAAAGAAGTTAAAAACTCCCTATTCGCAGATTACATGACTGCTTAGGTAGAAAATCCTAATGATCCTAAGTGAATTTAGTAAGGTCTCTGAGTAGAAAATAAAGGGCTTCAGAACAATTCTCTCCAGAATGTGCTACCTTGGCATGTGGACTCTCTTGAGCTGCAGGCTCAAAAGAACCTTCTGCCCCTCCATTAACTACCTAGAAGAATCTAAATTGGGGTTCTTTCCAGGATAAGAATATTACCAAAGATAAATTTTATCTGAGTGACCCATCTTGTACAGCAGGGCTAACATCTACCTACCAAACAACTGTTCTTCCTCCTGCACCATCATTTGCCCTTCTCCCCTTTGAGGCCCCAGGCCCCTATCGCATTCCTCAGCAAGAATGGCATATTACCTTTCTGTCTTTGAACTTCTCATGTATGTGGGGTTCCTGTACATACAGAATTAAATTTAATTTTCTCCTGTTAATCCATCTCATGTCAATTAATCCTTAGACCAGCCAGAAGAACCTTTGAAAGGTAAAGGAAAATTCCCCCCCACCACCCCCGCCAACAAAAGTCAATATACAAAAATAAGGTGAACATACTAGCAGGAAACCATTGGGGAAAAGAATTTTTAATACTTATACAATAGAACCAAGAAATTAAATAATTAGGGATGTATTTAACAAAAGATATATAGAGATATCTACAATGAAATCTTAAAATACTGCTGAGACTAAAGAAGACCCAAATAAATGGAGCAATATGTTCAGGTATTAGAAATAATACCATTAAGATGTCAATTACATCCAAATTGATCTAGCAATTCAACACAATTTCAATCATAATCCCAGAAGGTGTTCTGTAGAAACTGATGAGCTCTCTCTCTAAAATACATACAAAAAAGTAAAGGACCTAGAATATCCAAAAATATCTTGAAAAGAAAGAATAAAGTTGGAGGACTTAAACTACCTGAAATTAAGACCTACTCTGAAGTACTGCAATCAAGACTATAGCACTAGCATAAGGATAAAGCAAGAGCTCTATAGAAAGAATAGAGAACACAGATACAGACCCAGATCTTATGGTCATGTGATTTTCCATGAAGATGCCAAAGCAGCCCAATGGGCAAAGGAAAGTCTTTTTATCAGCTGGTCCTGGAGAAAAATAGATATTGATATGAAAAAAAATTAAGCCTCAAGCTGTACCTCAAAAATAATTTGAGATGAATTAGAGATCTAAAGGTAAAAGCTAAAATTACAAAGCTGCTAAGAGAAATAAAATAAAATATAGGAGGATCTCTTTGAGACATGGAGATAAGCAAAAATTTCTTAGGACATAGAAAGGAAAAAAATTAAATTAAATTAATACTAGAATTTATCAAAATTAAACTTCTCATCAAAAGATACTGTCAAGAAAATGAATAGACAAGCCACCTACTAGAAAATACTTGCAATATATATTTCTGACATAGAACTTGTATTGAGAACATATAATCAGCTTTGAAATTCATATATATATAATAGTAACTTTTTAAGTATACACAATTGAGGAATATTACATAATGGTAAACAGACCAATTCACCAAGAAATCACAGCAATACTAAATGTGTAGATGCACTGCATGCGGTATCAGAATGAGCAAAACATAGCTATAAAGTCCAATATCAGGCAACTGACAAAATTTTAATATGAACATGGATGAACCTTAAAAATGTTACACTAGGTGAAAGAAGCCAGTCCAAAGGACCACATGCCATGACTTATATGAAATATCCAAAGTAGCAAAATATGCAAAGCCTGCAACTGGATTGGTGCTTGCCTAGGACTGGGGAGGATGGTTGGGTAGAGGGGTGATAGCTAGTATAACAGGTTTCTTTTTGAGGTGATGAAATACTCTTAAATTACGGTGATAGTCACATATCTGTGAATATTCTAGAACCACTGTTTTGTTCCCCTTAAAAAGGTGGGTTGTATGATACATGAATTTTATTCTCAATAAAAATGTAATTTTAAAAAATCAATGGTCCTTTATGTATGTCCTCTTTCTCATACATAACATCTAGGTATTCATTACTGTCTTATATCCTGTTCCCTGGAAACAGAGCCAGTCTTGGATTCTAGTGCATATAATGTATTCAGGGAGTGCTCTTCAGGAAAACTTCTAAGGGAATGAGAACTGCAGCTCTGGAAGAGGAAAAGTCCAGCAAGAATAAAGTCTAGCTCTCGAGCCACAGTTGCCCCTGCAGAATTATTCCTACCAAGAGGGCTGGTCTTATGTAACCTCAGATTAGTCGGTCTCTGGCTGCAGCTGCCCCCAACAGCTGGAGTTGTACCTTTGTGCCAAGCAGGTTCCCATTAGCTAAAAGCTGTACTCTATCTGGTGAAAAGGGAGTAGCTGTGAGTCATTAGCTGCCAAAACATAGCAGCTGGGGGATGGATTTACCGGTCTAGTAAAGGGGGTCTGGGCAAGACATCAACCAAATCTATAGGTACAAGGATCTTCATAGAGGTTAGCAAATATTTAGCTAAAATAATCACTACAATATTGTTCATAATAACAAGAACTATATTTATTGCCCAACAATTTAGCAGGTGTGTGTTTTGTTCATACAGCAAAATGCTAATTGCCACTGAAGATGTGGTAGAAGACCATTTAGAGACATGCTAATAAACTACAGAAATATTGGGAAGTAAACAGACTATAACACACACACACACACACACACACACACACACAAGGTATGAACAGTATAATCCCATTTTTAGCAGTAAATATATTTTGCACACATTCCATCCCCCTTTTGGGAAAGATGTACATAAAAATTTAAATAGCAGTTATGCTCAGAAGCAAGATTATAACTATTTTTACTTTCTGTATTTTGTTTATTTAGCCTGTATTGTTTTATATAAAGAAATAATTTCAAATATTATACACCAGTAAATCAATTCTCAAATTTGATCTGAAATAGTGTGCCCATACTTGACTAGTGAGAGATTAAAGAGTAAGACTTCAAGAACAAATCTGGTTCTTGGAGAAGTTACCATCCCAGTGTTTAGTCCTCTACTTTGCCATTCGCTTTTGTCATTACACCTAAAGCTGGTCAGATTGGTGGTCACTTGCCAACAAGAGATGAATCTACAGATCAAATATCCATGTACTAATTTTCAATGGAGTGACCACTGCATTCCAGGAACCATTCCCTTATAACTTATTCACAGCCTTGTGTTCCCAAAGTCAGATGCCTGAAGAGACATGTAAGTTAAAAGAAGGTGGTCTGGTGTGTATACGAAGCAGATGCTCTGGAGAAGTATTTCATCCAGGCTTTATGCCGAGGCCTGACAGACCACAGTAGACCCCCAGAGCGTCCCTACTCGCTGCTTCTGCTGAGTCAGCCCGGCAGCCCTGGCCACCGCTGAGAGAATGAAGGATCTGCACCCGACTCAGGAGCAACACTCCACATGCTGGTCAGGAACTCTGGTGCGATCTGCAGCAAAAAGGTGAGATGATACAACTTGTCTCTCCTGGAAATTCTTATTAGGCGTTATTAGGATAATGAGGCTGTTAGCAGAGAGGGCCTAAAGCCATGAAACCTGTCAGGGCCGTGGGAGCTCACGGAAAGCCAACATTATGAGGCAAAAAACCCACAGAGAGAAACAAGACACCACAAGCAGAGAGGCCACAGCAGCCCATGAGGAAGCAGTCTCCACAAGTCTCTCAAGTGGCCCCAGCTCTGGGCTGCTTTCATTTATCAGTTCACAGATATCCTCATGATAAACTGGAGTGACAAAGATCTTAAGTGAACTTCGATATTTTTGTAACACAAGCATTTCCCTTCACATGCACTACCTCTGACTCACCACTGAGTAACCAGAGCCTATCACACTCAGTATTTCCTAGGAACCAGTGCAGACGAACTCTCCCCAGAGAAGGGGCTGGAGGGCGCTTCTTCAGTGCTCCTTGGAAGGACAGTCTCCCTGCTCTGACTCCCCGAGGGCAGGAGCGTCATCTGGCTTTGCAAACCGGTGTAAAGCCAGAAGGGTGCCGGCACACAGACCCTCTCAATAAATATATGTTGAATGGAGGAATCAACAAATCACTTTAAAATGTCATCAATATCCACAACAGTCATGTGAGTTATTTCTCTCCTAACCAGAGCTTATGGCAATGCAGTTGTCTACTGGCCCATGTAATACACATTTTACCAGTTTCGTGTGAACCATTACAATCAAGAGAAAGAAAAATAGCTAACTTTTAGTATTTCTATTAGTCCCTATAGTCATAGAGAACAACAAAAAAAATCCCTTCCTTATCTACAGTGTACTAAGTCACTTTCGTGATTCTAATATTCCTATCACTAAATGAAATAAAACTACACTCTCATTTTACAAACAAAATCCAAGGCACAGAGGAGTTACATAACTAAAAAGGAATGAAGCTGGGATTCAAACATAGGTCAGTTCTTTCCATTTACTCTGTGCCGTTCATAGGGATCTTAAAGATCATCTAATTCACTCTTTTGCTTCACCTGGTGGAGTGGGGCGGACTTCTAAGAGTTAAGGTAGAACTTCTTATTCCTGACTCTGAAAATTGTGAAGACATGGATACCATTGTTCTGCTAATGGAGAAACAGGAGCGCAAAAAAAGGCTGAGACCAGGATCATTCTTTACTCGAGTCATTGGAAGTACTGAGGTCTTCTGGTTTCTTATCCAGATATTAGTATTGCAGATTTCATTTTACTATTACATTTGTTCCATTTCACCATAGAAGAAAAATAGCTTGACTCTCATTGTTTTTCTTAGGTTAATTTTTCTTATGTTGCACATGGATGGCTGAATGGCTGAAGGATGATGGATCAATGGCTCTATCTATATACATATGCAATTTCTTCTGCATAGCAAGTTATTACACTTTACATGATCAATTTCTTCTCATTCAAATAAAGGTAGCTTTTTAATAATTTTGTAGAACCACATATTGTCCAGGTTATTTTATCTACATACCACCTTACTAATTTAGAGCCATAAGAAAAGCTTCCACTGCCCAAGTCTCAGTTCACCTGGGGAATTAAAATCTTCTGTGTAAAATCTGAGTCAGCATGAAAAGGCCTAATTCTGCCATTGTTTAGCACTCATGAGTCCTATTTCTTCCAAGAGAGAGGTAAAGTGTGGGCCACTACCAGTGTAAGGTCCTGAGTGCTGATTTCTAAAACTGTCTATAACCAGACCACCAGCTTTACCTCATTCTAATTAATTAACGTTATGTACTTTCTGCCCCATAGCAATAAAAAGTCACCCTGGCACTGAGTTCCATGGTAACAGTTTTCTAAATTCCAGTCTGTATTCATTAGCAATGATACCCTTGCACTAAATGTCAGCAAAGGGAAACACCCAAATGTGACACCTCTGCTTCTAACACCACGTGAAGGGAGCATGTCCATGCTGGCTAAGCAGGGCAGGCAAATGCTAGACCAAGCCCATGTTTACATTCTAGAACTATGGTCTCTAGAAATACTAGGACTCCAAGATACCTCAGGGTAACTTGCAAGTTCACAGGCTATAATTAAATACACATACACACTAGTTATGCACACTGTGGCAATTTACTATAACTTGATGGTTTCTGTAAACCATTCTTAGCACCTGGTATAGTAGAAACACCATAACTTCAGTCTGACACCTAAATTAAAATCCAGTTGCTTACTATTATACTAGGACAAGTTTCCTTCTTTTGTTCATTTGTGTAACAAGGACAATAATGCATTTCCTCATAATATGACTCTATGGATTAAGTAGATGACGTAGATAATGAACCCAGAATAACACCTACTACTCCATGAATGACAGGTACCTTCGTCTGAGAGGAATGACAGTCACTCTTCACAAAGGCATGGCTTCGCAAAGGTAAGTAGGCCACCAACTCATACTTGAAAAAATACTGAAGAATATATGGAGGCAAAAACATACAAGTGCCTGGAAAACCATGTAGAATATTTAGAAATCCAGAACAAAATAATATACACTCAAAATAACCCCTGACTGTCTTACTCTGAAAATGAATTATAACTTTCACTTTGAAGTGTATCTTTCTCAGGAATTTATCTCTTTGAGACATTTTGCTTTAAGGCACAGATTTAAAGAGTTCACACTGTCATCAAGTTGAAAGTTGGGGCATAAAGACCCCTAAAATTCAAATGGGAACACAAAGACTTTATCTGTACCCATTTGTTACAGATAGATCAAAAAGAGAAACTCTTCTATAATATTGAAGATAAAAGAAAACTATGAAAGAGTATAACGGTGCCATCAAGTGTTTCATTTTCCAGTTAAGTATGACATTCTTTAGAGGATCATTATAGCTATTAGGCCAGGTAGTGTCTCCCGGCTATTGCGCATCACTGCACTCCGGCCTGGGGGTAACTAAACCATGTAGGATAGATGAGGTCTGTTATTTTAAAGGAGCTTTGTTGTAAGTTAAGGAGCTTCACAAACCTAAATCATAGCAACAAAATTCATAAAACAAGCTTCTTGAAAATTGTCTGAACTTGGGTGAGGTCAGTTGAATAAAATAAAGCATACCGGCACTGGCATAGACATATTTTAAAGGTCTTTTGTCCTGCAAATTCAAGGAGTGAACCAAACTTAACCCTCCAGGCAGAGGACTGACCTGAGTCTTAGGTGTGCTTTCTTTCACAGTGATTATAGATAAGGGCAAATGTGCTGCATGGGGGACCCTTGAACCAACAAGCCATGAATGTGGAATCAGAGGCTGTGGTAAAACTGAATTTGCAAAAGTATCAGTGGACATAACATCTTAAGCCTAAGCTGGAGTCCTGATGAAAGAGCAAATCAGATCAACTAGATAAATTTCATAAAAGTAAACAAATTGTTAGCATGCAGGTCACTAATAAAGAAGGATGTTTTCACAGATTTGTACACACCAAAGGACGGACACACCAGAGGTGGGCCACAGGGTGTGGGGGGGAATGTCAAAGCATCTCTTCCTTCAGCCCCTCCGTTGGTGGGAGAGACCCCTGAGAAATGAAAGGGAAGCTAACTGTGGAAGCTCCAAGCAGACATAAGATGTTTTTACCACTGTGTTTTTTGATACAAATATTAGCCAAGGCAGAAATGCTCTAAAAATCAAAGTATTCAGCAAATGATAGGAACATGTTTCTCAAATGATAGTAATTACCTTACTATAAGTCATGAAAACTAACAACTGTCTTTCAATCATGCTTTAAAAACTATTTCCCATTCATCATCTCTTTTAAGCCTTCTAAAACTCCATGTATTAAGTGTTCTTATTCCCATTTTACAGATGAAGAAATAGAAACACAAGATATTGATTAACCTGTCCAAGACAACACAGTAAACGGCTTAGCAAACACTTCATGTTGTTTTCTCTAGTCTCACAAATTTACCTGAATGGCATAGATATTGCATATGTAATAATCTCACTTAAGAATATCCTAGGATAAAAATAAAGTCACAATAAAAACGTAAAAGTGTAACAAAAGTACAGAGATCATCATTTTTGAGGATAAAAGTTGCCCTGAAGGGCCAGCACAGAACAATTATTATTACTCGTTGAGGGAAAATAATCACTCTCCAGGGATATTTAATTTACTGTAATATTAATAAAGGCTTAGAAACCCCCCAGGATTGTTTATATTGTGTGGAAGCAGTGTGGATTACACACAACCAGGGAAACACTGCAGAGTGTGCTTGTCTGAGTGGAATGGCTTTTTTTTTTAATTCATTGTCTTTGCTCAGCCCAGTAATTATGTTTTGAAGTTCCATAGCACAGAGAGGCTGATGTAGCAAGTAAGTGGATTTGAATAGGTTTTCCATCATTTCCTATAGAGACGTGATTTGTGGGTACAGTGTTATCCAGCCCTTAGTGCCTTCAGATGGTCAGACAGTCCCTTCAAGAAAGGAAACACAATCAGCCAAACTGCCAACATTCCTCACCTCTGCCACCACTTGAAACAGCTTATTTTCCTGTTGCAATGAAGGCTTTTATTAGCTCTTAGAATCCTACCTTGAATCTGGAATACTTTATTGTGATCTTAAAAAGACGTAGTATCTCTACCTCTATGCTTTTGATAATACCCAGCCTGTAGAGTTTAGGGATAAGCCCGACACTGCCATTTTCTTACATTCTGCTGTGGGACAATTTGCAAGTATTTTTTAAATTATTCATTTGAGAAGTTGTACACAGAATGAGCGCCTAATGGAGATTCTCCTATCTGGAATGAGTTGCCGTCCTTCTTATATAATCAATGTAGCCAAGACTCCACAATACAGAGTAGACTCATTCAGATACAAAAAGACCCATTACAAAATTAAACTTAACAATAAGCTGAGCAACATCTGAGCAGAATCAGAGATGCAAAAAGAACATCCGAAAGGAGTTAGGGGAAAGGATGACACACACAGTTACTGGCTTTCTCATCCTTGAACTAAGCTATCGAGATACCCAGGTACCAGGAAGACGTCATCAGAACTCTGGAGACCAAAAACCATGAGAAACTTCTGTGAAGATAGAATTCAGGACCCAGAGTTGGCAGGAAATGGTCACCAAGAGCAGAGGAGGGTCAGGCACCATGGACAGAAAACAGGCTGTGGGAAGCCATTTTTCCTCACACACTCTGCATGTTAAATTAGAATCAGCCAGCCACAGAGGTGACCACAGGATGTGCCAGTCCCTCCTCCCAGATCCATCCTACCCTCAGGCCTGGTAATGACAATGTGGGAAGCAGTGCCTAACACAAAGATATAGGGCAGTGGCCTGAGGGGCAGGAGGACTGGGAGGGGGTCGGGTAGAAGGGAACTCCCTGTCTGTCAGCCAGGTGAGCACAGGAAGTGCTGAGGAAGCATAGGCAGCTTGGCCTTGACCCCAAGACCAAGAAATTTCCCCTCTTGGCTGCTAAAGCCCATCTTTGCATTTCCTTCCCTCTTTTCTCTCTTCTAGTAATTCCTTACCTTCCTGAAAACTACCTCCCTGCTTCAATTCTTACATCATCTCAGCACCCTTCAGAGCACAGAGAACAGAAGATATGAACAGAAAATGAAGGTTGAAAGGCAGGAAAGAGGGCAGAGGAGAAATGGATGAGCCACCCCCATGGTTCCTTCTGCCTCAACAGCAGCGCATCCTGAAGTTTCGTTCTAGAAACCCAATCTGCTGACATTAACATAAGGTACCACATATTGCATATCTACCATGTATCAGGCTCAGTGACACTAGCTTGACATTGTAATTCAGTACAACACCTTGGAGTGAGTATCATTGCCCCTAATTTATAGGTGAAGAGGCAAACATCTAAAAAAAAGTCTTAAAATTTGTCCTTAGTCATACAGATTTTATGTATTTTCAGATCCAAGATTCAAACCCAGGTTGGGGGGCTCTGAAGAGAATTCTCTGACGTATGCTCTTCACTACCATTTCTAAAACCCCCTTTAAAAATAACTAACAAGCAGGCATCTACAGAGCCCAGTATAACTCAGCTGCACTTTGAGATGAGAAAGACACGTTCTCTCCCACCATCCCCCATGCAGAGGAAGCAAGCTGCCCTACTCATCCTCACCCCAGCCTCTCCCTGAGTGAGACAGGTCCAGCAGCAGGCAAATGGCAGAAGAGGTTGCTTTTGCCCTTTCTAGTCACACTTACTCTGTCCTCTCAGTTCTGTGTCAGAAAAAGAACACAACCCCTTTTCCATGATTTCTACCCAAAAAACACAAGGCGTGAAGTTTGACTACCATGGACTGCATGGCAAACAAAATTTGAACATTAGATATTCCCTAAAGACTTCATGCTTCTCTGCTTCCCAAACTCTCCTCCCTCATGAATCATCTGGAAACTCGATTCCCCATCTTTAATTTACAGAACACCTTAGCTCTCTGCTCCCTGTCACTTGGCTTGGGCATATCACTGTTTTTCTAAGATTCATTTATGTGCTTTGCTCAATAATGGACCAGCCTCTCTGGGTTCCCTAATTTATGTGTCCAGAAGAACTGTACAGAGGCCCATTTTCTTCTCTTTTCTTTCCCTATCCCCTGTGAGCTCCCAGATAGAGGTTTATTTCTCTCACCTATGTAAATTATTCTACCTACTTTAAAAGCCAAATGCTGCCCATTGTAATTTGGGATTTCTTTTTATTTTTTTGAACTCTCTTACTAACACCTTAATTACTTATAACTAACTAATACTTTCATTACACAGAAAACATCTGTCTTTGAACAGTGGTAGCAAGAGGTACTCTTACTAATTCTCCATGGACTCTGGCAGACCAATACAGTTCTTAGGTTGTGACATTTTAGAATAAAAGTATTATATTAATCCCAAACCATGCTATTAATATACTCCAGTAATACTTTCCCACAAAAGCTTTAGCAATAACCGTTTAGTAACAAAGGGACTGGTCTATGTTTTAGCCACATAGGATGAGAGGCAGTTTCAGAACTTCCAATTAGAGCACCACAGGCAGTAGGAAAGCCCCCAAGTGAGGCAAGCTCAGAAGTGCAGGAGAAACTGCCCAGAGCCTCACTTGTAGGCTACAAAGGAAGCAGGGAAGGGAAACGAGCTCTTTTAGAAGAGATGGGGAAGAGCAGATAGGCCAGCACCTTGAGGTGCCCTATTTTCACCAATGCAGGAAAAGCTAAGAATCTTTCTGCTCTTTTTTTTTAATAAAGCATTTAAGTGGTTCCTGCAACCAAGAACAATGGTTTACATAAGTTCTGCTTTTGTGGCTGCTGGAAATTTATATCTGATTTCTGCTTTCTTTCAAAGGATGTTCTTGGAACATTTCCTGAAATCTCACAGGTAAAAGATAAAGGCAAGCCAGGATCTCTAGCATTTGTTAAAATGTTTTGTTATAATCCATCCTGGTTTATTTTGCCCCAGGGCAGGCTGATTTTAATCCTCATATGCAGTCTATTCCGACCCTGTGCCCAAAAGATAAGAGGAGTAAAGCTTTTACAATAATGTAATATCATATCTGGAAAGGATTCCACAAATCCTCCTGTAAGATTCGTATGAAAAAATCCAATTTAGCAAAAGCTTTAAACACACACAGGCTCACACCTGATACAGTGTACTTCCAATCTATGCGCCCACGGGCCATGGGACAGGTATAACCTGTATTCCCAAAAGACACACCACTTCAGAATGCAAGTCTGAATCCTGAAATTTTTTTTTTAATAGTCACTGGGCTAGTTATTAAATGAGTATTAAGATCTTTAGACTTCAGTTTTTTCCCATTTGTTTGGAATCTCAGACTATCAAAATACAACTTTTTTGTTTTCCCTTATGAATATCTCAATTTTTTCTAGCAAAAATGGCTAACTTTGGCAAACTCAATTTTGCTTTTTCTTCTCCTTTACAATAGAGTGCCATGATTTCAGAATAAATTCAGTTTTTTTTTTCTAATTTTAAGCTCACTGCTTTATGCTTATAGTATTATCTAGGTTTAATGGAGAATTAATAAGCAAACACAAAAATCAGTCTAATGGTTTGCCAACCAACAGAGGCACAGATAAAAGCGGTTTGCTTCCCCTGGGCAGATTTGGGCCAACATCACAACCTCATCCTGTAAAGCACAGTGGTCAGCTTCCCCCAAAGCAGTCACCCAGCTACCTACTCGGGCTATTAATCTCGTTTCATTACCTACATTTCTGTTCTGCTTTGTGCGTTCCCTTAGCTGCTGTGGGGCTGCTACAGCTACCAGTTTAGGAAATGAGATATAGCAGGACCATCAAGGGCAGCAACGGAAAAGAGAAAGTGCCAGTGGCATGTGGGTGGAGGGGACGGAGGACCTTGCTTTGTGAGAGAGCTGGAGAGCTGTATAAAGAAGAACTTTTAAATAAAATTCTCTCTTGTCTCTGGGGACGGCACCACTTATTTATTCTATGGTGAATTCTTTCACCAAACCAAATATTATCTAGGAACATAGTTAACCTTACTCGAATTCATCTGTTTTAAACTGGGATCTTTATTTGTTGGATTTCCTGGAGTGACTTATTTACTCACAATTCTGTCTTCATCCATCTCTGATCCCACCACATGCTCTCAGACAAGCTCAGTCCTTTCCTCTTCCTTTGCACAGATCCACTCACAAATTCATAGCAATTTTATCTATGCCTTTCATTCTTCACCCACCTGCCCTGGAACAGCTTCCTGTCCCACATTTCCTGGCTTTAAAGTCGTCTGGCTCTACGTCCCACCTCATAGCAGTTACTAGTTTGTAGGTGTCATTTCTCTACCAGATGATCATCTCAAAGGTCAGAACCAAGTCTGGCCTCTTCTTGCATCACCAGGGCTTCCATACTAGGTTCTCAATAATTACTTGTTGAATTTGAACTAATGTGTTCTTCTCATCATCATCCAACCCTCCTCTGACCGGGGCTCAAGCAAACTGAGTTACAGCACAAAATTCAAATACCTTGTGTAGCACAGAAGACTGACCATATAGTGGCTGTTCCATCAGCCTTTTTTTTTAAGTGTGAATTTCTTCTGTTTAGCCTAAATTCTGTACCCAACCCATACATATTTTGAGAGTTGTGTCAACATGAGTTTCTATGACATAGAGATGCAGGTTAGTTCACATTATTAAAAGTCTAACACAATGAGACTGATGGCATGGACTCAAATTCCCTGTTAACTTTACTGCTCTTTATGGTTAAAGAGCTCCTGGTTGAAGACCCCATAAGCAGGCATCTTGCAATTACATGCGTTTGACTGTCAGGAATAGAGAGTTTGACTACAAAAAATAAATCTATCATCACTAATGGAGTATCAGATTATTTAAATTATTTCTCTCCTGAGAGACTCCTTTTTGGAGATCTAGGCTTACATCTCCACCTTCCTTCTTCTTAAAATTTCCATTTATATGTCCCACGGTTACCTCATCTGAAACATTTACAAAACTAAACTCCTGTATCTTACACTACCTCAGCCTGTTCCTTCTCCAGTGTTCCTTATTTCAAAAACTGCACCATTCTCCACCCAGCACCAGAAACTTGGGAGTGACCTTTGACAATGATATCTCCCTTTACCAGATCTAATTGATCACCACGTCCTAATGATTCTACCATTAAATTGTAACTTGAAGTCACATATTTATCTCCATTTCTATGGCTGCCACCTAGTTCAATCCAACTTCATCTCTCACTGGACTACAGTATATAACTGCCCTTTCTGCTAGACTTTCTTCAGGGCATTTTTACACAGAAGTCAGCATGTTTTTTAACAATGCGAATCAGTTCATGTCTCCTTTATTTAAAATTTTTCAATGCTTTCTTTCTACCCGCTTAAAATAAAATTCAAAATCTTCAACCTGGCCTACAGTACCAACTATAATTTGGCTCCTGCCTATCTCTCTAACCACCCCCCGCCCCCAATACTCTTCCTCTTCAGTCATTATTTATGCTCTAGCCACACTAAGTTTCTCTCTGCTTTTACAACATTCCATCATGTCAGATCCAAATCTGTGCTCTTCTTTACTGTATCCTCAGCACCTAGGCAATGCCTGGCACATACATGTTCAGTTAGTATTTCACTGAATATTTAAGAGAATGAAAGGGTTTTAAGCATCATCACCTTTATGTCAAAAGAGCAGTTGAATCCATCATTATTCTTTTAGCTGCAAGTATCGAAGGATCTAACAGTGGTCTAAACAATAAAGAATTTTATTCTACCAGACAAGGAGACCAAGAATAGTGCAGCTTCGGGTCAATTATTTCAGCTTCACAATAACATCTTCCAGCCCGCAGGATGTTTCCTTCTCTGCTCAGCGTGCATGAACAGAACCGTCCCTTTATGGTCACAAGATGGCTGGAATATTTCAGATATCATAACATCCAGCTAAAAATAGGAGTGGTCCTTTCCATTCAGCTCTTATTATTGACAAGAAAGACCTGACTCAGAAAGTCCTCAGCAGAATTGCCTTCAGTTCAGTAGGCCAGGTTTGAATTACATGTCCTACCCTTTCCTAACCAAATCACTGGAAAGGGAACTAAGACCACCACAATTAGATCAATTATCATTTATCCCTTGGAGCTAGGAAGAAGTCCACTTTTCTTAAGCAGTCAAAGGCAAAAAACAGCTCTACCCATAATGAAAAGTTGAGGAATGGGGAGAAACAAGACATGGAATTGATATGGAAAAGGCTGTTAGATAGGCAGCCAACCGTTTTGGCCACAAAAGAATATCAATATCATCATCACCATCATAGTTCAGAAACATTCTTCGCCAAAACATATTTCCTCTATTTAAGTGAGTTATCAGGACTTGGATATGAAAGAAAAAACTTAAACTTAATTCTAAAAACATTTGTTGGAGTAGATAGCATGACATGTTAAGAGCACAGTTTCCAGAGGGAGGAAAAAAGATGGTGGTGTAGGAAGGTAAGGCAAAAACCTTCTCTCAAAAATGTCCTCTCAAAATCACATAGAACATGAAAATACAACAAATGCAAGTAGGCCTGAAATCAACCTGAAGACTGCAGAACTTACCATCTACATCTGGGGAAGAAGAGAAAACCCTACAGAGGGTAAAGTGACAAAGCCATGATCTGGTGGGATCCAAGCCCTCCCCCCATCCTGGCAGGAGGAAGAGGAACAGAGCAGGGAGGGAATAGAAGTCCAGGACCCTGAACACCTGGCCCTTAAGATCTGCTCCAGGAACATGAGCCCACATTGCATGGTGCCCTGGTGATTGGTGGGGCTGGACAGCAGAGACGGGTGGAACACTTGGACAGGCTGAGATCCCAGCTACCTGTGGAGAACAGTCATGTTCTACCAGATCCCCTGAGAAGGAAAGCAGAGCAGACAGTTTGAAAGACTTCCCAGGAGTGAGAGGGGTGCCAGAGAGGCAAGGATTGCACAGTGCTCTCTGCTTAGGAGAAAGGGAAGGTAGACAATACCTCTCCAGCCTGCCCTCAGCGCAACAAGTTGGGAACCCAGAAGCTACAGACACTCCATCCCCCTGGCTACCAACAAAACCTGGAGACTCCCTGCAGTGGCATAGGGCCCAAAGGCTGGCAGTGAAATCAAACTTTACGCCCAGGTAGGCAAGGGAAGAACCCCCAGCCTGCTCAGCCCTACTTTGAGCCAGTAAGGGAACTGTATGTGTAGCCTAGCCCCCGGAGCTCTTTCCTCCAGGCAGGCACTGGTCCCGCTCACCTGCACCACCACCATTGTGGCAGGCTGGAGAAGAACACCATGAGAAAGGCAGACAGGTGCCACAACCACTGCATGCAAAGAGCTGGAGCCCGTGCACAGGAAATTGAGCTTCTGGGCACTAGAGGGTGTCTCCTACACAAATCTGTTATCCCATAAGAAACACTAAAAAAAAAAGAGGGAGACAGAGGAATTTGGTCCAAACAAAAATTCAAGAAAAAACGCCAGAAAGAGAGCTTAGTAAAACTGAAATCACAAAAAGATTTCAAAATAAAGTCATAAACATGCTCATGGAGCTATGGAAAAATATTCAAGATGTCAGGGAGGACTACAAGAGATAAAAACTTTGAAAAATATAGTATCTAAAATGAAGCATACAATGGAGGGATTTAAAAGTAGATTTGATGAGGCAGAGGTTAGAGAACAGGAAAACAAAGAAGCTGAGGCACAGAGAGAAAAAAGGATCTCTAGGAATGAAATAATAAGAGAGCTCTGTGACCAATCCAAATGGAACAATATTAGCATTATAAAGGTACCAGAAGAAGAAGAGAGAGACAAAGGGATAGAAAGTCTCTTTGAGGAAATAATTGTTGAAAATTTTCCCCAGTCTGGAAGCATATAGATGGGTCTTGTTTTTGTAAGTGGAAAGAAATAGACACTCAGGTCGTGAAATTGCCCAGATCTCCCAACACAAGGGACCCTAGAAAGACAACACCAAGACATATAATAATTGAAATAGCAAAGATCAAAGACAAGGAGAGAGTATTAAAAGCAGCCAGAGAGAGAAGAAAGTTCACTTATAAAGGAAACCCCATCACACTATCATCAGACTTCTCAGCAGAAACCTTACAGTCCAGAAGGGAGTAGCATGATATATTTAATGCAATGAAACAGAAGGGCCTCCAACCAGAATATTCTACATGGCAAGATTATTTAAATTTGAAGCACAGATCTAACAATTTCCAGATAAGCAAAAGTTGAGGGAATTCACAACTAACAAACCATTCCTAAAAGATATCCTAAAAGGAGCAGTAAAGGTACTGCTCCAGATGGGAATATTCCTAAGGCTAAATAGCTGTCACCAGAGAAAATAACCTACAGTAAAGGGAGTAGACCAATCAATTACTAAACAAATATAAAATTAAATCAACTACTCACAAAATTAGTCAGGAGATAAACAAAGAGTACAGAATATGACCTAATATATAGAGTGGAGGAGGAAGAAAACAAGGGGAGAAAAAAAAAGAACCTTTAGATTGTGTTTGAAATAGAGTAATAAGTGACTTAAGACAGACTGTTAGATAATAAGGAAGCTATCCCTGAAACTTTGGTAACCACAAATCTAAAACCTACAATGGCAATAAGTACATATTTATCGATAACACCCTAAATGTAAATTAACAAAATGCACCAATCAAAAGACACAGAGTGGCAGAATGGATTAAGAAAAAGATCCATCTATATGCTGCCTACTTTCAAACCCAAAGGGATGGAAAAAGATATTTCATGCAAATAATAGGGAGAAAAAAGCAGGATCAGCAGTACTTCTATCAGACAAAATAGAATTCAAAACAAAGAAAGTAACAAGAGATAAGAAGGACAATACATAATGATAAAGGGGCCAGTCCAACAAGAGAATATAACCATTATAAATATCAATGCACCCAATATAGGAGCATGTAAATAATGTAAAACAAATACTAAAAGAATTAATGGGGGAAAAAGAATGCAACACATTCATTTTAGGAAACATCAACATACCACTTACATCAAAAGACAGATCAACCAGCCAGAAAAGTTAGGAGAGAGAGGAACTGAACAATACATTAGAACAGATGAACCTAACAGACATCTACACAACACTCTACCAAAAGCAGCAGGATACACATTCTTCTCAAGTGCATATGGAATGTTTTCCAGAATAGATCACATACTAGGACACAAAAAGAACCTCAGTAAATTCAAAAAGATTGAAATTGTGCCAACAAGCTTCTAAGACCGCAAAGGTATGAAACTAGAAATAAATTATGCAAAGAAAACAAAAAAAAGCCCACAAATATTTGGAGACTTAACAAAATGCTCCTAAATAATCAATGGATCAATGATCAAACAAAACAGAGATCAAGCACCTGGAGACAGATGAAAACAACTCAACACCCCAAAACCTGAGGGATGCAGCAAAGGCAGTTCTAAGAGGAAAGTATATAGCAATACAGGCTTACCTCAAGCATCAAGAACAATCCCAAATGAACAGTCTAAAATCACAATTAATGAAACTAGAAAAAGAAGAACAAATGAAGTCCAAAGTCAGTAGAAGGAGAGACATAATAAAGTTCAGAGCAGAAATAAATAAAATTGAGAAGAATAAAACAAAAGAAAGAATCAGTGAAACCAGGAACTGGTTCTTTGAGAAAATAAACAAAATAGATAAACCCCTAGCCAGACAATTCATGACTGAATTTTTATCAAACATTTAAAGAAGAGCTAATACCCATCCTCCTTAAAATATTCCAGAAGTAAAAGAGAAGGGAATACTTACAAACTCATTCTTTGAGGCCAGCATCACTCTAATACCAAAACCAGGCAAAGACACCACAAAAAGGAAAATTACAGACCAATATCCCTGATGAACATAGATGCAAAAATCCTCAACAAAATATTAACAAACTCAATTCAAAAACACATCAAAAAGATCATCCATCATGACCCAAGTCAGATTTATTCCAGGTATGCAAGGATGGTACAATATTTGAAAATCAGTCAACATCATACTCCACATCAGTAAAAAGGACAAAAATCACATGATCGTCTCATAGATGCTGAAAGAGCATTCAACAAAATTCAACATCCATTCATGATAAAAACTCCCAACAAAATGGGAATAGAGAGTAAGTACATCTACATAATAAAGGTCATATATGACAAACTCACAGCCAATATCATACTTAACAGCAAAAAGCTGAAAGCTTTTCCCTCTAAGATCAGGAACAAGACAAGGATGCCGACTCTCCCCACTTTTATTCAACATAGTACTGGAGGTCCTAGCCACGGCAATCAAAAAACACAAATAAAAGAAATCTAGATTGGTAAGGAAAAAGTTAAACTGTCACTCTTTGCAGATGACATGATATTATACATGGAAAACCCTAAAGACCCCACCAAAAAACTGTTAGAACTAATAAATGAATTCAGCAAAGTTGCAGGATACAAAACTAATACACAGAAATCTTTGCATTCCTATATACTAACAACAAACTAGCAGAAAGAGAAATCAGGAAAACAATTCCATTTACAATTGCATCAAAAAGAATAAAATACCTAGGAATAAACCTAACTAAGGAGGTGAAAGACTTATACCCTGAAAACTACAAGACACTCATGAGAGAAATAAAGAAGACACCAATAAATGGATGTATATCCCATGCTCAAGGATAGGAAGAATTAATATTGTAAAAATAGCCATCCTGCCTAAAGCAATCTATGGATTCAATGCAATCCCTATTAAAGTACCAACATCATTCTTCAATGAACTAGAGCAAATCGTTCTAAAATTCATATGGAATCACAAAAGACCCTGAATAGCCAAAGCGATCCTGAGAAGGAAGAACAAAGCTGGGAGGATTATGGTCCCTAACTTCAAGCTCTCCTACAAAACCATAGTAACCAAAACAATTTGGCACTGCACAAGAACAGACCCATAGATCAATGGAACAGAATAGAGAGCCCAGATATAAACTCACACAAACGTGGCCAATTAATATACAATGGAGAAGATACAGCCTCTTCAACAACTGGTGTTGGCAAAACCAGACAGTTACATGTAAGAGAATGAAACTGGATTATTGTCTAATTCCATAAACAAAAGTAAACTTGAAATGGAATACAGACCTGAATGTTAGTCATGAAACCATAAAACTCATAGAAGAGTTGACATCCAAAATATATAAAGAGCTCATGCACCTCAACAAACAAAAAGCAAATATTCCAATTAAAAAATGGGCAGAGGACATCAATAGACACTTCTCCAAAGAAGAAATTCAGCTGGCCAACAGGCACATGAAAAGATGCTCCATATCACTAATCATCAGAGAAATGCAAATTAAAACCACAATGAGATATCACCTCATACCAGTAAGGATGGCTGCCATCCAAAAGACAAACAACAAGAAATGCTGGCGAGGATGTGGAGAAAGGGGAACCCTCCTACACTGCTGATGGGAATGTAAATTAGTTCAACCATTGTGGAAAGCAGTATGGAAGTTCCTGAAAAAACTCAAATAGAAATACCATTTGACCCAGAAATTCCACTCCTAGGAATTTACCCTAAGAATGCAACAGCCCAGTTTGAGAAAGACATATGCACCCCTATGTTTATTGCAGCACTATTTACAATAGCCAATAAATGGAAGCAACCTAAGTGTCCATCAGTAGATGAATGGATAAAGAAGATGTGGTACATATACACAATGGAATATTATTCAGCCATAAGAAGAAAACAAATCCTACCATTTGCAACAACATGGATGGAGCTAGAGGGTATTATGCTCAGTGAAATAAGCCAAGCCGAAAAAGACAAGTATCAAATGATTTCACTCATGTGTGGAGTATAAGAACAAAGAAAAAACTGAAGGAACAAAACAGCAGCAGACTCACAGAACCCAAGAATGGACTAACAGTTACCAAAGGGAAAGGGACTGGGGAGGATGGGTGGGAAGGGAGGGATAAGAGGAAAAGGGGCATTACGATTAGCACTCATGATGTAGTGGTGGGGGGGAACACAGGAAAGGCAGTATTTACAAAGAAGACAAGTAATGATTCTATAGCATCTTACTATGCTGATGGACACTGATTGTAATGGGGTATGTGGGGGGCCTTGATAACAGGGGGTCTAGTAACCATAATGTTGTTCAAGTGATTGTACATTAATGATACCAAAATAAAAAAAAACTCATGAAGAAAACATAGGCAAAAATCTCTTGAATATAAACATGAGCAACTTCTTCCTGAACGCATCTCCTCGAGCAAGGGAAACAAAAGCAAAAATGAACCAATGGGACTACATCAAACTAAAAAGCTTCTGTACAGAAAAGGACCTCAGCAGAACAAAAAGGCATCCTACAGTTATGGGAGAATATATTTGTAAATGACTTATCCAATAAGGGGTTAACATCCATAGTATATAAAGAACTCACATGCCTCAACATCCAAAAAACAGATAACCTGACTAAAAAATGGGCAGAGGATCTGAAGAGATACTTCTCCAAAGAAGAAATTCAGATGGCCAACAGGCACATGAAAAGATGCTCCACATAGCTAATTACCAGGGAAATGCAAATTAAAACCACAATGAGATATCACCTCACACCAGTTAGGATGGCCAACATCGAAAAGACAAGGAACAACAAATGCTGGCAAGGATGCAGAAAAAGGGGAACCCTCCTACACTGCTGGTGGGAATGTAAATGTAGTTCAACCATGTGGAAAGCAGTACGCAGGTTCCCCAAAAAACTAAAAATAGAAATACTATTTGACCCAGTAATTCTACTCCTACAAATTTACCTGAAGAAAAGATCCCTGATCCAAAAAGACATATTTCCTGTAGGGAAGCCCCACCATCTCACTTTCCCTACTGTTCTATGAGGACAGTTGTTCCACTGCTTCACCCCAAATACATCTGGCCTCATGTGGAGCCGGATATGTCTGGCCTTGAGAAACCTGAAAACACAGCATGTTGTACCCATGAGTAAGGTGCTAGATAAGGGCCTTGAAGGCCAGACACCTGGCCATAAAGGCCACCCACATGTACGTCTTCAATATTTATGCAACCATGAATTAGCACTGTAGCAGTATAAGAAGTACAGCTTTATGCAAAATAAAGTGGCCTCTTTTGTGCACTCTCCATGATGACTCCCACTACCTTCTTTCTCTTCATATTGCCCAAAAACCTCAACAGCAACCCCTGGATGCAGACAACCCCTATGTTTATTGCAGTACTATTTACAGTAGCCAAGATATGGAAGCAACCTAAGTGTCCATCAGCAGATGAATGAATAAAGATGTGGTACATATACACAATGGAATATTATTCAGCCATAAAAAGAAAAGAAATCCTGCCATTTGCAACAACATGGATGGAGCTAGAGCATATTATGCTCAGTGAAATAAGCCAGGTGGAGAAAAACAAGTACCAAATGATTTCACTTGCTTGTAGAGTATAACAACAAAACAAAACTGAAGGAACAAAATAGCAGCAGAATGACAGACTCCAAGAAGGGAGTAGCAGTTATCAAAGGGGAGGGGCTGGGAAGGGTGAAGGGAATTAAGGGGAACTATAATTCACAATCATAATATAGGTAGGTCACAGGGAAGGCAGTACAGCACAGAGAGGACAAGTAATAACTCTATAGCATCTTACTGAGCTGATAGACAGTGACTGCAATGGGCAGGCAGTGAGGACTTGATAATATGGGTGAATGTTGAATGTTGAAACCACAATGTTCATGTGGAATCTTCGTAAGATTGTATATCAATGATACTTTAATAAATAAATAAAAATTTTAAAGAGCACAGGTTCTGGTTATCCCTGACCCAACTCCAACCAAAGCAGCTATAATTTTTCCTGTTTACTGTATTGAGGCTCCAAAAAATATTTCATTTGAGAAAATGGCCCTATGGCTGGAAAAAAAAACAAAAAGGAATTTGAAAATTACTGATCTGGTTTGTCTGTTATTTTCCAAGTGAACAATTGAGTCCCAGATAAATAATGTAATTTGTTTAAGTCACATATTGACCAAATATCCTGGTAAAACAGGACACCTGCAGGACCCCAAGTCCCAGGGCAAAGCAATAGACCCTGTTCAAGACACCAATAACTACAGATGATGCCGCTTGGGAATGCTTGGCTTGAATCCATCTTTTTGAGACGGCTGCTATTAGACTTCCAGGAGAGGGTAATGCCTGATCAAGGTGAATGTTTGAGGGTTGAGATAAAGCACCCATTGTCCCCTGACTCTTGCTCTTCCTTCTCTAACATCCCTTCTCATCTGTTTGAGGCCTCCTCTTCTACACACCCCTTACATGTTAATGTACCACAGTATCTTTCTATGTTTTGCTTCATATGTTTCTTTCTTCAGCTTTACCTACCAATTTTTTTTTTCTAATTAACAGAAATTTCTATCCTAGCACTTTTCTCCTGAGCTTCAGTTTCGAATCACTCACTGGTCATCTCCAACTAAATATTCCAAGAATACCTCCAAATCCACACAGTTAAAAATTATATCCAACACCTGGCGTCCCCTCACTCCCCACCTATATTTGTTCTTCCTCGGGTGTCCCCAGTGCCACTAAAATGTCTCCCCATCCATGAAGAAATCAGGCCAGAAAACTGGAAAATATTAGAAGCTTTTTCCCAACTTCAAAAACAAGTAGTCACTGACTTCTCTTTGGTTCTATATTACTTTATATATATCTCTTCAATAGTCCTGGTCATCTGGTAATTATTTCTTTATTGGTCTAGATCATGCTATCTTATATGGTAGTCCCTAGGCACATGTGGCTCTTAAGATTCAAATGAATTCAAATTAAATTAAATTATATTAGATATTCATTTTATCAGCTGCAGGAATCATATTCCAAGTGCTCTACAAGCCAGGTCTGGCTAGTTGCTATGATATTTAGTTGAAGAAGCTATAACATTTGAATAACCACAGAACATTCTATTGGCCAGTGCTGGCATGAACTTTAGACTGTGAATGCTTATATTACTAACCTTTGTAGTCCCTGCCTTTAGTGCCTGTAGTGCCTGTTGAGTGCCTGCAATAGTAACTCAACAAATGCTGTTGAATAAACCAATGAATAAATGAATGATGAAGAATTCCTTTATGTTGACTCTCCAATCTGAAATAAGTTTTCTACAAATCTTTAATCTCTTTGTTTTTGTTGGAATGGAGGATCAAGAGTTTGTTTCTGAAGTTTTAAAAGTCCAGCAGAAGTAACTTTTGAACTGAAGTCAGGATACAACTTAATATAGTGGGTATAATGCAAATTTGTATGCTTATTCTTTAGGGTGCTGAACAATTAGCCAAGGAGAAACTGCAAATTCCAACCTCCTAGCAAGTAGTGGAAGATAAGAGGAGTTGGGAGATACCAAGTATGTGGCCCCTAGTGATTGTCCAAAAAGCCTGTAGCACACTGCATGGGAGGTCAAATATAGTCTACCAACCATATATCATTTCAAATATTGAAAAAGGATAACTTGATTTAAGAAAACCATACACAGAGAAAGAAATATTATAGATGTGAGTCAGTGAACCTCATGCAAGGCAGATTCAATTTGGGCATAAGAAGCAGGTAGATGCTAAAGTTCCAATCTAGCGATGTTGTGTTGACTGCTGCACCCCAAGTAAAGCAAGTTCTTTGATGTTTCTTTTCTACATAAACTAACTCCAGTCAAGAAGTCAAGAATATGACTTCCTTCTTACTTAGGTTCTAGCCAAGGTGTGCTGGTAAATGTTTAACAACTGGCTCTTTGAATGTAGTTCTGACTTAAATTTTGGTTGATGTTTTGCTTATTGTTAGCAAATAAGATGAGTGAAACAATTAAGATGTACTATATCGAAACTTCACTAGTTTTTCATTTATGTGAACAGCTTCTTTGCTGAACCAGATAAAAATTTCCTAATACTGGAAGAATATTTTCTCAGTTGTTTTGTGCTATTCACAAAGAAACACCTAAGACATTAGACACTTAAGTTTAACCTGCATTAACATTTTCTTCATCACTTTATTAGGTCTAGATAATCAACAAAATAATAACCCAAGCCTTAATTTATAGTGTTTGCTGATTTTCACAGTGTGAGAATACTCCCACAATGGCCCGTCCAGGTACCAACATGATGTCATTGAACGCAGATTTGAGAAGAGATACATAATAACACACTATTATCTAATTTTTCCACACAGATAATATAAACATAAATAACCTCAAAATCATAGGTGATAATTACAGAAAAAAAAAAGTTAAGAAGCAACAAGTGTTGAGTGTTTTTCCTACTTTTAATGTAATTCATTTAATTGTAAGTTTATATAATTTACTTTTTAATGATGGCTATGTTTAACAGGCAGCTTGTAAAATTCCTGAAAATTTAACAACAGACCCTCAAGGGAAAGTAGAGCTTAGCTGCAGCATACTGCTGGCTCAGCCATGGCCAAAATGTGTAAAACACTATCCTGAATGAGAGTCACATGCAATCCAGTAGTATCCTTCAATATACAAGTATGTGTAGCTTTTGAGACTCAAGAGAACAGGGCCCTGTAGGAAAGAGATACAAAGCCAACAATAAAAAATAAAAGATCACAGAGAATATTTATAACAACCAAAAAATACAGGAGTAGATACAAAACAGTGAAAGAAAGGGTTGTTGCATTAAAGGTTTGTGGGGTTAATTGCAGGATTTCCAGAATCTCCCGCCTAGCCTTAGTTCATATACATATCAATAGGGGTTTACCACTGCAGGGCCTCCCACTGATCTGGCACACGGGGTGGAGAGATAACTGGCCCATTCTCTGCTCCACCCCGTTCCTATTACATTATCGATCAGCAGTCTGCCAGTCACCAAGAACCCGCCAATGGAGATCCTCTGGAAGGAGCAGGCAGGAAGTAGCGCACCAAGGGAGAAAGCTGCGGCCAGAAGAGTCGGACAGGGCTGGGCCTAGCTAGTGATTCAAGCAAGCTGTGAGCAATAAAAACGGCTTCTCCCAACCCACCTTTCCCTTGATTTACTTCAGTTTCACCAGATTCACAGGTCATTCACCCCAGGCTGGGAACACCCTTCCCCTGGAGCTACAGGTTTCCATAGATGAGACTTCTGGTTACCTATCCAATCACAATTCTCCACCTTTCCAATATCCAGTAGCCATTCCCCTCTTCCTTCTTACTAAAAGAACCATGATTACGAGGCTAGCGGGAAGATGGCAGCGTGAGCAGGGTGGCGGAAATCTCCTCCCAAAATCATATGTATTTATGAAAATACAACAAGTACAACTATTCCTAAAAAAGAGAGCAGAAGATACAAGACAGCACATAGCCTGCAGCTACACCCGAGAGGACTCGGCACCCGGCAAGGTGGAGCTACAAAGGGCCCTGCGGAGCGGCATGCCTGCGACATACTGGAGCAGAAGTGCCACCTACAGCATCCCCACAGAATCTACTCCTGGTGGGTGCTTTTTTTGTTTGTGTGTTTTGTTTTGTTTTACTTTGTTTTTTGTTTTTCCTTCTCTTTCTTTTTGCTTTTCTTTTCTTTTCTTTTCTTTCTTTCTTTTTTTTCTTTTTTTTCTTTTTAAAAGTCTTAAAGAGCCCAGCTGACATATGTGGCACCTACCAGTGACCACTTCTATAGCCATGAAAAGACAGAGGAATATGGACGAGACTAAGATCAACCAGACAGCCCCAGAGAGGGAGCCTGAAGGGATGGAAATGCACTATCTTCCTGAAAAAGAATTCAGAATAAAAGTCATAACCATACTGATGGATCTAGACAGAAATGTGCAAGAGCTGAGGGAGGAAGTGAGGGAAGCGAGGAAAGACAATCCAGAAATCAGACAAGAGATTGACGGGCTTAACAGCAGACTGGATGAGATGCAAGAGACTGTGAATGGAATAGAAATCAGAGAACAGGAATACAGAGAATCTGAGGCAGAGAGAGGTAAAAGGATCTCTAGAAATGAAAGAATATTAAGAGAACTGTGTGAAAAATCCAAACGGAACAATATTTGCATTATAGGAGTACCAGAGGAAGAAGTGAGAGAAAAAGGGATAGAAAATGTCTTTGAAGAAATAATTGCTGAAAACTTTCCCACACAGCGGAAGGAAATAGTCTCGCAGTCCACAGAACCCCACAGATCTCCCAACACAAGGGACCCAAGGAAGACAACACCAAGACACATAATAATTAAAATGGCAAAGATCAAAGATAAAGACAGAGTATTAAAGGCAGCTAGAGAGAGAAAAAGATCACCTACAAAGGAAAACCCATCAGACTATCATCAGACTTCTCAACAGAAACCTTACAGGCCAGAAGAGAATGGTATGATATATTTAACGTAATGAAACAGAAGGGCCTCGAACCAAGAATATTGTATCTAGCACAATTATCATTTAAATATGATGGAGCAATTAAACAATTTCCAGACAAGCGAAATTTGAGAGAGTTTGCCTCTCATAAACCACCACTACAGGAAGCACCCCTAAGGCTAAAAAGATGTCACCAGAGAAAATAAAATCATAGCAAAGAAAGCAGACCATCCAAATACTAACTAAAGGCAAAGAATAAAACATCTAGTATATACAGAATGGAGGAGGAAGAATAAGAAGGGAGAGAAATAAAGAAACATCAGACAGTGTTTACAATAACTTAACAAGAAAGTTAAGTTAGATTGTCAGATAGTAAAGAACCAACCCTTGAACCCTTGGTAACCATGAATCTAAAGCCAGAAATAAGTACATATCTATCAATAATCACCCTAAATGTAAATGGACTGAATGCACCAATCAAAAGACACAGAGTAACAGAATGGATAAAAAAGCAAGACCCATCTATATGCTGCCTACAAGAGACTCACCTCAAATCCAAAGATATACACACACTAAAAGTGAAGGGATGGAAAAAGATTATTTCAGGCAAACAACAAGGAGAAAAAAAGCAGGCATTGCAGTACTTGTATCAGACAAAATAGACTTCAAAACGAAGAAAGTAGCAAGAGATAAAGAAGGACATTACATAATGATAAAGGGGTCAGTGCAACAAGAAGATATAACCATTATAAATATATATGCACCCCACACAGGAGTGCCAGCATATGTGAAACAAATACTAACACAATTAAAGGAGGAAATAGACAGCAATGAATTCATTTTAGGAAACTTCAACACACCACTCACTCCAAAGAACAGATCAACCAGACAGAGAATAAGTAAAGACACAGAGGCACCACGAAACAGCCCTTTCCTCCCTGGAGGCACAAAAACCACCCCCCTACAATCCCCACATTGCTTCAGGGGATTAGCAGCTCCAGAGAGTAGAGCTTTTGGGTACTAGAGGGCGCCATACACAAATATGAAACGCCAAAGGAACCTGGTCCAGAGTAAAATTATGAATACAACTCCTGAGAAAGATTTAAATGATATGGACCTTATGACTCTCCCTGAAAGGGAGTTCAACATAAAAATCATAAACATGCTCATGGAGGTACGGAAAGATATTCAAGAACTCAGGAATGAATTCTGCTCAGAGATCCAATCATTGAAGAATACAATGGACAGTATTAAAAGCAGATTGGATACAGTGGAGGAGACAATAAATGAAATAGAAACTAGAGAAGAGGAATACAAAAAAGCTGAGGCACTGAGAGAAAAGAAAATCTCTAACAATAAAAGAATATTGAGAGAACTGTGTGACCAATCCAAATGGAACAATATTCGCATTATAGGGGTACCAGAAGAGGAAGAGAGAGAAAAAGGGATAGAAAGTGTCTTTGAGGAGGTGACTGCTGAAAACTTCCCCAATCTGGGGAAGGAGATAGTCTCTCAGGCCATGGAGTTGTGCTGATCTCCCAACACAAGGGACCCAAGGAAGACAACAGCAAGACATATAGTAATTAAAATGGCAAAGACCAAGGATAAGGACAGACTATTAAAAGCAGCCAGAGAGAGAAATAAGATCACGTACAAAGGAAAGCCCATCAGGCTGTCATCGGACTTCTCAGCAGAAACCTTGCAGGCCAGAAGGGAGTGGCATGGTGTATTTAATGCAAAGAAGCAGAAGGGCCTTGAACCAAGATTACTTTATCTGGCAAGATTATCATTTAAATTTGAAGGAGAAATGAAACAATTCCCAGATAAGCAAAAGCTGAGAGAATTTGCCTCCCACAAACCATCTCTACAGTGTATTTTGGAGGGACTGCTATAGATGGAAGTGTTCCTACGGATTAATACCTATCACCAGAGGTAATAAAACCACAGTAAAGAAAATAGAACAGCTAATTACTAAGCAAATGCAAAATTAAATTAACTATCCCCAAAGTCAATCAAGGGATAGACAAACAGTACAGAATATGACACCTAATATATAAAGAATGGAGTAAAAGAAAAAGGAGGAAGGAAAAAAACAAACAAAAAAAGAACCTTTAGATTACGTTTGTAATAGCATATTAACTCAGTTGTTAGACTTTTAGATAGTAGGGAAGTTAACCTTGAACTTTGGTAACCATGAATCTGAAGCCTGCAATGCCAATAAGTACATACCTATCCATAATCACCCAAAATGTAACTGGACTGAATGCACCAGTTAAAAGACATAAAGTCACTGAATGGATAAAAAAACAAGACCCATCTATATGCTGCCTTCAAGAGACTCACTTTAAACCCAAAGACATGCACAGACTAAAGGGATGGAAAAAGATATTTCATGCAAACAGCAAGGAGAAAAAAACAGGTGTTGCGGTACTTCTATTAGACAAAATAGACTTCAAAACGAAGAAAGTAGCAAGAGATAAAGAAGGACATTACATAATGATAAAGGGGTCAGTCCAACAAGAAGATATAACCATTATAAATATATATGCACCCAACACAGGAGCGCCAGCATATGTGAAACAAATACTAACAGAATTAAAGGAGGAAATAAACAGCAATACATTCATTCTAGGAGACTTCAACACACCACTCACTCCAAAGGACAGATCAACCAGACAGAGAATAAGTAAAGACACAGAGGCACTGAACAACACACTAGAACAGATGGACCTAACAGACATCTACAGAACTCTACACCCAAAGGCAACAGGATACACATTCTTCTCAAGTGCACATGGAACATTCTCCAGAATAGACCACATACTAGGCCAAGAAAGAACCTCAGTAAATTCAAAAATATTGAAATCCTAACAACCAACTTCTCAGATCACCAAAGTATAAAACTAGAAATAAATTTTAGAAAGAAATCAAAAAGGCTCACAAATACATGGAGACTTAACAACATTCTCCTAATTAATCAATGGGTTAATGACCAAACCAAAACAGAAATCAAAAAATATATGGAGACTAATGACAACAACAACACAAAGCCACAATTTCTGTGCGACACAGCAAAGACAGTTCTAAGAGGAAAGTATATTGCACTCCAGGCCTATTTAAAGAAGGAAGAAGATTCCCAAATGAATAATCTAAAGACACAATTACTGAAATTGGAAAAAGAAGAACAAATGAGGCCCAAAGTCACCAGAAGGAGGGACATAATAAAGATCAGAGAAGAAATAAATAAAATTGAGAAGAATAAAACAATAGAAAAAAATCAATGACCCCAAGAGCTGGTTCTTTGAAAAAATAAACAAAATAGATAAACCCCTAGCCAGACTCATTAAGAGAAAAAGAGAATCTACACACATAAACAGAATCAGAAATGAGAAAGAAAAAATCACGACGACCCCACAGAAATACAAAGAATTACAAGAAAATATTATGAGAATCTATATGGTACCAAGCTGGAAAACATAGAAGAAATGGACAACTTCTTAGAAAAATATGACCTTCCAAGATTGACCAAACAAGAAACAGAAAAATTAAACAGACCAATCACCAGCAATGAAATTGAATCCCTAATCAAAAAACTACCCAAGAACAAAACCCCCAGACCAGATGGATTTACCTCTGAATTCTACCAGACATATACAGAAGAAATAACACCCATTCTCCTTAAAGCTTTCCAAAAAACAGAAGAGGAGGGAATACTTCCAAATTCATTCTATGAAGCCAGCATCACTCCAACACCAAAACTGGGCAAAGACCTCACCAAAAAAGAAAATTACAGACCAATATCCCTGATGAATGTAGATGCAAAAATACTCAACAAACTATTAGCAAACAGAATTCAAAAATACCTCAGGAGGATCATACACCATGATCAAGTGGGATTCATCCCAGGGATGCAAGGATGGTACAACATTCGAAAATCCATCAACATCATCCACCACATCAACAAAAAGAAGAACAAAAACCACATGATCATCTCCATAGATGCTGATAAAGCATTTGACAAAATTCAGCATCCATTCCTGATTAAAACTCTCAACAAAATGGGTATAGACGGCAAGTACCTCAACATCATAAAGGCTATATATGACAAACCCACAGCTAACATCATACTTAACAGCGAGAAGCTGAAAGCTTTTCATCTAAGATCGGGAACAAGACAAGGATGCCCACTCTCTCCACTGTTATTCAACATAGTACTGGAGGTCCTAGCCACAGCAATCAGACAAAACAAAGACATACAAGGCATCCAGATTGGTAAAGAAGAAGTCAAATTGTCACTATTTGCAGATGACATGATACTGTACATAAAAAACCCTAAAGACTCCACTCCAAAACTACTAGAACTAATATCTGAATTCAGCAAACTTGCAGGATACAAAATTAACACACAGAAATCCGTTGCTTTCCTGTACACTAACAATGAACTAATAGAAAGAGAAATCAGAAAAACAATTCCATTCACAATTGCATCAAAAAGAATAAAATACCTAGGAATAAACGTAATGAAGGAAGTGAAAGACCTGTACTCTGAAAACTACAAGACACTCCTAAGAGAAATTTAAGAGGACACTAACAAATGGAAATGCATCCCATGCTTTTGGCTAGGAAGAATAAATATTGTCAAAATGGCTATACTACCTAAAGCAATCTACAGATTCAATGCAATCCCTATCAAACTACCAACAGCTTTCTTCAATGAACTGGAACAAATAATTCTAAAATTCATATGGAACCACAAAAGACCCCGAATAGCCAAAGCAATCCTGAGAAGGAGGAATAAAACAGGGGGAATTACACTCCCTGACTTCAAGCTCTAATACAAAGCCACAGTAATCAAGACAATTTGGTATTGGCACAAAACAGACCCACAGACCAGTGGAACAGAATAGAAAATCCAAACATTAACCCAAACATATACAGTCAATTAATATTTGATAAAGGAGCCTTGGATATACAATGGGGAGATGACAGCCTCTTCAGCAGCTGGTGTTGGAAAAACTGGACAGCTACATGTAAGAGAATGAAACTGGACTACTGTCTAGCCCCATACACAAAGGTAAACTCAAGGTGGATCAAAGACCTGAATGTAAGTCATGAAACCATAAAACTCTTAGAAAAAAACATAGGCAAAAATCTCTTGGACATAAACATGAGCAACTTCTTCATGAACATATCTCCCCGGGCAAGGGAAACAAAAGCAAAAATGAACAAGTGGGACTATATCAAGCTGAAAAGCTTCTGTACAGCAAAGGACACCATCAGTAGAACAAAAAGACATCCTACAGTATGGGATAATATATTCATAAATGACGTATCTGATAAAGGGTTGACATCCAAAATATATAAAGAACTCATGCACCTTAACAAACAGAAAGCAAATAATCCAATTAAGAAATGGGCAGAGGACATGAATAGACACTTCTCCAAAGAAGAAATTCAGATGGCCAACAGGCACATGAAAAGATGCTCCACATCGCTAATCATCAGAGAAATGCAGATTAAAACCACAATGAGATATCACCTCACACCAGTGAGGATGGCCAACATCCAAAACACAAACAACAACAAATGTTGGCGAGGATGTGGAGAAAAGGGAACCCTCCTACACTGCTGGTGGGAATGCAAATTAGTTCAACCATTGTGGAAAGCAGTATGGAGGTTCCTCAAAAAACTCAAAATAGAAATACCATTTGACCCAGGAATTCCACTCCTAGGAATTTACCCTAAGAATGCAGCAGCCCAGTTTGAAAAAGACATATGCACCCCTATGTTTATCGTGGTACTATTTACAATAGCCAAGAAATGGAAGCAACCTAAGTGTCCATCAGTAGATGAATGGATAAAGAAGATGTGATATATATACACAGTGGAATATTATTCAGCCATAAGAAGAAAACAATTCCTACCATTTGCAACAACATGGATGGAGCTAGAGTGAAATAAGCCAAGCCGAAAAAGACAAGTATCAAATGATTTCACTCATATGTGGAGTATAAGAACAAAGAAAAACACTGAAGGAACAAAACAGCAGCCTCACAGAACCCAAGAACGGACTAATAGTTACCAAAGGGAAAGGGACTGGGGAAGATGGATCGGAAGGGAGGGATAAGGGGGAAAAAGGGGCATTATGATTAGCAGATGGAATGTTGGGGGTCATGGGGAGGGCTGTACAACTCTGAGAAGACAAGTAGTGATTGTATAGCATCTCACTACACTGATGGACAGTGACTGTAATGTGGTTGGTGGGGGGGACCTGATGAAGTGGGTAGTTTAATAACCATAATATTGCACATGTAATTGTAGATTAATGATACCATATAAATTATTTAAAAAAAAAAGATAAAGAACCATGATTATTAGTTAAAGCACCCTTGTGCCCAATTAGGAAGCTACACTTTCCAGCTTGCTTTGTAGCTACAGGTGGCCATGTGACAGTTTGAGCCAATAAAAAGTTAAGTGGCTGTTTACAGAGGTAAGTAGAGCTTCCAAGAAGACTGTCAGGTGGCACATGGTATCTGTTCTTTTGCTTCATCTTCTCCTTCTTGAATCCTGTATCAAAGCTTGGAGACCTTACGACTAAGAATCCATGCTTGAGATATTTAAGCAGAAAGACAGAAGAAGTTAGGTCCCTGGTGACATCGTAGAAGATCCCCTGCTATCCCTACACTGCCACATCATCTCCTCATTATGTGAGGGGAAATTTTTTTAATTAAATAACTTTCACTTGGATTTTCTGCTACAAAACTAAAAATGCTTAATTAATAAGGGGTCAACATGAGACAATTAGGGAGGACTGTCAAATGAGAATATGATAAACCTCAGCCATCAGTATCACCATCCCAGTTTAAAATGCATCTAAGAGTCCTTCATTAACTGTCACTCAGCCTGCCCCTAAAAATTTACAAGGACCGGAAAGAGAAAACTAGGGGTGACTATTAACATATTCTAAGACTTTGGTAAGAATTTCAACTATGAGGCCGTTAAAGTAGGAATGAGATAATAATTGGTGACCTAGCCAAGGACAACAGGTAACAAGATCAAAAGGAAAAGAAATATTACATCTCCCTGCCACTAGAGTGGCCAACATTTCTTTGCTTCCAAAAGATAGAAATCAAGCTCCAATAAGCATAATAGTTCAGTCAGAGATTAATTTACAGGCTTGTGTATTATTAAGCTCTTGATGTTTTGTCTGTCTTCTTTTGTGTTGGCTGAACTAAATCCATCTCAGGCTCCATGTGATAGTCCCTAGCAGCTCCAGAATCATATTCTCCTAGCCTCAAATGCAAAAAAAAGGGGGGGGGGCATCTATCTCTTTCTCAGCCTGAAAACATTGTGTCTCATTGGCTCTTGTCTGGGTCATCTCTTATCTATGAACGAATGATTGAAACACTCAATCCTGTAACTTGCCATGCCAGAGCTACCTGCCACC
This sequence comes from Smutsia gigantea, assembly GCA_032199065.1. Taxonomy (NCBI): domain Eukaryota; kingdom Metazoa; phylum Chordata; class Mammalia; order Pholidota; family Manidae; genus Smutsia; species Smutsia gigantea. The sequence goes on from JAVSCE010006554.1 coordinate 254,128, forward strand.
TCCCTGGAACTGGCAGAGGAGCCCTTTGAAAGCACTGGGACTAATCAGCATCCTTTACTGCCAGATTCTAGCAGCAGGGAGAGTAGGAATATAGAAAGCTACACCTTGGCCACTTTCTCAATGGATCTAATTTTCTGAGAAGGCATAACTTGGGGAAAATGTATTCCCGAGAAAGAATTGCTTCCCTACTCTCAACCCACATCAGCACTGGAGAATAGAGAAGGACTATATCTCTCAAAGACAAATTGAATTTGATACCAGAAAAAGAGAGAATGCATAAGGGAGGGTAAAAATAATGTCTGTTATACCTTTGTTAACCTCAGGTCAGAAATTCAGAGTTTGCCCTAATGGAAAACTAGCAACAGACCCTCTCCCATGTTGGTACTTCATTCTAAGACACACACCCCAGATTGCTCAAACAGTACATCTCTTTCTACACACATCAGAAGGCTGAAAATTCAAGGAAACAACTCACTAGGAATGCAGGGGAGGGAGCAAGAGGCAGTATATTTCATCCTGAGAGGTACAGTCCTCAGTGTAACCCCTTGAAGCGAGAAAGAGCACTGGATGAAGTAGGTATTGAGGATTACAATTTTTCATGTACCACACTGATTCACAGAGTCAGAGGCAGTGGAAATATAAAAAGATCCTGTCTCAACCAAGCAGTGCCACACCACATGAAAGCCTCAGACACTAGGAATTGAATTGGGAGTACTTCATGTCAAAAACAAAAAGATAGTGATATATTTATTAGGTGTACAGAAATAAAAAGTAAACCAGGAACACATACCAATTACAGACAAAGACTTAAGTAACACAAAGAGAGGAGTTTATGTTGACAAAAGGGACAAGCCAGCATAAATTTTTATAAGTCAACACTGTAAAGCAAAAACTTACAAATAAAAAGAAAAATAGATCAAAAATACTATTTCAGATCGATAATAACAAAAACAAAATCACTACATATAAAAACTTATCAGTAATGTAGTGTTAATACACTAGAGGATTGTTTTAGTCATTTACTCAGTGAAGCCACAAACTACTTCAGGAGAAGGATTTAAAATCAGTTCTCTCTCTCCCTCTTTTTATTATCCCAACCAGCAACCTACTTGAAACTGAATTGCCTTGAATAGTTCTGTGTTTTCATAATGGTCTTTGTTCTACCTACTGTATTCTTTACTGTCTTCTTCACTAGCCCCTAGGCTATATTCTATCTGCCACCTATCCAATTATTTATTTAATATGATAAATTATTAACCTATTATTCTTACTCAAAAACAGTTATTTTAAAGGGGAACAGATAGAAAATATAAGAAACAGAGATAAAAGAAAGGTCCATACCTTTGGAACTAGAGGTCGGGGACAGGAAATGCAATAAGAGGCAGGTATGGGAGGTAGTTAGAGAGGATTGTCATTACAAGCACACAGACTAGACAGCTCAAACAACAGAAATGTATCATCTCACAGTTCTGGAAGCCAGAAGTCCAAAATTAAGGTGTCAGCAGGACTGGTTCCCTCTGAGGGCTGTGAGGTAGAATCTGTTCAGGCCTCTCTCCTTGGCTTGTAGATGGCCACCTTCTCCCTATGTCTCTTCACATAGTCTTCCTTCTGTGCACATCTCTCTCTGTTTAAATTCTCCTTTTTATAAGGACACCAGTCATCCTGGATTTGGGCCCACCCCTATGTCCTAACTTGATTGCCTCTGTAAAGACCCTATATCCAAATACTGTCACATTCAGTGATACTGAGGGAGCAGGACTCCAATGTACGGTTTTTTGTTTTTAAAGGGGTGAGGGAGACACAATTTAACCTTTAACAGGTGGATGGGTCTTTCTGAGAATGGACCAGAATAAAATCGGTGCTGTCTCTGCACACTGAGTGCAGCTTATATCTCTTTAATAAGCCACCTAAAATCAGCACATTTTAGGAAACTCCTCTGGTTTTTTTGCCTTACCATCCCTCAACTCATATCACCCACCTTCCCCCTGCCATAAATCAACTAGATCTATATTTTTCTATGTCTTACTGAATTTTTGCTCACTTAACAAATAAAATACTAACTCCCTTTTAATAAAATAAAACAAAGTCACCACCCATGGGCACAAGAATGGTATAAAGCCCTTAACATCCAGCCCCTGAATAGCTCCATTCTACAAATGGAGCCGAGTTCCTCCCAAACTCTGACACCAATCTTGGTCCCACAGAGAACAGAAGAATCTGGCCTCAAGCTTTACTTCTGGTTCCATGTTAATAGAAAACTTTAATAGATAGTTTGCAGTAATTGATTTCCTGGCTATGACCCATCCTCCCTGTCACTGAATCCTTACCCTATCTTCTTCCTCTTTATTAAGTTCCTAGTAATGATATTTTCAGCTGTGAGATGATGTATTTCTATTGTTTATGCTGTCTAGTCTGTGGTGCTTGTAATGACAAGCTTCTCAAATTAGCTACCTCCCATATCTGCCTCTTATTGCATTTCCTGTCCCTGACCTCTAGTTCCAAAGCTAGGGACCTTTCTTTCATCTCTTTCTTATATTTTCCATTTCCAGCACCTTATGGCTAGATTCTTGTTTTTCCCTATAAGAATAGGCAATTTCTGAATTATCTACCTGTTAGCTAAATATAACTAAGAAATTGTATTCTTGTCCTTGTACTTTACTCTCCTTAGAACTAGGTCACTGATATAGTTGCCAAAGTTTATAGTGTTGAACACCTGCCCCCTTAAAACTCCACCAATTGTTGATCCTGTCCCCACCTGGATATCACGGTCCCTGCATATAGTAAGTATACTGCAAATATTTTGTGTCTTTGAATACATATTAATCAGTGTTGGACATTTGTCAATGTCACTTCCTCCCCACCTAACCAAGGACCAATACTTCAAAAGTACATATTCTTTCAAACTCACATCACTACCTTTCCATCAGTGGTAAGTCTTACTTTGCCCCCACGTACAAATCCCTGATTTTTATTGGAATGGTAAGTCTCTCCTGACTCAAACCCAGGACTTGCTTAAACTAGGACTCAAATCAATTCATGTCAGCCCTGATCAGGCAATGGTCCCACCACATGCTCCATTTTATGAAGCAGTCCTAAAATAAAGAAATGATCAAACATCCACCAAGAAGCCTGTGCAGTAGTAAAGTGTTACCTCAGGCCTGGTTACTCATGCCCTGCACATTCCAAAGAAAGGCCTAAGCTCAGGAGGACTCGCTCTTGGTCAGCTTCTAGGAGATCTTAGAATATTCTGCTTGGTAGGAGTGTTTTCTATTCCTGAGGCCTTGGGCCAGGCTGTACTAGTTTGTCCTCTCGGGGGTTGGTAACTGGGTAGCTAAGGTTAATCACATGGATGTTGCACTGCCTACAAGACTGACTTGTGTTATCGTCAAGCTAAAACCTGGACACAAAGACTCAGTAAGCTCCCTGGTTGGGAACACTTCATACATGTTGTCACCCATCACTGCAAGGAGAATTCAGTGTGTTCATGTGATTCCACTGATAGAGGACACCTCCAAGATTATATTTGATTTCTCCTGGACTTCATCTATTCTCCTTTTTTTTTACCTTTGCTGATTTTAATCTATATCCTGTCTCTGTAATAAAATATAACTGTGGGTATAACAGCTTTTCTGCATCCTGTAAGTCCTTGTAGAAAATCATCAATTGTTTGTGTACACATAGTGAAAGAGCTGGAATCTCATCAATCTGATGCCAATGGTACTGTGGAGCAAAGAAGGGAGACTGGAGTAAGAGATTTCTTTGGTGATATTTAAGTATTTGTCAACCATTTCTGGTGTGGTTTGATAACATTTTTATAATTTTCACAGATTTTTTAAATACCAGACATCCAAACTTTTAACCACTTTGCCTTTATTTACAATGTCAAAACCACCTGGCACTAGTCGGCAATATTCAGCAATGTTATAATTGATGTGGCATTTATCTCCACCTCTCCCTCTGGGAAAATCTCACTTGAGCTATGCTCCCGGTTTACCAGATGGGATCTGGCCCACCAGTTGTGAGAACAAGTAGCTGGAGGGGAAATGTCAGACACCCTGCATGAGAATGAGACTCCTTCCTAGAGGCTTATTTAACCTTACTGTACATTGTCATTAAGATCTTTATAAATGAAATATGAATGCCCTAGTTTCCCTGCATCGTGGAACACCCTAAGCAGGAATTCCTCCAATGAACCGTTTCTCTATACCCTGTGAAGTTGAGGGAGCTCCCCACTGTTGGAGAGCAGCCTGAATACTGGGTATGGGTTGAAGCCAGTATGGGGTGATAACACCTTTCCTGGCTATAATCCTGCTCGGCCAACTGGTGGTGTGACCTCATGCATATCCACTTCTATTCTAAATTCAGTTTTCCTCATCTGTAACATAAGAATCATGAATAGGTCATCTCTAATGTCCTTTCTGGCACTACAATTCTAAATGTATTATCACAATATGTTAGTTCCATTTTCCTTCACCTGGACATACTTTCTTCCCCCACTATACAGCTACTACTTCCAACCAAATACACTCATCATCCCCACCAAGAGAAAAAAAGGTTAGGCTTCTATAAAAAGAAATAGTGTGATTCCTGTTGAAAAATTATCATCACCCATCACATAACTCCTCATCCACCATGACAATACAGACATTAATACTTTTACATATTTAAAATAAAGCTACCCACTTCACATTAATTGTATTATATAATTCTAAGTTTCACATAGCAATTTATGTCTGTTGATGTCTAGCAAGAAGAGGCATTAAAATTTTGATTAATGAGAAAAGCATATGTTTCATACTTACATGTCCTCTTTAATCTTTTGTATGAATAAGGAGGGAACATTAATTTCTGACAAGAAACGAAGCTTCAGTGAAAAGAATAAGAAATGGGCTTCTCATTGTTAACACAAGGTGATTCAAAGAGCTCATGATCATTTTCAAATTCTAGGACCAACTTCTAGATATTTCTAACATTTATTTTTGTCTCTCAATTTCAAGTCCTATCAGGAAATACTATAAAAAAGAAAAACATTCATTTATGTTCTTCATTTCCAGAACAAACTGAGTCTTGTTATAAAATATCCACACTTTTCTACTGAAATTAATCTGCTCAAAAGAAGGCCAATGGCAAAAGATTAACAGATCACAAATGAGAGGTGCTATGCATGGCAGAATGACCAACACCATTGCCTCAGACATGACGACACAGACCCAACAAACTGCAACACACATTCTGCACATGACTTCCTGAAATTTAATTTACATTCTATTTCACTTTTGCAAATATAAACCCCTGAAATGTAAATTCTGTTCTATAGCACTGGATAGGCAATTGATATCACCAATATTTATGGTGCTCTTGGAGCAGCTTTTGTACTTTGGATTGTTTACTGATGGAGTTAACTTCAGATGGAACACCAATAACATCTGAAAAAAAAATAACCTTGAAAACGTATACATATAGTAACTAAAATACAACATTATGTAAGCTATAATTTTGCTGGTGAGCACATTTAGGGAACAGCTGTGAACCAACAGACACTGTTAAGATCTGAGGTAGGCACAAAGTATATAGATGACAAAATCCTTTTCTTAAAGAAATGTATACTCTACATGGAGTCCAGAGCATGGGAGGTAACACTGTAATTTGGTAAGGAAGGTATAAACTAGTCTGAAAGCAAACTGAGATGTACACGCTGTAAGTCTCTCAAAGGAAGGTATGAAACAAACCAGACATTGTTAAACACGCTGCATACTAGAGGAGCTTGGTTTGGAGGAAGATGCAGCAAATGGAAGCATTTTATGGCAGAGCAGAAATGGCCAGAATGTCAAGGCTGAAGATAAAAAATTTAAATGGCAATAGGAATTTTAGACAGAGACAGGAATCAGCAACATTTGGTAGAGTCTTCCTGATTAATGCTTCTTGAGTTGTTGCCTGGGACAATAAAAGAGTAGGGCACTGTCAGGGATACTCAAAATGCCTGGACTGGACTCTAAGAGCAGAGATAAGGGTAGTGACACTAAGAACTCATGTTATCAGGAGACTCCAGAAAAACCTAGAGAACTTGGGGAATCATGTGTGCATGTTCATACTTTGGCGGTCCACTTAGGAAATTCGAACAGCTGTACAATGGTAACAAACAATATCAATACTACGGATCATCTGTGATAAATCCCAAACCACTACTCAACCTGGTTCATGTTCCCAAACACTTAAATAGATATACATGAGCCTGAATCATACAGAAAAGGAAAAGGCTAAAAATTACTCATATACATAAGTCCTTGATATAAGCTTCTTATTTTCCTTATTTTTTTCATTTGCAATTACATCAAAAGCTTCCAATATCAGCCATACTAGAGTAGCTGATATCAAACTAATCATCCCATTGAAAAAATTACAAAATCTGGACAAAATATTTTTCAATAACCGTAGGCAGGGAGTGGGAATGAGTACAGGCATTTCTCATTATATTTAGCTTCCCTCTATTGCACTTTGCAGATACTGGTTTTTTTTTTTAAGTTGAAGGTTTGTGGCAACCCTGCATCAAACAAGTCTATTTGTGCCATTTTTCCCCACAGCATTTGCTCATTTCATTTCTCTGTGTAACATTTTTGTAATTCTCACAATATTTCAAACTTTTCATTATCATTATATTATGGTGATCGGTGATCAGTGATCTTTGAGGTTATTACTGCCACCCTTTGGGGACAACATGAACCAGGCCCATGTAAGATAGCAAACTAATCAATAAATATGTGTGTCTGGCTCCTCTACCTACCAACCTTCCCCTGTCTCTCCCTCACCTCAGGCCTCCCTATTCCCTGAGACACAACAATATTGAAATTAGGTTAGTTAATACCCTACAATGGCCTCTAAGTGTTCAAGTTAAAGGAAGAGTCATATAATCTCTCACTTTAAATCAAAAGCTAGAAATGATTAAGTTTCATGAAGAAGGTTTGTCAAAAGCTAAGATAGGCTGAAAACTGGGTAGGCTGAAAATCTGAAAAAGATTCCTTCCAAAATATTACTGCTCTTGTGCCAATTAGCCAAGTCATGAGTGCATTCACTTTTCAACCTGGTGTGTGCTAGTCTCTGCCTCATCATTCTTCTAAAATTACTTTCACCAAGGTCATTCGTGACTCTCTAAAGTCAATGAAGACTGATGACTTCTTCAAGAGAACTTTCTGCCACCCCAACATTGCCCGCTACTCCTTGTTTGTGAAACCCCTCCCTTGGTGTTCAGGGCACCCCTCTCCTGAGTCTTCTCTTTCTCCCTGGCAGCACCTTCTCAGTCTTCTAGACTGGTTCCTCTTCATCTGCTTACCCCCTAAATGGTGATATCCTCCAGGAACTCATCTTTGGCTTTTTACCTCACTTTTTTTTCTTGGACCCTACTGACTCCAACTATCAATATGCTGATGATTTCCAAATTTACATCTACATGCCCCTCATGCCTGATTTCCAGCCAGTCCCAGTATTTTGACTCCCTACTGACAGGCGGTAGAGTGTGGTGATTAAAAATATGGACACTGGAGCCAGAATGACTACGCTGTGTGGCCTTGGGGAAGTCACCTGGGCTTTCCCTCTGCACAGTTTTCTGATCAGTAAAATTGAGGAGGGGAAGCAATGACAGTGCCTACTTCCTAGGATTATTGTTCAGATTAATGAGTTTATATATATAAATTTTTGAGAATAGTGCCTGAAACATAAAAAATACAATGTATTTACTATTATTAATTTTTTATTAGGTATCATTTCTAGAATTCCCTATAAGAGTCTCAAGCTTATTTCCTAAGTATGTCCCTGATATACTTATTTCTCTATCCAATTACAATTATCTTGATGGTCAGGCCATACTTACCACTCTAGCTTTATTTCTGCCATTTTTCCCCTATCTCCCCACCCCTCTTTGATTCCACAACAAAAACTGAAATACATTTTTGGTTCCTTGACCAAGCTGCAATTTCTCCTACCTCAGGGCCCTTCTCTTCTGGTTACTCTGCCTGGATCCCTCTTTCTCTTCCATCCCTTTCTACCTAGAACTCTCAATACCCATTCCCATACAGGGCCAGCATATATGGCTGTATGGGTTGTACAGTGAAGAACTCCAGGGAAACTCCATTCATATTGAGCCTATGTGACCAGCATGCCCTGGAATTGTGTAACGTCTACACAGTCACATATGATGGCTCTGGTCTACCAGGTAACTCTTGCTCTCCCTTTTAAGTCTCTGCTTAGAGGTCCCTTCCATCAGGTAGCTCTTCTGGGCTTCCTCCCTTAGTCAAAGTTAATACCGTCTTCTGTACTCCTTCAGTACCCCATGCTATTGATCAATCTTTTTCACAAAATACTGCAGTCATCTACTTTCCTGTATTATTAGCCTCCACTAGACTGTTAGTGTTTCAGCATCCAAATCAGACTCACTAATTTCTCACCCCAATCCACCCACCCAGTCATTGGCTCTGCAGCACTCAAACATCCTTTCTTCTACATTTTCTATTTAGGTGGAATCATCTATCTGCCCAATTCTTCAACCCATCCTCTGACAAGATTCTCGTTTTCCAGTCAGAATTAATGAGCTCCCACAGCACTTTCATACAGATTTCTATGCTGGCAGACATCCACCTGAGTTACATTATGATCACTGGTTCATGTGCTAATTTCTTCACAGATCATGAACTTAATAAAAGCACAGGATCACCTCCCCATCACCAATACGTGACATGGTGCTTGAAACTATTCTGCATTAATACTTTTAAATATGTAAAAAATAAATGATTTTGTAAGATTTAGAGTAAACTACAAATCCAAATAAACCATTTGTTAGGCCCCTGTTAATTCATTCATATGCCTTGGGACACTGATTCTTTTCTACTTAATATATTTTATTCATTTAAAATACTAGTTTTTCCATTCAGAAAAATACTGAAATGAGAATTTTTCTGTAATCAAATGAACATATTTCCTCATAAGTAAAAATAATTTTAGTATACACTCATATATGTCACTACTTGCAAAGTCTATTTCAGTGCTGAAATTTAAACTGGCATAAAACACATATTGGCAGTTATGCTGAGAAAGCATGTTGCCTTGAAGAGCACTGTAAATAGTAAAGCCATCCAAAAATAAAATCAAAATTCTAAAAACTGTTCTTATAAGTAAATTCCCAATTTTCTGATAATAAAACATTCTTATTGCTCATAGATATAAAAACATAAATATTTCCTTTTAACAATAAAGTCTCTCCTCCCCAAAAAACAAATTAACTACTGTGTTTGAGTCTGGGCTTTGAACTGGGGATCTTGGACAAGTCCATTAATCTCCCAAAGCTTCAGTTTCTTTACCTGTAAACAAAAAGACAGAGAGTAATAATAATGTGATTTCACACAGTTAAATATCAAGATTGTGACATGGTATATGAAAGTGATTTCTCTAATCTATACGGTCCTAGGTTACTATCACCACCACTGTTAATATGTTTCCTACACTTACTACCAAATCACTTTCTAAAGAATGGCTCAATCCTAGTGTGAATTCAGTTCTTACATCCTTATGTTTCTTTATTACTGCAGCTGACTCTGGAAGATAAAAGTTTCAAGATATTATCTTGAAAGTGAAAAAGAAAATGTAGGGTATATAAGTAAAACATACATGTACATTAATATTTGGGTGTACACTGTATTTGCATTCGACATTTTAATGATTTTTAGAAAACAAGGCCATGGGAAACCAATACTTCAAGTCTCATCCCCAATCACCAAACAGTATAGAACAAGGGTCAGTAAACTTTTTCTCTAAAGTACCAGACAGTAAATACTTCAGGCTTTAAGAGCCATATGGTCTCTGTTGCAACTTCTCAACTCAAATGTTGTGCAAAAACAGCTATTAACAATATGGAAATGATGAGTATGGCTGTGTTCCAACATAATTTAGGTGCACTAAAACTGGAATTTCATAAAATTTCACATATCATGAAATCCCATTCTTCTCTTGATTTTGTTACCTATTTAATAATGTAAAAACCCTTAGATCACAGGCCGGACAAACACAGGTGGCAGGCCAGATGTGGCTGTTGTGCCAGCCTCTGGTATAAAAGATAATATCCCATACCGGACATTTTTCTGGTAAAAGAGCAATGCAAGTTAGTTCCTTCCAGTGAAGTAATTTAGCCCGGATTGGTATTTTTTTTGATTAGAATACTGAGATCATATTATATGTAAAATTCTTGATCATTTCTGAGAACATCGTTGGGGGAAATTTGGAGGAAGCTATTCCAAGGGAGGTCACTGTCTACATTAAATCAAGGGCCACCAGTTTGGTACTTGCGCACATCCCCTGCCATATCATCTGCCTTCAGACGGTATCATGTGATCTGGAAAGACATACATTTTGATTTCTCATTATAAGTTTGCATCTATGGAATCCTTATACCCTGGTCATATATTCTCTGTCCCACAAAATGTAATGAGAGTGTGGCTTGGAGAGCCACTCAAACTGCGTTTGCATCCCAGCTTTCCCACTTCATAACTGTGTGATTTAAAGGGAGTTTATCAAATCCTTTAAATTTAATTCCTCATTTGCAAAATGAGAAAGATGACGAGAATATTTGCAGGGTTGTTGGAAAATGAAAGGAGATGACATATCTGCAGCACCCAGAGCAATGCATGTTTCCTTTCCCTCAAAATTTCCAATTTCAAAAACATTTCAAAATCTGTCTGCTATGCTAAGTTTAGGTGAATTTCCATCTTTCTTTTATTCTTTTGTCTGAATTAGTATGATCCCTTTCTAAAATTTTTATCACACATTAGTATAACTTAGCACATTTTATCTACATTTAAAAATCCCTCTTAACAATGAGGCTCAGTACTCATCTTAAGGAAACCTAAAAAGCAAAGACATTCACAAGAACATCCAGCACTGACTTCAACTGTTCAAAGTATCAAAAGGTTTCAAAAATCATGCATATTTTCCCTTGTAAAACATTAATATCCTTTAAATTGGTCCGAAAATACAAGACTGCTTTGTTTTCTTTTTAGATGTACAGCTCTTTAAAATTATCAATCTTTCCATTCTACTTGACATCAAACAAAGTAGCTCCTAATTCTCATCACCAAACTGGAAAAAGTCTCTTGACACTGAAGGAACAATGGTGTATGAATATCAGAGCCAATCAGCTATACCTACACAGCCACCCACTTGCCCCTCAGCTGACTGTTCTGGCAGACAGAGTCTGACTGCCTGTGTTCGAATCCCAGCTCTTCAGTTAGTCAGCTGAATAACCCTGGATAAGTTTAGTAACTTTCTCTTTGCTTCAGCTTCCTCATCTATAAAATGGGGCCAAAGAGAGTATTATCTCACAGGAAGGCCTACTGTGGAGATTAAATGTGTGTGTGTGTGTGTGTGTGTCTCAGTCTGGGTTGTCCTGGAAGTGGAGCCTAAGACAGGACTTAGGTTCAAATAGCTTGTTTGGGAAGCCCTCTCAGGGAGCAGAGACAGCAGGGCAAGGGGAGGAGAAACAGCAAGCCAGCTAAGGACACATCATTCACCTGGGTGCCACTCTGGGCACTGGGGCTCAGTCCTACAGGCGGCCTGCTGGAGAACCTCACAGAATGGCCCTCAAAACTGTGCTTCTGAGGATGGGGAGCCAGGGCATTTATCCACTGACCCCACTCCTAAATTTTGAGGTTCACTCTGGGGTGTTTTCTCTTCCCCTCACAACCTGGCTGGCTTGTTCACCGGCTGAGTAGCGTTCCCCCGGCTTCAGAGAAAGCCTGAGGCAAGAAAGCTGAGGCACGTCCTGGAGGCGGGAGGATGCCAGCAAGCACAGAATTTTTCACCACAGCTGCACTAAAATCCAGCTGATGTGAGCAATATGGCATGGGTTCAGAAATTATCTGGCACAATGTACAAAACACTAAGTACAGGGTACATAAAATAATAGCTGCTTAATAAATCATACTTTTTATTACTAATATTAATTTGTTATCAGAATCGACTCTGTTGTAGGAAAATAACACCATTCATCCTTTGGATCCTGAATACTGAATGAGTGATGCCGACCCAGATAGGAAAGGCAAGCAAGAGTGAAGTAGCAGAAGAGCACCAAATAATGGGTTCAGTTAGGAACGCACAGGGTGCTGGGTGTCTGCAGGATATGGTGGTGGCAGTGTTTAAAAGACAGAGAGGAATTTCAATCTGGAACTCGGGAGAGAATGGGTGAGAGCTGGAGGTGGATACTTGCAAACTACCAGCATCTGTACCAGAGTCAAAATATTGATGTGCGATCACGGACAAAGACAAGTGGAATGGAGAAAAGAAGAGGGCTAAGAATAGCACTCAGGCCACAGCAGCATTAAAGAGATGGTGAAAGGAGGGTGACGCTGGAGAGCAAACAAAAAATAATCCTGCCAGGGAAGTAGGAGGCAAACAGGGCATGGTGGTGTCATGGAAACCAGAGGAGAGTGGAAAAGAAAGTTCTCCAGAAAGAGGGAGTATTTAACACTGTCAAATTCTGCCAAGACTAAGCATGAAAACAATTCAAAAAGGCTCATTACATGCGTATTTTTAAAGGTGTATGTGTTCTTAATGAAATATGATTTTAGTTGGGAAACGTAGAAACAAGAGCAATTTAAAAATCGAGGCACAGGGGAGTATACACAAATTCAATTCAATACAAAAGGCTTTTATTGAGCACCTAAAATGTGCCCAGAGCATAATTGAGGCTGATTATCCAAAACTAGTAAATATTCTTTAAATCTCTTCCTCTTATCTTTTTCTGTCCTTGAAAAGTGGATTTTATAATATGAACATTTGATATTATGAAATTGGTCCAAGCTTTAACTCCACTAGTGTGCATTACTTGATCAGCAAGCATTCCTGACTGCTCTTTCTCCACTAGAATGCAAAGCATGTCATCTGAACAATGGAAACTATGCAAGCCAACCTAATTATTAGTACACCCACTGGCTTTTCCAAACATATGCTTAAATATCTTCTTCATTCTAGGATTTGATAGCCCAGTATTGCAAAACAAGAAACCCCATTTGTTTCATTGCCCCATAATAACCAATTGTCTTTTAGTTTTGTAGTTAGGAGGAATTGGCCACTAGATGGAGAAAGATACCCAGTGGCCCCCTGAGCAAAGGCATGAACCGAATTTTTAGTTCCCAAGATTCACTTAATGACTTCTCTGGACAGAGGTTAGATTCAGTTATGAACAAAAGAGCCTTCTATAAATGGCAATGCCAAATATTCCATGCACTTAGGGGTCATTACTCTTTTTCCCTGGAAGCTATGCATTCACTTTCCAAGAATGAGTTCCCTACCCTTTCATCAAGATAAGCCTCAGAATTTGAATTAATGAGTTACTGTTCTGCCTCTCAGCCTTTAGCCTTCCACACAGCTCTGAGTAACACAGCTCTAGCTACAGCTGTGCAATAGAAGAGATTATGCCCCTTTGTCTGCTCTTCCAGCCCCTGCGCCACACTCAGACCCACCCTTGTCCTCAAGAAACATAGCCAACCAACCATACCTTCCAGAAACGTGTGTGCTTTTCCCGGGGCCCTTGCAAAGACAGCAGACCTTCAGGACCCAAAGGAATAAAACTCCCAGCGGGAAATCTGAGAACCATGACCTACATAGCCATAACCTATCCTAAGATCTCTCTTGATCTGGAATCATAGTAAATTTCCCATGATCTTTGAATAATTTATAAGAATAGCATTTTATAAAGAAATCTGTTCCTCCAGCCAAAAGACATTTTATTCAAGTAAATTAACTATGAAATACCTTTTGTTATATTCATTATCTCTTAAACTTTTTAAATCACAGCATAATTTTTGTTATTTTTCTAATGTTTTTCTCTGAATACACCTCTCCTATTTTTAATGCACTAATCACTTTCACAGAAGACCTTAAATATAAACTTTTAACTTTCCCTTCAACTAAATTTATACACTTATTTTTCTCATTCCCTCAACTAAACAGTTACAGGCATGTCCTAATATGTCAGTTATTTACTGGAAACTATTTTCCCAATGATCTCTGTTAGCAGGGTTGAAAAATAAAAAGTCACAGTAATTTCATAGATATGATTTTCTTGTTGCCCAAGAATATCCCAGCATCTGCCATTTTAAACTTCAGAGTTTAGCAATTTAAAAACATAAGAGAGTAGATCTTACAAGTTCCTACCACTAAGGAAAAAATTTTTTTTCTTTTTTTGTGTGCCTATATGAGATGATGGATGTTAACTAACTTATTTGTAGTAATCATTTCATAATATATACAAATCAAGCCATTATGCTGTACACCTTAACCTTGCAAAAAAAAGGAAAAAATAGAAGTGAAATTTAGATGACAGACAAAAATAGTTAGAGAGATAATAAGGCAAAAAGGAAACACGGTGAGAAAATGAATAAAGGACTGAATGGAAAACCCTATGCTGGTACCTGGGGTTGTGTCTAAAGACCTTGTTACTGCTATTTATCCCAGAATTGTCCCTTCCCAACTCTAGGGCTTTCAGATTTGATTCCTTACTCCTTTCATCTCCAGACTCACTGCTTTCCTTGCCGTTTTAGATTTTATAAAGATAACCATTAACTTAGATTATTTCAAGGAGAAATTGCTGTAATTAACTTAGCAATTAATTAACTAACATTTATTTCCTTTTATAATTAACTTCATCAGTCTGAAAATCATGAGGTCAAATCTTTTACTCTGCTAGATTACGTCAACCTTTAAGAAAGCATGCCCCCTGCACACCGCAAACTCTATGCACGCACAGGATCAAGGAAACCAAGAGTGGAGACCTTTGGAATGTCCTATCTGAGCCCCTCATCCAAATGACAGGCCACCGAAGCCTGCGGAGAAGAGCACCTTCCCCCACATCTTCTAATGCCAGTCGATGGATTCAAACTTTCAGGCAGAGCTCCTTACTTGTAGTCTAGCACTTGTCCCACATGATAATTTTCCTAAAATAAGGACAAATTCAGCCTACACTGCGTGTTTGTCACACTAACAGAACAGTAGATACTCTGATCTCTACCAACGGAAACAAACAGAACAGTGTCTGTGCAGCTCAGATTTCTCTGACATTCGGGGCTTTTCACATGAGAGACTAGGAAAAACCATCAGCCCAAACCTCAAATTTAGACTTTTCACCTTACTTTTAAATAAAGCTAAACATTCACTTACAGAAAAACACAGACAGAACTGAAATACATTCCCTACATGACTTTAAACTTGGGTTCCTTCCAGACCACCCTGTAGGGTGCCAGGATGGGATGAATAACACAATCACGTTGCACAATGCTTTGTATGTGTGTATATGTCGTGTTAACAGCATTGGTGTGTTAAATGCAATTATGTAAATCATATATTTACTTCTGTATTTTACCTCTTCACATACCAGAAGATTCAAAACAGGAAGTGCACTGACTCTCGACACCCTGAGAAGCTCTGCTGACAGTAATATGAGGTTGTTTTGTGGGAAAATAAAGAACACCTCCAAAACAGAGGCCCCATTCACAAACACTCACTCTACTGCACTTTCTGTTTGGAGCTTTGTAATAACATGTTGTGTTATAACATATGATCCCATGCAATCTTCATAATACCCTCTGACATAGGTACTATTTTCATACCCAGTTCACAGATGAAAAACGTGAGGCTTCAGTCAAGTGCTCAAGTACAAACAACCAGACAGTGGTTGAGCTAGGACCAGAGAGAACCCAGTCTTGGCTCACAACAAAGCCACATTCCACGCTCTCTGGAACCACTTGCTGTGGTGGGTTAATTTCCATGAAGCAGCTCCAGGGCTTCAGGAAAATCACCAGAAGAGCTTCAACAACCACTTGGTGACCTATCAATCAAATATTAAGCTCTTCCCATTGGCCTGAACTGCCCTCATTAACACAGAGACAGTGAGGTCCTCCAGCCTGTCGCAGAGAAGACAGTGAGGGTCTGAGTGAGTACATCATATTCAAAGTTAATGTTAGTGACGTGAGAACTAACTGCTAGTTGACTTATCTGTATCCTGCATTCTTTCCTGACCTTTATTGCTGACTCATTTCTGACACTAACTACTTTTTGGTCCTTGTTTTACATCAGAATCTATTAAATGGTGCATGCAATATGGCTCAGTCCTCAGCTTTTCTGCCCACTTCCAAATAATAACCAAATCCTATTTCTGCTTCCTTTTCCATTGACCCTGAAGGACAATGTTTTGTCCATTATTACCTCAGCATTCGTGATATGCCAAGCCACACCAAAGCGTAAAGTTATGCGAGATGCTAGCGCAGGACTGAGCCCAGGTAAAGGCAGAAAAATGGGAACAGCTCTCCTCAATGTCTCTACTTGCTCCTTGTATAAATCTCTAATGTTTTGCTCTCCTTGGGCCTCACATGCCCACCTGCTATCCTGGATTCCTATAGTTAGGAAATATAATGACAATTCTAATTAATGGCCATAAGTATTTGTGACTGAGTGGTCACAGGCCATTGCCCTTCCAGAGGACTCCTGGAAGGAGAAACACCTTTGGGAGAATTTCAGAGACACTGCCACTGCACACCTGGCAGGCAGGGATTTTTAGGAAGGAGTATTCATATGACACATTTAAGTAGTTATTAGCTCGCAAAGTTGGCCTTTCCCAGAGCTAAATACCACACCCAGAGGATGATCAGGTATGTGCCCTCTTCTGTGAAGCAGGATAAGGCAGCCTAGGATAAAACAGACAACAAACCAGACCCACCCAATGGAGAGAGCCAGCCCTCAAGGACAAGTTCAGCCCACGAAACAGAATACAGTATCCAGAGGATTCAAACAACAGAGAAAGGAAGTGGTCCTGGCAAGCTGTCAACTTCAGGAACCCAACACAAATTGGCAGGAGCCTCCAGACAGGCAAGCAGAACAATAAGGAGATTCACCCTGGAGCAGCTCACATTCCGAGATCCAAGCAGAAAAGGCCATGTGGAAACTAACAGCAGCAGCCAGGCTGGGGGAACAGGAGCACTGCCCAAATCTCTGGCTGTGGATGGCCAGCCCAAGACAGGTCCCAGCTCTAAAGGGATCAAGATGCCAGGCACATATCTGAGATGCCAATTTGGCTGAGAAAATTAGACAAGAATGTCTCACTTAAGTATAAGTGGTCTCAGGGCAAGACCTTCCTGATCAGAATGGAGAAACAAACTCAGCCAGGCTTGGTGCAGACCTGTGGACAGACTCCTACAAGCTCCCAGGTTTGCGGTTAGGATGGAGCCATTCCCGAGACTTGGGTACTGCTGGCCCAGCAACTGAGAGGGCAGTGGTCCCAGTTTAGAGGTCTGAGATGGGGACACGTTGGGCTATAAGGCCATATAACACTTTATGCTAACTAGGAAAAGCATCCTGTCCATGCAGAGTTAAATCTGTATGTACAGTTCTTGGCAAGTGGACAGTATCTTTTTGTTATTTACAAAAAGATGCCCCTTCCAGCTGGACACAGACTGTGCAGGGCACAGCCTAGTATGTGGAACACTGGCCAAATTCTAGCCTCCTTCTTATTCCTCAATTAGGCACTTTTGGACAGTAAACAACCTGTCCAACCATACCCGGCAGACCTGGAAAATATGGTGGCTAAACAGTAGGAAAAGGTTTGCTCTGGAAAGGTCTAGAATCAAGGGCAAAGAAAGGGTTTTCCTTCTCTTCTCTAAGGTGTAACCAAGCCTCTACCTCATATCCTATGGGACAAAAAGTAGAATCAAGTGGAATGTGCATCAGCAGCTGATCAACAGATTTTTTTTCCTCCCAGAAAGAACATTTCAATATGAATCCAAGCTAAGAAATCTGAGAAACTCCAAAATAAATGATTTGGCAAAAACATATATTTCATGACTTTCTTTCATAGTCAAGTTATGTTGTTTTTTTTCCAGGCTTCCTAACAGAGTTTTCATCATCTATGACCAAGTAGAAGATAAATTGGACAGATGCATCATTTAGGGTCCAAGTTCCACAGCAATTTTTTTTTCTGGATGTAACATCTGGCTCTTTGGCTCTTTCCTCTGGAGATTCAGTGGCTGTGGACGTGGCTGGCTGCTTGGCTCACTTCACAGATGTGAAACTGCATCCTGAGTTGCTTCTGGCATAAGCTGCAGCGGGGCAACATCTGACTTCATCCTTCCACATCCTCACCCTGTCCTTTCACATGGGACAGACCCAAAAGGAATCAAGGAAAGATTCTGGATGGTGTCAGCACTCTGGCCCGAGGACCTCAGTCACCACTGCAAGGGAAAGTTGGCCGTGTGGGGAGTAGCATTCTGTACCATGTTACGGTTTAGGAAAGAGTTAATGCCTTCCATCAGGCAGGACCTAGGGGGGAACATGGGTTTCTGTTACAGGGGATAGAAAATGAAAAATGTTTTTGGACAGCAAAGCCTTTTCTGTCAGTGAATCCTGAAGATAAAGAATGAGGAGCAGAGCCTATAAAGACACTTGAGAAAGGAGGGTAACAGTCTCCAAGGATTTCAAAAATACCTTTGAAATGGAAGGATTCCGGTTTGGTAATGCTTTGAAAATAATGTTTTCATTTTCCAAATACCACATATTCCCTAAAGAAACTATAGAGTACGAAATAAAAGAATAATACATATCTAGAGAAAACCATATTTGTACCACGCAAACTCAGCCCACCAGGGGCACTTCCTTCCTATGCGTATTTCCTCTGTATGTAGAATGCTGGGTGACAGCCAGGGGTTCCTCTTGATTTAATCATACACAATATATGTTTTTATATTCATGATATTGAATTATGCAAATTTGCCACGTTAACATTATTCTTAACAATTTTTAATGGCCACATTATCAAGCAGTTATGTCAATTCTCTAAATCATTCTACCAAAATTTAGGTTCAGTGGACACTAAAGAGACATTTTAAAAGAGAAAACAAACAGTAAAAAAAAAGACTGGAGTAGGCAATAAGAAGAAAAAGAAAAAACTAAAGGAAACTGCAAGGTGTATACAGCCTGGGAAACTAGAAAGATGGCGACACCACTAGCAGAACTACTGAAGCTGAAGGAGCCTAGGAGGTTGTGCCGCTCGCCAGGGAACCACCTGCAGCCACATCGCCTGGGAGCTTGTTAGAATGAGGAACCACACCCTCCATCGCAGACCTACTGAATCAGGATCTGCATCTTCATGAGATCTTTGGGCAGATCATATGTACATTAAAGACTGATAATCACTGACTTAGAACAACCCCTTCACTAACCAAAGAGGTAAAATCTGGCACCATCACACAGCTATACAGTGGCAGACGTGGTCTCTACTTCTTCCTACTAAACCAAAATTTATCTTATTCAACTAATAATTGTAATAATTTTTATCAATGCCTACATGCTAGGATAATTGCCTTACATCTGATCCTTACAACAACCCTATTAGTGTCCCTATTTTATAAATCAAGAAAATGAATTTTAAGTAACTTACCCAGGGTCCCCTAGTAACTGGCAGTGCTGAAACTTTACCCTGGCTCTGTCACTTGTGCTCCCCACCACCCAACTGAACTACATGGATGGGTGAATGGACGGATGGATGAAGCCTTTTGCTGTATTTAGCCCGGCTTCTCTAACAAGTATCACATTTAAATATGCTGAGGACACACTTGAATATTCTAGGGACAATATGCTTTGAACCTAAGAAGTCTGGCTCCAAAGCCCCGACCTGCTATTAATCACTGTGCTGAGAGAACTGCAGAAGACAACAGTGTGTCCTCTTGGCTGAAAAATCACTGTAGACGATATAAGGAGCTTTACATCTACAAGAATTTGGCTATCTGTTAGGCCAACTTATTGTATTTTCTATTATTTTCTATTCACCCATTGGTTTCTGCTCCCAATTCACTCATTTGCTTTAATCTTTATCATGCCCATTTGTACCAATGCTCAAGAGTTTATGGTGATTAAAACAGTCTCTGCCCTTGTAGAGTTTGCAGTCTAGAGGGAAAGATGGAGACTAAATAAGCACATACATATATATATAATCAAGCAGTACTGTGAAGGAAAATTGTGGAGTACTGAGAAAACACATAGGGGTCATAACCTCATCAGCTGTACCCCACCCTGCAGTTTCACACATCCTTCACCTTCTTCCATCATTATCTCTCCATCCAAAATCAAACTCATTTTGCAAATATTCACATTTTCCCAAATTATGTAACTTCCCCCATTATAACTAGCATCCGTGCTACTTTCCTACTGCTACTATAATTAATTATAATTAATTAATAAACCACAATCTAAGTGGTTTAAAATAAAGCAAATTCATTATCTTACAGTTCTAGGGGTAAGAAGTCCAAAATGGATCTCCCTGGCTAAAATCAAGAAGCTGGCAGGGCTGCATTACTTTCGGAGGCTCCAGGGGAGACTGGGTTTCCTTGCCTTTTCCAGTTTCTGGAGGCTGCCCCAGTCTAGCCAGCAATTGCATCACCCTGACCTCTACTTCTATCGTCACATCTCCTCCTCTGACTCTGATTCTCCTGCCTTCCCCTGTCACTTATAGAGACCCCTATGATTACACTGAGCTCACCACATAATCCAGGATAATTTCCCTAATTCAAGATCCATAACTTAATCACAGCTGCTAAGTCCCCTTTGCCACATGTAGTAACATAGTCATGTGTTCAGGGGGTCAGGACATGGACATCTTTGGGAGCCATTATTCTGTCCATCCCAGCAGGCTCATTTTAGCTCTTTTGCTCTGTTCCTAGACTCTGTCTGCATCTATTCCCTTTATCCTATTACCCACTGTCTCCTTCTCATTCTTTCCCCTCATACTACAAGCATGTAATGATTCCAGTAACATATCAGCTAAACAGGAAGAAGGAAGCATAACGGGTCAGCCCGTGAGCCATGACTTTTCCACTGGAGTATAACCTTTCTTCTTTTTTCAAACAAAGCTTTTGTCTTGAATTTTTTTTTTCTAAAAACCAACACAGCACATTTCCTGGTTCAGAATGTGCCTACAAAACAATAGAAGGACAATCATTTTTTCCAGGTAAGATTTATAAAGGAAAAAGTTACACTGGAACAATTCATTATATTGGTACAGACACTGGAAGGTCACTAAGTATATATCAAAAGGAACTTCAATTCTAAAAATCTATCCTAAAGTAATTAGGGATGAGCACAAAGACACACAATTGCTTATCATGATGAAGAACAGAAAACAACCTAATATTCAAGACTACAGGACTGAATTACTGTATGTTTGTGCAGTAGTTCACTATGTAGCCTTTAAAGTAATACTGTAATACATATTAAGTGACATGGAAAGAGTGGTGATATCAATTTTCAAAAGAGTAAAACATGGTTAGTTAATATACATAATTAAGCCCCGAATTATATAACTAAGATATAACTACACGGCTTTTGTTTATTATTTTGGCTTTATCTGTGGTTTTCTAACTGTTTATAACTTAGATAACTAAGCAATAAAAATGCAGAGTTATGAAAAGTAGGGTTTACTGATGAAAATATGCCAATGTCCAAAAAATTAAAATAATAGCAATAATAACCACAATGCATTCATTTTCAGTTCACAAAGCATATTCTCATGCAAACTCAACAGCCATAAAATGATTTGGACACTAGCCATATTTATATTCAAGACGATCAGTGAGAATCCACCCAGCGATAGTAACAGGTACAAGATCACCCTTATTGTCTACCCTTCTTGTCCTTGGCTGCTTCGCTCTCATCGCACAGGCTCACAGCAGCTCCTTCTACATGTCACTCTTACTGTCCCTGTAGAGCCTGTCTGCTGGCTGTCCCCTCTGCCTGCAGATCTTCATAAAGCTGGCTTCTGCTTATCATTTAAGATTCAGCTCCTACTCAAAGAGTCTTCCTTCACTACCTGATCTAAAATATTTCTGCCCCGACCTCTTCTCCCAGTTTTATTTATGGAGCAAATCTGAAATATTTTTATCCATTAAGTTGTTTGTTTATAGTTTGATGCTTCCCCTATTCCCCATACACACCCTCTACCTCACCTAAAATGTAAAGCATATGAGAGCCAAGCTATCTTTCACTCTGTTCACCAATTCTTAGAACATGCCTCATACACAGGAGGTACTCAAAACAGTTTTGTTAAATAAAATAATTACCAACCCACGTTAATTCTAAAGACGTTTTATCTGTTGCATTACAGAACATGGGCTACAGGAGTGTTTTCTTTGATTTCTCTTTGTAACAATTCCTTAACATGATGCTGTTTTTTTTCTTTTTTAATTGAATTGTTACTTACATACAGTATATACATATATGTCTATATGTATGCTATTTATATACTTAATATTTATATATTATATGCATAATTCATATACTTAAATGCACACATCTAAGTGTATAATTTGGTGAATGTTGACAACTATATAAGTCCATTTAACCCCAATCAAGACATAGAGCATTTCGATCCCCTAGAAAGTTTACTTGACCCCTTCGAGTCATCTCCAAAGAGGCAACAAATATTCTATCTAGTTTCTATTACTGTAGATTGAGTCACCTTGTTCTTAAACTTCATTTGAAAGAAATAATACAGTACGATGCTCTTTGTTGGCTAGTTGCTTTCACTCAACATTGTATCTGTAAGATTTGCATATGTTGTTGCATTTAGCAATAGTTTATTCATTCTCATTGCTTTGCGGTATTTTGTTGCATTACTTTATTTTCCTATTTCATTTTTCTATTCTTCTGTTTATGTAAATTTTTTTTATTCCCAGATTGGAACTATTATAAAGCTGGTAAGAACATTCTTGTACAAGTCTTTTTGTGAACATACATTTTCACTTCTCTTGGCTAAATACTCAGGAATAGAATTAACTGGGTCATAAAGTAGTTATATATTTAACTTTATTTTTTTTAAACTGTCAAACTGTTTTTTTTTAAATAGTTATACTGTTTTACATTACCACTAGCAAAGTATGAAAATTCCTGATGTTCTATATCCTCACTGACTCTTGATGTTGTCAGTCTTTTTTAATTTTGGCCATTCTGGTAAGTATGATGTTGCATTTTGTTATGGTCTTAAACTGCATTCTGATGACAAATGATTACCATTCCTTGTACTTCTTGTTATTTCTTGTGTTTGTAGCCCATTTTTACATCTTCTTAATAAAATGACTACTCAGGTGTTTTTTTCCATTTCTTCTGTGGATTGTGTGAGTTTGATTTCTTACTTACAGCAGATCTTCATTATATTTTGGTTATGAATTCTTTGTCAGATGCATGGACTACAAATATTGTTTCCCAGTCTTGACTTGCCTGTTCATTTTCTTAATGATGTCTTTTGATGAACTGAGGTTTTTTTTAATATTTCTGAAGTCCAATTTATCCATGAATACATGTACAAAAAACATATACTAATGTTTTTTTGTGTACTGCTAAGAAATTCTTGTGTATCACAAAGTCAGAAAGACATTTTCCTATTTTAAATCATTTTTTGTGTATGGTATATGGTAGAGATTGATATCCATTTTCTCATACAGTTGTCTAGTTCTCCCAGCACCATTTGCTGAAAAACAATTGCTTTATTGAATTGTTAGGGTGCCTTTGTTGAAGATCAGTTGGCTATAAAAATATGAAACTATTTCTAGACTCTTTATTCTGTTCCATAGATCTACTTGTCTATCCTTAACTAAATATTATGTGGTCTTGATTACTATATCTTTGTAGTTAATCTTGAAATCAGGTAATGTAATTCCTCCAATTTTGTTCTTTATTTTTTTAAGGACTATTTACAATTTCTATTTCTTGTTGTGTAAGTTTTATAAGTTGTCTTTCAACTAAGTTGTCAAATTTCTTGGCATAAAGTTGTTCATAATATTCTCCTATATGTTTAATGTCCAAGATTTACTGTTACATCCAGTTTTTCACCCACACTATTAATTTGCGTGTTGTTTTTTTTTCTTCATCAATTTTGCAGAGTTCATCAACCTTATTAATCCTCTCAAAAGTCCAGTTTGGACTATGTTGATTTTCTTGGTTGTTTTTTTCTGGTTACTTTTAAGATTTTTTTCTTTATCTTCAGTTTTCATAAGTTTGGTTTATACTGTCTAGGTGTGGTTTTCCTTGGGGTTTGTTAAGCCTCATGAAAACCCATGAGTTGATTTTCATAATATGTAGAAAATGTCACTGTTTCTTTGGAAACCTTCTTTAATCCAACTTCATTCATTTTAATTTTCTCTAAGTAATTTTTATTGATATGGTTTTAGGTGCACTGATCTTTTCTTCTACAGTATCCAATCTAAGCCCCAACACATTTTTTTAATTTCAGAAATTATATTTTTCAATTTGGTAATTTTCATTTGGATCTTTTTAGAATTTTTCTTTCTCTCCTAAGATATCCTATCCTATCTCTTCACACACTATACCCATCCTTTCCTGTAAATTATTTTAACACATTTATAATGATGTTTTAATGTCTTTGTCTGCTAATTTCAGTAACAGGGTCATCTACAAGTCTGCATATAGTGGCTCTGTTTTCTTTTAATTGTGGGTCAAATATTCCTGTTTTCATGTCTTAATTTTTTATTGTTTTTTAGACATTGGGTCTAAAAGACAGTGATGATTGAGTGTAGTATTTTTGCTTTGTTTTCTACCTAAAATTCTGTTCTTCATGGCTTCCCGTGTTCACTTCTCTTTGCTAGGCCCATATAAGAGAATAATTATATCCAAAGGTATTTTATACAAAAGTCTCAAGAGCTCAGCTGCACCATTATTCTTGGGTATGTGGGCCCTATTCTGCTTAATTGTATAGAACCTTTAGATATAATCAACAAACCCTAAACACTAGACAGACAGTCTCTTAACTAAGAGCTTAAGAGACAACTAAAAGCTGCAAGCCATGCTTCTCATTAAAATCCATGGGAAATGATAAACGTCACTGACAAAAAAAAAGAGAAACTTAAAAGTTACATTTAATTGCATGCTTGAAACTAAGGACAGAAAATAACATAAAATTGATGTTAAAAGGCCTTTTTAATATATTGAAAGAAACTTAAAAATGTTGAGCTAGTTGTTGACAGTAAAAAATTCAGCACAATTAGAATCATTCACCTTCAAGACTTGGGAGTCCCACTGAATGCTTTAGTAAAACCTCTTTAAAATGCCCCACTATTTCTATTTCATGAATTTGGTTCTTTATTGAGAGTCAAATTATGTCCCACAGGGACCCATGGACAGACATAGAGAGATTCTATTTCCCATCAAATCAGAGACTATAACAGAGAAACACCATGGCTCTTCTAAGCACCCCTTCCCACAAAACAGGCAGAGACAAACCCACCCCCACCCCATGATTTTCAAAAACACAAATTCCAGCCATCTACAACTAACTAGCCTCCCGGCCTTTTTGTTAGCACATACTACTACTTAACTAGTTAGGAATTTTCTCACTTCTTCAATATAAAATTACTTCATTTAAATAAACATTTATGAGTACCTACCACATGCTGCTAGGGATGTGAGGGTAAATGGATGCCCTCACTACATTTGAAGATTTTGGGACTCTCATCTCAGGTTTACATCTGAACTTCCAGCTCTTCTTAATCTCCTCCTTTTCCATGCTTCCAATCCCCATTGATCCCCTTGTGCATCCCCAGCAAACTTTACTTCCCAATGATGACTACCTTATAGATCCCTGACTCCTGCTTGAAACAACACTGGCTCCTTTCCCACCCTACAGATGCTCCCTCTGAATTCAGAGACATTCTAGCCCCAAGATCCAGGTCTCTTTGTTCAGGGAACATCTCCTCCTGATTATACCCAGATGAAGCCATTCCCAACCTCAGGTGCCCTGCAGTAAACACAAGTAACACACATCCATGCATTATGCCTCCTAGTTCCTTGAACACACCCCAAAATGTAACATAGGAAGTCAATGGTTTGTATCACCCATTCAGAACCAGACATTCTTTCTTAGTCCCTTAGTCTAGTCCTGCTCACTTCTTGTCCTGATCTTCCCTTAGGACAGAAAAGAAATGGAAACAGATCCCATATATCTCTCATGTGAATTTCAGATGTAAAACAGAAGGTCTCTTAGACTATAATTTTGCAAGGTGCTCTCCATTTCTAAATTTTGAGAAGTGGAATTGCCTAGTACTTGTGGTAAATTATTTAGGAAGACAGACACAACAGAATCTCCCATCCCATATGCCCTTTGAAATTGGAGCTTTCCACTACTGTTATAAAACTACAGAGCCTCCCCTTAAATCTGCACTGGCCCTGTGGCTTGATTTTACTAAAAGAATGCAAAAGTGGAAATATGTGAGTCAGGCTTTCGAGACCTTGCAGCTTCTATTTCTATGTTCCCAGAAAACTCCCTGTTGGAATGCTGCCTTGAGAATACAATTCAATAAGGAGGGCTGAGCTAGTCACATGGAGAAGCCACAAGAAGAAGAATCAGGATGCTCCACTTGAAGCTCCAACTGAACCCAGTCTTGAACCAATCTGCCAACTGAATGTAGCCACATGAGTAGCGCTAGGCAGCAGAATAACTATCTAGTCAGCCCACAGAATCATGAAATAAATAGAACTACATATGGGGATGGTTGTTACAGAGCAATAAAAACCGAAACAATATTTAAGGCAAATATTTAAGGAACAAGACTCCCTGGATTTGAATCTCACCCTTCTACTTACTAGCTGTGTGACCTTAGACAAGTTATCCAACCAGTTATTTAGAAAGCTAGATGTTTACCCCTTCTTGGCAGTACTATAAATTTCACTGGGCACACAACTGCCCAACTAAATTTCCCAGCCTCTCTTAGTAATCATGTGACAAAGGAATGGGAACAGAATAAATATGTGTCATTTCTTGGTCTGGACTTTAAGACATTGGACATGCACTTCTTCATGCTCTCTTCCCTTTCTGAAGGGAGGGAACATGGATGTGCCCATAACCTAGCTCCAGCCAAGCAAAGATGAAGACAACATCCAAAAAAACTGGAAAAACAAGGTGAACAGAGCATGGTTTCCTGAATGACCACATAGAACTGAACTGCCCACCTGCCTAGACTCACTAGACTACAGAAGGAAAGAAAGAAGTTTCTATGCCTTTTTTTAAAGTACAGCTGATAATATTATACTGGTTTCAAGTATATAACACAGTGGTTCAACAGTTACATATATTATTAAATCCTCATCCAAATTAGTGTAATTACTATCACCCAACACTGAAAGATGTTACAAAATCATTGGCTATATTTTCCATGCTGCACTTCCATCCCCGTGACCAACTTATATTATGATTGAGACTTTTATGCCCCTTTAACTCCCTCACCCACCCATCCCAGCCCCTGCCCCATAGTAACCACCAGACACTTCTTAGTGTCTCTGAGTCTATTGCTGTTTTGTTCATTTTGTTTTGGTTTTAGATTCCACTAATAAGTGAAATCATATGGTATTTGTCTTTCTCCACCTGGCCAATTTCACTGAGCATAACACCCTATAGGTCCATCCATGTTATTGGAAATGTCAGCATTTCTTTTTATGGATGAATAACATCCCATTGTGTATATGAACCACATCTTATTCATCCATTCATCTATTGATGGACATTTTGGTTGCTTCCATATCTTGGCTATTGTAAATAATGCAGCAATAAACATAGGATGCATATGTCATTTCCAATCAGAGATTTTGTTTTCTTCAGGTAAATTCCTAAAAAGGGCAGTTACTGTATCATACGGTGTTTCTATATTTTGTTTTTGAGGAACCTCCATACTACTTTCCACAGTAGCTGCACCAATTTAAGTCTCTGTGCTTTTTTAAGTTATAGTATTATTCGATTTATTTTCTTAGCCTTCATCCTTACTAATATACCCTCCACGCCTTAGTTTTAAATAATGCTTGAGGTTAATTTGAAATTGGTTGATTGTTTTTTTTAGGAAGGTGAAGTGATAGAACATTATAAAACTATTAGGGTCTCTTTCAATATTCCCCTACAGGAAACATGTCTTGCTGAAATTGAACACTGTAAGATAATCTAAACAATATTGTGCAAGAAAATTTCTTAAAATTTATTAGAAAATACAATGTATCCAAGGCTATAAAAAATTTTTCTGCAATTTTGACTTCAATTGAAAAGTATTCTAAGACAGCACCCAAAGTATTCAACCTACTATAGGGCTAAGATTAGTTGCTCATGTTAGCAATGTTTATTTTTGAAGCGTGCCATCTCAATACTTGAGCAAATGAAGGTTCCTGTTTCAATTTGGATATTCAATATTTTTAAATTTATTAATAGCAAATGAGGCAATTGATTTTTATCAGGATTAATATACTATTTAACAACATAAAACATACTTACCTTTCTATTTTGTGGACCATTTCGTTATCTTGGGGGTCCATCATGGAGATGACATGATTGAATGAAGTAAGTTCTCCCTCATTTTTTTAACCCAATGGAGTTCATTTGAGGGATAAAAAACTACAAACACAGGACTAGGAAGCCAATATTTATGGGAGGGAATTAATTACAAATGCCTTATTTCAATATTCATGCTTGAAAGGACTTCTCTCTGAAATTTTCTCATTTAGAGCAGTCTTTATACAGCAGGAATTTTGGTAAACTTGTTGCAAGTTTTCAGCAGATGTGGAACAAGGCAAAATGTGACCCAATGTTAGCAGAGTCTGAAAAACCACAGAGCTGTACTGTTTCACTCTAGCCTGCCAAAATTCATACTAGATGAATCATTAGAAGTTTATAAAATAAAAATGGATGAAATATGCATATTTACAAGCCTTACACAGTATTTTTTTTCACATTTGTATGGTTCTTACAGAATTGTGTTAAAACTGACATAACAGGCCTGAAAGAATAACCATTTAATTGAGAATAAAATAAAAACAAGCTCAGTTATACATTTCTTCAAATTTATATGAGTAGATTCTTGCTATTTTAAGGCCTGTTTTGGCTTTCTAAGATTGGTTAAGTATAGGGCATAAGAGACACGGAAAAAAGACAATACCCAGTTCAAGGATATTAGGAATATTAGAATACTTATGAAGGGGGAAGATAAGGTAATGGTAAATTATGTAAAATAATCTGAATGTGTACTCAATAATAATCAGGCAACCTCTCTTTAGAATTGAATTGTGAGGGAAAGGTTCAAAGACTAGCTGTTTTCTTCTGTCTACTAGAATGGGCTAGAACCACATCATGAATAGGATCTCGCACCACCACCCTTTCGACTCAGCCCTATCGAGTGACTGAGAGGTCTAAACAAATGCTTATTAGAAGCTGAACAAATTAACATTGCTCCCTGTGCCAGATTCAGTTAGCTGACTCCAAGATTCCTAATGTATCTCCCTCCTGTGGATCTGACAATTAGCATACCAGGTTTTGAGTTATAGATGTAGCTTTAAGGGAAAAGTTCTACCTTAAAGTTTAACTCCTTCATATTACTTAATATTACAAAGGGCCAAATTATAACTTTATTATGAGGAAACCTCACAAATACCACTTTAACCAAGTGACCAAAGTTAACATCACCAGTAATCAGGTAAACTGGCATTATTTGCCTCCTAGTATGATACACTGAGAACACAACCCTAGCTTTTACAGCATTTCTATCAAAATGCATAGTCTGAATATGATACTGAGAAGGTATCAGACAAACCTAAAGTGAGGAGCATTTTACAGAACATTGGTCCATATTCTGCAAAAATTACATCTTGAAAGACAACTAAAGGCTGAGGAACTGCCCTAACTCAAGGAGATTTCAAGAGACATGATGACTAAATGAAATGCATGATCTTAGGTTAGATCTTCTATTTGGGGAGAAGGAAAAAGGGATTGCTATGAAGAAATTTGAATATGTATGCAAATTATAAAATGGTATTAAAAATAAGTTATATCCTGGATTTGGTAACTATACTGTGGCTATAAATGAGAACGA
The DNA here is from genome assembly GCA_032199065.1 of Smutsia gigantea. Taxonomy (NCBI): domain Eukaryota; kingdom Metazoa; phylum Chordata; class Mammalia; order Pholidota; family Manidae; genus Smutsia; species Smutsia gigantea. The sequence continues at coordinate 284,058 of JAVSCE010006554.1, forward strand.
ATTCATTCTTAGGAAATACATGCTTAAGTATTTAGGAGTAAAGGAACACATCTGCAACCTATTCTCAAAAGGTTCAGAAAATACTATGTGTTTATATAAAGAAAGATGACATGATAAAGCAAATGTGGCAAAATGTTAATGATTGGTGGATCTGGATTAAGAATTTATAGGAGTTCTTTGATTTATTCTTGCAACTCTTCATTAAATTTAAAATTTTTTTAATTTTAAAATGTCTGAACTTAACTCTTAGAACACAAGGTTAATAAGACTGGAAAGATAAAAAAAGTTATCATTGTGCTCAGTACCCACTATCTTAGTTAATAACCTTGGTGAGTTCTAGAAACAACAAAAAAAATAAGTGATGTTTATCTCTTAAATTATAAATACAGATTATTACAGCTATTCATTAAAAAGACAGTTTTAAGTATTCATGTACATGTTTGAAAGGGATATTTTTCATTCACAGTAGTTTCATTAAAAATATATGAGGAATGAGAATGTTTTGAGTGGACATTACTAACAACTTAATATCCACAAAGCTAAACTTCAAATATCATGAGTCTGTACTATACACAGCGTACTCCAAATACAAAGACCCACGACTCCTCTACAAATTCATCTCTTCAGCGTTACTGGACCCCTGCTATGTATCAGCAACCATTTTACTTGCAGGCCAATTCAAAGAACAACTATACTTTCTAATACACTGCCACTTCCCAGATGCATATCTCCAACCCAGACCTCTTTCTTGAGCCTCAATTCCACATGGGTCCCAGCCTACTGTGTATCACACTTACATGTCTCACAGGCATCTTAATCTGTACCTGCACTGCTGATCTTCCCCTCCAAGTGTGTGTATCATCCAGTCTTTCTCTGTTTCAGTAAATATGGAATATTTCTAGTTGGGTCAGGAAGTGGTAACATGGAAGTCACCTCTGCATCTTCCACCTTCCTCACCTCCCAAAGCCTATGTGTTATCAGGTCTTCTTGATCCTACCTCTAAATACATCTTTATCTATCTCCATCTTAGAGAGGCAAGTGAGTCTAGTGGTTAAGATCCTGAATTATGGAGTCAGATTATTTTGATTGGAACCCAAGCTCCAATATAGCTGTGTGACCTTGAACAAGGTACTTTGTGTCATTGTCCCTCAGTTTCCTTATCTGTAAAACTGGGACAAATAATGGTATCTATTTCATAGGACTCTTACAGTAAGTCCTCAACAAATGTTAAATATTACTTCTCCTTTGCCACCACTCCAAGTAACCATCAGCTCTCAAAGTAGACCAGCCTTTATTGACCTCCCTGATTCTATATTTGTACCACTCTAACCAATACAACTAGAGGATCGTTATCAAAAACATTCATAAAAGCACATCATTCCCCTGCTTAATGTGTTCCAGTGGCTTCCCACTGTCCTTAAATACAATCCAAATATTTTTCCAAAGACTACATGTTCCTGCCTGACCTAGCCTCGTGTTTCTCCAGCCTCAGACACTGAAGACCACTTCATGGGCAATCAGTTGACACAGTGCAATAAATTTTAGGTTAAAAAAAGAAAAAAAGGCTCAGGCTGACATTAAATGATAAAAATATAATTTAAAAATAAAAATCATAATAGTTACATAGGAGAAATAGAATATCGTTTACAAATTTTCATGAAGGCATCCAGCTCCACATCACCTTAGATCCACGAGGTTTCTTATATTTCTAATAAACTATAAAATCCTAAATCACAACTGTAAATATCAGGAATGACAATCGAGGATGGATCTCTCAAACAGCTCATAATTGAATTAAGCAGAGGATTTAAAAAATCATAGGATGATTTTTCACTATAGGTGACTTTCTGTCAGATGCCAAGTGAAGGAACACATCGCACACAAAAGTAGAAAAATTAGTATTTTGAACCAACTCTGACAAAATCCAATTCAAACAGGTTCTACTACACAATTTAGGTAAGTTTTTCTAACATACCCCAACAAAACATAATTATTGTTTTCCAGGACCAGCAAAGAACATGATGTGCTGGAAAAAAAGAATCAATCTCTCAGCAACAGAGCCCTTTTCTCTGTAGGTCACTCTGTAACAAATCCTGTCACTTCGCTCTCAACATTAAAACTCTTGGTATGCCAGCTTTCAAATAATAAATCAGGCTGTTTGAGATTCTGATATCACTAAGATAAACCACTTAAAAATTATTTCAGTGACATGATGTTGTCATTATCAGATCATCATGAAGAAATACTTTTATCTCTTCCCTCATTACAAAAACTTGTGAACAAATTTCCTCTCACCAACAATTCTCCCTCTATCTCCTCTATCAATTTTTTCCTTTTTATTATTAGGTCATTTCCATCACATTAAAACTATGCTGTTATTCCTCTCTATAGACTCTTACTACACTGATGGACAGTGACTGCAATCGGGTGGGCAGGGGAGGACTTGATAATATGGGAGAACATTGAAACCACAGTGTTGCTCATTTGAAACCTTCGTAACATTGTATATCAGACAGGAAAAAGATGGCAGTGTGAGAAGTGAGGCAGAAACCTCCTCCCAAAACCACAAATAACATGAAAATACAGAAAATACAACTAATCCTGAAAAAGCAACCCAAAGCATGCAGAAAGACTGACTACATCTGGGGAAGAGAGGCGACCTCATAGAAAAGGGTAAAGTAGCAAAGCCATGATCAGGTGGGACCCAAGCCCTCATTCCACCCCAGATCACAAGCAGAAGAAAGAAAAATGGAGCAGGGTGGGAGTAGAGGCCCAGGACTGCTAAATACCCAGCTCTGGAGATCTGCTCTGGGAGCACAAACCCACATTACATAGTGCTCTGGAGATTAGTGGGGTTGGAAAGCAAAGGCAGGTGGAATGCTAAGAGAGACTGAGATTCCAGCTGCTTGTGGAGAACAGGTACAAACAACTGGCCTCTCAAGGACAAAAGAAAGGTGGGTGCTTTGAAAGACTTCTCAACAGCAAGAGGGCTGCTAAAGGGGCAAAGATTACACAGAGCTTCATGCTCAGGAGAAAGGGCAAGTGGACAAAATCATCCTGGCACACTCAGCCCAGTAGATTGGAAACTTTCAGGAGCTTCAGATGCTCCATCCCCCTGGCTGACAATGCAGTCCTGAGGCCTCCCACTGAGATATGCAGCCTGCTGCTCCCTCCTCCCAGCAGGCACCAGTCCACACACTTGCTGTCCCCGCCATCATGCCAAGCCAGCTGCAGGGTAGCCCTGCCTACGGCAGCTACAGGGCATAACAAAGAGGCTCCTCCCTGTGCCAAAAGCCCACTGGACCTGGCAGTAGAGGCAGGCACTGCAACCAGGAAGCAGGAAAGAGCTCTTTCCTCCTGGGACGTGCTACTGCCACTCACCTGCGACCCCCAGCATTGTTATAGGTGCTTGGCAGCTCCAGAGTGTAAAGTTTCTAGGCACTAAAGGGTACTGCCTACACAGAATTATTATTCCATAGGAATCACTAGAAAAATGAAACAGCAAAAACTTGTGTACAAATAAAAATACAGCAGAAGACTCCAGAAAGAGGGTTAAGGGAAACAGAAATCTCCAATCTCTTTGACAAATATTTCAAAATAAAAATCATAAACATGCTCACGTAGCTACAGAAAAATATTCAAGACCTCAGGGAGGAATTCAAGAAAGAGAAACTTTAAAAAATGCAGTATCTGAAATGAAACATATAATGAAGGGATTTAAAAGTAGATTAGATGAGGTAGAGGAGATGGTAAATGAATAGAAATTAGAGAACAGGAAAACAATGAAGCTGAGGCACAGAGAGAAAAAAGGATCTCTAGGAATGAAAGAATAATGAGAACTGTGTGCCCAATCCAAACGGATGAATATTCACATTATAGGGGTAGCAGAAGAAGAAGAGTGAGAAAAAGGATAGAAAGTCTCTTTGAGGAAATAACTGCTGAAAACTTCCCCAGTCTGGGGAAGGAAATAGTCTCTCAGGTCACCAAGTGCAGAAGTCTCCCAACACAAGGGACCCTAAGAAGACACCAAGACATATAATAATAAAAATGGCAAAGATAAAAGAAAAGGAAGGAGAGAATATTAAAAGCAGCCAGAGAGAGAAAAAAGATCATGTATAAAGGAAAGCCCATCAGACTATCATCAGACTTCTCAGCAGAAACCTTACAGGACAAAAGGGACTGGCATGATATATTTAGTGCAATGAAACAGAGGGGCCTCGAACCAAAAATACTCTACCCAGAAACATTATCATTTAAATTTGAAGCAGGGATTAAACAATTTCCAGATAAGCAAGAGTTGAGGGAATTTACCTCCCAGAGACTGTCTCTACAGTGCATTTTAAAGGGACTGCTATAGATGGAAGTGCTCCTAAGGCTAAATAGCTCTCACCAGAGAAAATAAAACCACAGTACAAGAAGTAAACCAATTAATTACTAAGCAAATGCAAAATTATATCAGTTACCCACAAAATCAGGGATACACAAAGAGTACAGAATATGACACCTAACAGATAGAGAGTAGAGGAGGAAGAAGAAGAATGGGGGAAAAAAAGAACCTTTAGATTGTGTTTGAAATAGCATACTAGGCGAATTAAGTTAGATTGTTAGATAGTAAAGAAGCTACCTTTGAACCTTTGGTAACCATAAATCTAAGCCTACAATGGCAATAATTACATATCTATTGATAATCACCCTAAACATAAATGGACTAAATGCACCAATCAAAAGACAAAGAATTACAGAATGGATAAAGAAACAAGACTCATCTATATGCTGCCTACAAGAGACACACTTCAAACCCAAAGACATACACAGACTAAAAGTGAAGGGATGGAAAAAGATATTTCATGCAAATAATCAGGTGAAAAAAGCAGTATCAGCGGTACTTATATCAGACAAAATACATTTCAAAACACAGAAAGTAATAAGAGACAAGAAGGACCATAGATAATAATAAAGGGATCAGTCCAACAAGAGGATATAACTACTATAAATATCTATGCATACAATACAGGAGCACCTAAATCATGTGAAACAAATACTAACAGAATTAAATGAGGTAATAGAATGCAATGCATTCATTTTAGGAGACTTCACTCACTCCCAAAAACAGATCAACCAGACAGAAAATAAGTAAGGAGTCAGAGGCACTGAACAATGCATTAGAACAGAAGGACATAACAGATATCTACACAACACTCCACTCAAAAGCAGCAGGATCATCCACCACCAACATACACCAACATACACTCTTCTCAAGTGCACATGGAACATTTTCCAGAATAGATCACATACTAGAACACAAAAAGAGCCTCAGCAAATTCAAAAAGATTGAAATTGTGTCAACCAGCTTCTCAGACCACAAAGGTATGAAACTACAAATAAATTATACAAAGAAAAGAAAAAAACCCACAAACACATGGAGGCTTAACAACACACTCCTAAATAATCAATGGATTAAAGACCAAATTAAAGCAGAGATCCAGAAATACATGGAGAAAAATGAAAGCAACAACTGAAGAGCCCAAAACCTGTGGGATGCAGTGAAAGAAGTTCTAAGATGGAAGTATAAACAATAGAGGCTTACCTCAAGAAAGTAGAACAATCCCAAATGAAGAGAGTCTAAACTCACAATTAATGCAACTAGAAAAAGAAGAACATATGAGGCTCAAATTCAGTAGAAGAAGGAACATAATAAAGATCAGAGCAAAAATAGATAAAATTGAGAAGTATAAAACAATAGAAAGAATGAATGAAACCAGGAGCTGGTTCTTCAAGAAAATAAACAAAATAGATAAACCTCTGGCCAGACTTATCAAGACAAAAAAAGAGTGTACACACATAAACAGAATCAGAAATGAGAAAGGAAAAATCACTACAGACACCATGGAATACAAAGGATTATTAGAGAGCACTATGAAAAATTATATGCTAACAAATTGGATAACCTAGAAGAAATGGACAACTTTCTAGAAAAATACAACCTTCCAAGACTGACTCAGGAAGAAACAGGCGATCAGAAGAGACGAATTACCAGCAATGAAATTGAATTGGTAATCAAAAAACTACCTAAGAAGAGAACTCCTGGGCCAGAAGGCTTCACTGGTGAAGTTTATCAAACATTTAGTGAAGACCTCATACACATTCTCCTTAAAGTTTTCCAAAAAGCAGAAGTTGAGGGAATACTTCCAAACTCATTCTATGAAGCCAGCATCACTCTAATACCACAACCAGACAATGACACCATGATAAAGAAAGTTACAGAACAATATCCCTGGTTAACATAGATGCAAATGTGTTCAAAAAAAATATTAGCAAACCAAATTCAAGAATAAATCAAAAAGATCATCCATCATGATCAAGTGGGATTTATGCCAGGGACGCAAGGCTGGTACAACATTCAAAAATCCATCAACATCATCCACCATCAACATCCACCATCAACAAAAAAGGCAAAAATCATATGATCATCTCCATAGATGCTGAAAAAGTGTTTGACAAAATTCAATATCCATTGATAAAAACTCCCAACAAAATGGGTATAGAAGGTAAGTACCACAACATAATAAAGGCCATATATGACAAACCCACAGCTAACATCATACTTAACAGTGAAAAGCTGAAAGCTTTTCCTATAAGATCAGGAACACAACAAGGATGCCGACTCTCCCCACTTTTATTCAACATAGTACCGGAGGTCCTAGTCACAAGATTCAGACAACACAAAGAAATAAAAGGCATCCAGATTGGTGAGGTAGAAGTTAAATTGTCACTGTTTGCTGATGACATGATATTGTACATAAGAAAAACCTGAAGAATCCTCCCAAAAACTACTAGAATTAATAACTGAATTCAGCAAGTTGCAAAATACAAAACTAATACACAGAAATCTGTTAGATTCCTATATACTAATAACAAACTAGCAGAAAGAGAAATCAGTAAACCAATTCCACTTATAATTGCATCAAAAAGAATAAAATACGTAGGAATAAACCTAAACAAGGAAGTGAAAGACCTATACTCTGAAAACTACAAGACACTCACGAGAGAAATTAAAGAAGACAACAATAAATGGAAAATACATCTCGTGCTCATGGATAGGAAGAATTAATATTGTCAAAATGGCCATCCTGCCTAAAGTAATCTACAGATTCAATGCAATCCCTATCAAAATATCAACAGCATTCTTCAATGAACTATAGCAAATAGTTCTAAAACTCATATGGAACCACAAAAGACCCCAAATAGCCAAAGCAATCCTGAGAAGGAAGAATAAAGCAGGGGGGATTACGCTCCCTGACTTCAAGCTCTACTACAAAGCCACAGTAATCAAAACAATTTGGTATTGGTACAAGAACAAACCCATATATCAATTGAACAGAATAGAGAGCCAAGATATAAACCCAAGCATATATGGTCAATTAATATACAATAAAGGAGCCATGGATAAACAATGGGGAAATGACAGCCTCTTCAACAAACTGGTGTCAGCAAAACTGGATAGTTATATGTAAGAGAATGAAACTGGATTATTGTCTAACTCCATACACAAAAATAAACTTGAAATGGATCAGAGACCTGAATGTAAGTCATGAAACCATAAAACTCACAGAAGAAAACATAGGCAAAAATCTCTTGAATATAAACATGAGCAACTTTTTCCTAAACACATCTCCTCGGGCAAGGGAAAAAAAAGAAAAATGAACAAGTGGGACTACATCAAACTAAAAAGCGTCTGTACAGAAAAGGACACCGTCATCAGAACAAAAAGGCATCCTACAGTATGGGAGGATATAGTCCTACATGACTTTTCCGATAAGGGGTTAACATCCATAATATATATATAACGAGCTTGCATGCCTCAACACCCAAAAAAACAACCCAATTAAAAAATGGGTGGAGGTTCTGAACAGACATTTCTACAAAGGAGAAATACAGGTGGCCAACAGGCACACAAAAAGATGCTCCACATCGCTAATCATCATGGAAATGCATATTAAAAGCACAATGAGCTATCACCTCACACCAGTTAGGATGGCCAACAACCAAAAGACAAGAAACAACAAATGCTGGTAAGGATGCAGAGAAAGGGGAACCTCCTACACTGTTGGTGGGAATGTAAATTAGTTCAACCATTGTGGAAAACAATATGGAGTTTCCCCAAAAAACTAAAAATAGGAATACCATTTGACCCAGTAAATCCAGTCCTAGGAATTTACCAAAAGAAAACAAGATTCCTGATTCAAAAAGACATATGCACCGCTATGTTTATCGCAGCACTATTTACAATAGCCAAGATATGGAAGCAACCTAAGTAGATGAATGGATAAAGAAGAAGTGGTACATATACACAATGGAGTATTATTCAGCCATAAAAAGAAAATAAATCCTGCCATTTGCAACAACATAGGTAGAGCTAGAAGGTATTATGCTCAGTGAAATAAGGCAGGCAGAGAAACACAATTACCAAATCATTTCACTCACTTGTGGAGTATAACAACAAAGCAAAACCAAAGGAACAAAAAAGCAGCAGACTCACAGACTAGCAATTACCAAAGGGAGGGATGAGGGAGATGGGTGGGCAAGGAGGGAGAAAGGGATCAAGAGGCATTATAATTAGCACTCACAATATCGGTACGACTATTGGTAGGTCACAAGGAAGATGATATAGCACAGAGAAGACAAGTAATGACTCTATAGCATCTTATTACACTGATGGACAGTGATGCAATGGGGTGGTGGGGGGAACTTGATAATATGGGTGAATGTTGAAACCACAATGTTGCTCATATGAAACATTCATAAAAAAAATCACAATGACAAAACCAAGTATTGGCAGGATATGGAGGAAGGGGATTCCTTATTTATTGCTAGTGTATGTAAATCAATATAACCACTTTGGAAAACCGTTTGGCAATATATACGCAAGTTGAAGATACCATGCCCTTTCACCAAGTAGTTCCACTCTAGGTATATACTTATTAGAAGCATGAGCACATATATACTAAGAGATACTCACAAGAATATTCAAAGCGGTATTTATAAAGAGTCAAAAGCTGGAATCAATCCAAATGTCCATCAACAGAAGAATGCACAAGCACAGTAATAGATTGATATAATGGAATACTATTCAGCACATAAAAAGAATGAACTACTACCATACAATATAACATGGATGAACCTTACAGACAAAATGAGCAAAAGAAGCCAGACACAATACAGTGCTGAATAATACTATTTATATAACATTCAAAATCACTAGGCAATTGAGTCTATTTCTTAAGCTAGGTGATGGTTAGACATGTGTAGGATTTATAAAAATTCATTCACTGATCCATACTTTTGTCTTACTATGATATATTTACATAATAAATTTTAAAAAAAGATTATATAGCAATGATACATTAATTTTTTTAAAAACTATGCTGCTATTTCTTCTTTTAAGGGAAAATAATCTCCAATATCCCTGATCCTTCTCTTAAACCTCTGCCGTCAGGTTTTTGTCCCCATCAGCTCTACCAAAACCTCTTGTAAAGATCACCAGTGACCTTCACATTGCAAAATCCCAGTCAATTGTTAGTCCTCCTCTTACTTGAACATCAGCAGCATTGGGCACTGTTGCACACTGCCTTCTCTGGGAAACACCTCCTTACTTGGCCTCCTGGACCCCACACTCTCTTAGGTTCTTCCTTGAGGCACTCTCCTTGCTCCTCTCAATCTCCTTTGCTCTTCTAACCTCGGGATTCCAGAAAGCAAGTCTACATCTCTAGCCTTAGCTCTTCCCTGAAATCCAGAACTAGATATGTCCCTATTTTGTCTAATAGGTAAACGGTATCCAGAACTGACATCTTGATCTTCCCTACGTCCAAATCTATACTCACAGTGTCAGTGAATGAAAGTTCTGTATTTCTAGCTGCTCAGGACAAATTCTTTAGGTTCATCCTTGACTCCTCTTATCCTCTCATAACCTACATCCAATCCTTCAGGTCACTGATATACCCAGATATGACCTCTTCTCTCCAATTCCTTTCTGGGCCAAGCCACCACCATATTTCGCTTAGGTGAAACTTCATATTTCACCATATTTCACAACTGATCTCCTTGCTTTTATCCTTCTCCAACTCCCAGTCTAAATCACAGAAGACAGAATGATCCTTTTAGAATATACCCAATCATATCACTGCTCTGCTCCAACACTTCAGTGGCTCCCCAGCACACGCAGCCAAAGTCCACACCATGATCTAAAAGGCCCCACAGACTGGCACTCTTCTTCTTCCAATGCTTTATCCCTCATTCACTCTGTTCTAGGCAAACTGAGCTCAAACATTTCATGAATACCTTTACATTAAGGCCTTTGCCCTGGCTAATCCCTCTATCTAAAATAGTCTTTCCCCACAAATCTGTTAAACAATCAGTCTTTGAAACACCCCCTCTCCTCTGGCCAATTATCCTTATCTTACTATATTTCTTCCTGTTTTCCCTAGCTCTTATTACCTATTAATATAATTTACATATTTACCATGTTCACTATTATTTACCTCCCCCCAATAGAATGTAAGCTCCACAATAGCAACAATGATTTTCATCTGATTTGTTTACCACAACACCCTCAGCACCTAGTAGGTATTCGATGAATATCTGTTGCAGAAATTAATATATCCATGGTAAGCTATACTTCCAGCCATTTTTCCAAACCTACACTGTATATTTAAAACCATAAAAAACTGATTGTTACCAGTGATTCTAAAAAGGTTCAAAGAACAAATGTGATATGGTCTTCAGACTCAGGCGTGGACCTGAACTCCTGCTCCATCACCTCACTTACTAGCTCTGTGGCTTTGGGTCTGAGCATCCATTTCCATTTAAAAACTGTAAATCATGATACCTCTCTGATTATCGAAAGGATTAAATGTAATAAGTGGGGAAATTTTTTCACCACAGTGCCTAACATACAATAGTTGTCCATTAAATGTTAGAAGGTTCATCTACCTTTTCTCATTCCTCCTTGATTACAGGAAGAATTACTTGCTCTATCCGGTGAAGGCTGAGTAGGGTGGTAAAGGATTTTACTTTCTGTGCCATTCTGTGGTAGATGCCTAGAGCACTGGGTTGAGGACTTGGTGGCCATAGCCAGATTCAACTAGAACAGGTGACATGATGACTTTTTACCCAAGCATTGGAGGGGGAGATGGTGGCATCTGAGCAGAATCTACCATCCTGGATTCGTGGCTTACCTTACTGCCTCACAGAAGAACCCTCTACTTCTTAAAATGCTCATTTGATTTTTTTTTTTAGCATAACCAAAAGAGCGATGATATACTACCATTATTATTCAATGATTTCTGAGGTTAAGGGAAAGCTTAAGGAAAGAAAGTGGAAAATCTTTATTTCCCCAAAAGGTCTATCAAACCAAATGGGTTGTCACCTCATTTTGTGGCATCTGCTTCAGGCCTGGGTCTAAAACCACAGAAGGTTACCTAATCAGGTTTCACAAATCCCATCTCAATCAGATTTTGAAAGCCCATATTTACTCTAAAGGGAGCTTTCCCCAGTGACAAAGAGAATTTCAACATTTTTTTAAAAGATCTTCAGTCCACAATAATTTAAGATTAAGCATTGTGTTGATTCCCATGGTATAAAAGATACTAAGATTAAGTGCATGAGACAGATGTTAACTGAAGAACTTTAGAAATGGATAAAATTATTCTCCTAAGATGCTGTTATTCATCAAGTTGACGATCAGGTAACAGTATCTCTTATGGTTTCATGGAATAGAGCTTAATTTTCTTAAATATGTATTGTGTCCAAAATATATTTTGGAGAAAGGAAGAGAGTGGGCAAAATGGTATTTGGGTTTTTTTAAGTAGTATCAAAGGCAGTCAACTTATCTCACAATATGCTTTTGTATCCAAAGTAGAAGGAAATAAACATTTCCTATTATGTGCCAAATTTACCCACCGGAAAAAAGAAAACAAAAATTAAACCAAACAAAAGGTTAAATGGCTCCTTTTGTATAACAAATCAAGAAACAAGTAGCTAAAGATATAGTCACAACATCCAAGCAATGAAGTTTCACACTACAGTTGCAATCCTGTTTTGGTTACGCAAACGATAGCTGGGAAAACCAACAGGAAAAGGTTATTAACAGACCTTGATTCAGGAATGGATGGAATCAGCTGCAGAGATGATACACTAAGAAACAAAGAAGTATAGTGCTTTAACAACACCTTCAGTAAGAGCAAACACATACAGATGATGACCTAAAGTAGAAGAGTTCAGAAACAGCCCCACACAGCTTACACAATCACTGCAAACAGTCAAAAGGAGACATGGCTTGTAGGGCACAGCACTGAACATTGCTACATGTTAAGGGCTCTTAAATAAAAGGCCAAATATTATCACTGGAGGGTGAAAATTGAATGTAGGGCACTCATGTACATGCCTCTCCATTCCTTCTTAACACAGCCCACTAAACAGTGCAGGTTCCATAACCAGAGTACCTGTGTGAATCCTGGCTCTGCCACTTCCTAGCTACGTGAGCTTAAACTCTCAGTGACTTAGTTACTTCATCTGTAAAATGAGAATTTAATGGCCCCTATTTCAGAAACCTTTAAGGATTAAATACATTAATACATGCCAACACAAAGTATGTACTGGGTTATCAGCCATTATTATTATTAGTATTACTATTTTTTCCACTCCCATTCTTAACATCAATATCTGGAGTTTTCTCCCTCAACCTCATCCCCCATTCTCAGCCACATGGTTCTGTGGGCACTAGAAATGGAGCCTGACTGGCTTAAACCCATCAGCATCTCTGACTTAACCCAAGTCAGAGAGAAACCTGGTCCTTGTGCAGGAGATACGCACTCTCCTCCTTCCAGGCTAGGTGGCAGATGAAGTAAAGCTCACCACTACTGTGGCTATGGAATGACTGGAGATGGCTGGGGCCAATGTAAACCCTGAGGAAGGAGCCCATCCAGAAGTAGGAGGCCAAAAATTGGTCCTAGTCAGCATTAAGTTCTAGAACAACCAAACCCAAAGACAACCTCCCTGGAATGTTCATTTAAATGACCATAAACCCCTTTTAGCTTAAGCTAGTTTGGGTCCAATTTTGTTCTTTATATCTTTTATATATTTTTAACTATTTCTATAGAGATGTTTTTAATATATTTTTATTTAAAAGACTAAAAATCACTTTTTCATGAGGTTTCTCTGAAGTCTATGAAAGGGGCTTAAGTGACTTCCATCTGGTTCTTCATCACGTGTCTTAGTCTATTTGGGCTGCTGTAACAGAATACCATAGACTGCTGTAACCAAAAGAATTTTATTCCTCACAGTTCTGGAGGCTGAGAAGTCCCAAATCAAGGTGCCAGCAGACTCAGTGTCTGGTGAGAGCCTGCTTCCTTGTTCATTGACTGCTGTCTTCTTTCTGTGTCCTCACAGGGTGGAGAGGCAAAGGACTTCCCTGGGGTTTCTTTTATAAGGGTGTTAATCTCATTCATGAAGGGTCCCTCCTCATGACCTAATCAGCTCCTAAAGGCACCCCCTCCTAATCCCATCACATTGGTTTTCAATATATGAATTTTAAGGAGAAACAAACATCCAGTCTATAGCACCATGTAAAAGCAAAAGCACAAATTTAGAGAAAATCAACTCAAATTATAATCACGTGTGCCCAGAATGCTACTCCATTTCATAGCTTTCTTATCTCCATAGGCATTGTCTCAAATATCACATGGCAAAAAATAATTTATCCAAGACCTCCCATTGTCCTTTCAGATACTAGTCAGGGCTCTTTCAAGTGCAAGGGTCTTGCCTGAGGGTTTCAGCACCAGGCAAGTTCTCTATGGATTCAGTGAGACTGAGAAATGACAAAGGAACGTTCTTGGGGTAAAAGGGTTTATACCCGGCTTTATTTTCCCAGTGGTAGGTCAAGCACTAGAATCATTTCCATATACAGCAATCTGTAGGTCTATAATCCACCTCTGTCTCTGCTTCCACCCAGAACATTGGACAGACCTCTTTACATAGTGACTCAATCTATAATAGCTTATTGCCTATGGGAGTGGAATCATTAGCCTAGCAGTAGGCCAATTACATCATCAAGTAATTTAGGGATAGGTGAGGATCCTGGCCATAGGAACTTCCATTTTCCCCACAGCAAGTAATGGAATTCCATCCCAAATTAATTAAAACCAAAAAGGGGATGTTATGGTCCATTCAAAAGGGAAATCAAGGGCTATTTTTAAATAGCTGGATCCCAGTGTTCAAATTATGTGATCAGGAATCTGTCTTTCCCTTTCAGCTGTTTTTCTTTAGTGTAATGGTTAAAACCAGGAGCTGCAGAAGCAGGCTGCCAGACTTAAGAATCCTACATCTACCACTTTCAGCTGTTTGATACTAATACCAAACCACCCGACTTCACTTAGCCTCTGCTTTTTAAATCATAAAAACGAAAACAATAATAATGTTCACCTCATAGGTTTTTTAGGGGAAGATTAAATGAGTTGAAAATTTTTAACTATATTATCATTATCATTATTATCAGCATCAGGCAAGATCTTTCCACCTAATGGCAAAGATGGTCCAACAACAGGCTTAGGTAATCCTTAGTGAGACAAAATCACAGAGGACAGCTGTGCAGGCAGAGGGGCCCAGAGGACAGCTGTGCAGGCAGGGACCGGCTTGCTGCCTGCAGACTTGCTCTGAGTGAACAGACTTCTAGTGACTGACCTGCCACCTGGAAATAAAGTTGGGTATAACCCTTTCCCCCCAAGAACAGTTTTGCTGTCAGTTTTCTTTGGTCACATTGAATCCATAGCAAACTTGCCCAGGGCTGAAACCCATTGGCAAGACAGACTGGCATCCAAACAATCTCCTACATAAAGGCTAATCCAGAATCTGAGTATCTGATCCAATTGCATTATTTCCCTGTGTAACTGCTAGTTTTCAAGCATGAAAGAACAAAAAATGGAAGAGAAAAGTCTGGTCTCTTTCATTAAAGGAACACTAAAACAGGAAGCAATAATTAGAAGTAAAAATTTTATGCAAAAATGCTCTGTTGGTGTTTCAGAAAATTCATGTGAAGCCAAAACTCAGAGGACAAGAGGGAGCCAAGAAATTAAGATCTCTGGGAAAAAGCAGGGAATACCACCCAAAAAGATTACACCATGTGCTGGTAAGTTTATGTAAACTTGGTCCTCGAGGTAAACCAAATAATTAATGGCTACAAAACCACCACTCAGTCATTTCCATGGCCCATGATCCTAAAGTACAGACATCTGGTAAAGAGTATTTTGGCTAATGGTCTCTGTACCATGTTTAAATTCATACCTATAAACCTTTGGAATTAAAGTACATTCTTGACCGTTCTACCCAGTAGTCACAGTTCTATGGAATCAGGGACCTGTAGGAACAATGCTGAATTATCTTTGTTTTTTTTTTAAGACTCTTGTTACTCTCGTTTAGGTCAATCTTCTAATATTTAAGAAGATTTATTCTCACATGACAACATGATCCATATAAACATCAGGCTAATTAAATATTTAACATTTTTTCCATTTTCACTAGAATGTCTTAAGTATTTTTCCCCAAAAATATTCTATATGGGGGGGGATGGTAAAAAGTGATGAAACAAGTTTGAGAAATATATCCAACATTCTCAACAGCCATGACCTATCTTTGCATACAACCAATCTTGCAGATGTACCAAATCCTTTAAGTTAGAGGTAAAGGACTCATAACTGGCTGCTTTAAGTCTCTTAAAAGTCTCAATTTGCAGTCCACATAGCAGTCAACGTGGATTTAAATATGTACCCGTAAGGGTACAAGGTTTAGGTTACTTTTATGCCCGTGACTCATTTATATCATGATTGAGATTCTGTGCCTTTTTACCCCCTTCATCTATTTCACCCACCCACCACCTACCCCTCCCCCATGGTAACCACATGGTAATAGCTTCTCAGTGACTGTTTGTTTTGTTTTGTTTTATTTTTAGATTACACATATAACTGAAATCATACGGTATATGTCCCTCTCTGCCTGGCTTATTAGCATAATACTCTCTAATCCCATCCATGTTGTTGCAAATGGCATGATTTCTTTCTTTTTTATGGCTGAATAATATCCCATTGTATATATGCACAACATCTTCTTTATCCATTCATCTATTTATGGACACTTAGGTTGCTTCCATATCTTGGCTATTGCAAATAATGCAGCAGTAAACGTAGGAGTGCAAATGCCTTTTTGATCACCCAACCCCATTTCTCAGTTTTTTCCTAGGCCAAGTGCTCAGTGGGCTGGGACATATTTGTAGTGTCAGAACGTAGGCTTGGTGGCCATGTTTAAGAGCTCCATACATGAATGGGATATTTACTCATCTGACCTTTCCTGTCTGATCTCAGGGACAAGGTCAGAGTGAGAACCCCTCAGAGTTCTGCCAAACACATCATCACATTGCGCTCAAGGTGGTCTTGTTCATCTGTAGGAAGGGGTTCTTGACACTACCAATCACTCCTTCACCTGAAGATTTGTTTGGCTGCCAACACCACACTTGAGCCTCTTTTCTAGAAGAAAAATACAAGTTTTCAAGTTGCAACTTTATCATCATATATTCCAGGTATTTCAGGTAGACTAAAAATAAAATTTATAAATCACATGCAGTCATGGGTGCTTTCAAATGCTGAGAATGGGATTAACCATAAACAATTCAATTTTTTTATTGCTACCTCAACCTCAGCTAAACTCTCTCTATTTATCTAAACGATCTCTAAACTATTCAGGCTATTCACCAATACTTGGTTCTCTCTTTCCTGGCATATGGTAGAATTGTACTTCTGACCTTGTAGACCCTAGCCTGGGCAGTGACGCACTGTGCCAATGAATATGAGCAGAAATGTCACCTCCAGAAGGAAGCTTTAAGAGCCAATGTCACTTTACCACATGAATTTCTTTCTCTGCATCAGTGATCATCAGTGTTCTCAGTGTGGCTGTTCCACCAGCCTAGATCCCTCAACGAAAAAGACAAAATAACACAAGATAGTTACAATGGGAACAAGAATTACATGTGACTTTAAATCGTTTATATCGTTGAGCTTTGTTTCAGCAACACAACCTGGTACATACACCACCATCTGAAACACCATCCTTTATAGGAAAGAAATATTGGTACACTAAGCCCTATGGCAAATGTTACTATAAGCCAGAACAGACGAGTTTGGGGGCTGTACGTATTATACAGTAGCATATGTGTGTGTGTGCATAATTGATAGCCACCTATTAAAACAGACTTCTCTTCCACCCCCTCCACCAAGAAAACCTCCTCAAATCAATTGGATAATCTGTATTTTTATAGTACATACTTGAAAATCTCAAAGAAACATGAAGATTCCCCCCATCAGAAAAGTACTTGACCCATTTTTCTAAATCTTTTGCAGAGTTCCACTTCTTTCCTGTGACCAAGTACATTAATCAAACACAGGGCTTCAAAGGGGCTTCATTTTGAGCAACCCAACAGACAAATAAATTAGCTGCCAGGGGCTCCTTTGTAATTGAAGAGGGCCAGACTGGGGATAGGAGTAAATCAAAAAGAGAACCATGATGCAAAAGCAGCATTTGGGAACCTGAAACAAACAAATAAAGCTGTCCCACATACTTTAATTTCCCAGAGTAAGTGTTAGCCAAGCACATGTGTGTTTATTCACTAACAAGAAGATGCAAACGTCCCACATCTGATTGATTTCTTATGTGCTACAACTATAAAGATGCTTGTGTCTGGAATACACATTTGAACCCTGTGTTCAAATGTGGCAGCTTATAACACATACCACACCTATGCTCTACAAGAATGTTTCCCTTTGAAACAACATAACCCAGGAAGGTTTTCTCCTTTATTGCAGGGATGAATTGCTTAAGGTTTCTCATTCAAGTATATGAAGAATTGTCCATTTTTAATTCCCAGAGCTTTAAACTGGTGACTCAGTGAGGGATGATGTCATATGTTATCCTACAACGGCTGGTGTGGTTCTTTCTGCTCACTTAAACCATTCCCTCTGTTTCTGTGGCAGACACTACTCCCCAGTTTCCATCCTTTCGTCAGCTTCTTCTCAGCCAGCCACAAGCAAACAGCCTTCCCGGCCGAGGATGAAACAGGAAGTCTGACAGCTTGAGTCTGCAGTGGGACCCCTAGTGTTTTCCCACTCCATGGTCTGGCAGCGTTCCCCAGAAGTACAAACACACACACAGAGCTCCCATTGTTGCAGCTTCCCCAGCCCACTGATCCTAATATGGAATGCAGCAGGAAACCCATGATTTCCTGATACTCGGCAAGCTGGAGGAAGCAAGGGGAAAACTCCATTAAAAAGCCCAGCTTTCCTCCATGTTAGATATGAAGTGGAAAATGGGGAAGATGTAGCAAAATTCGACCGTACCTTCAGCCAGGCTGAAGAGGGGAAGAGCAGAGTGAAACCCTCAGGCTGTTGACATTTCTAAATTGCCAGGAAGCTCCTAGAATTCGGTGAAAATGAGGGTTTCTTAACTCAAACTGATAGGAAAAAGGGACAGACCCTGTCACTCCACCAAGTGTGTCACATTTCTTTACCAGTATGGTAAGCAAGAGGGCATGTGCCGGCTGCCTGGGACAGGTCTGTCTGAGCCAAGGCGCCCAAAGCAAGTCAGAGTAATCTGAAGCCCGCCGCTCGCTCCTCGCCGCTCCGTGGGCTCCGGGAGAAGCAGGAGAAGCCAGAGCAGCCGAGCGGTCACAGCAGCTGGAGCCGCAGGAATGAACTGCAAGGAGGGAAGTGCCAGCAGCTGCGGCTGTGGCCGCACAGAGGAGAAGAAGATGCTGAAGTGTGTGGTGGTGGGGGACGGTGCTGTGGGCAAGACCTGCCTGCTGATGAGCTACGCCAATGATGCCTTCCCCGAGGAGTACGTGCCCACTGTGTTTGACCACTACGCAGGTAAGAAGAGGTGGACGACCTGTCTATGAACAGGGGGTGAACGATGCGGGAGGGACGCCCCAATTTCAGAGGGGCCTGGCTTATGTCTATTAATATAATATACAACCAAGGTGTGCTGGAACTATTGGGATAATCTGCACAACAGTTTGTATTGTAACACTTTTTCCCCCTTATGCAAATGAATCCCACTGGGGAAATACCCTGAACTCTCCTTTAGGCTTTGGGGCCAGAGATTTTACACAACATTCTCTTGAAGATACATCAACTTTTTGTTGTGAATATTTTAAAATGTACTGTGATTGCATCACAATCTTTTTCACACACAAAAAAAAATCACCACTAACCACACAACTGGTGAAAGAAGTGTTTTTGCCACTTTTCATATATTTACTTCATGCCATTCATAAATAAAAATGGCAAGATTAACAAACATTAGACACTCATTTTTCTATAATAACTGATAATATACTACCACACTTTCATTTTCCTGGGGTCATAGATTGGGAGAAAGTATTGAAAGGTTTTTAAGTATCTATTAGGCAATCTGTATCCTGAATTAAAAGAAATACTTTAAATCAATATGTTTTTGAAGTAAACATAGAGATAAAAATAAAATTTGAATCATTTTAAGGTATGTCCAGAAAGGACAAAATTGGGCATAAGATATTTTAAGGCACAACAGTTAAGATACTATAGTCACAATGTTATATTTCTTGGAGCATTCCAGAGTTTGTAGGCATACTTGTCAGTGGAAAAGCTTATTTAAATTTTTCCATTTTGACTCTAACTTTTTCTATTAATTTCCAGAACAGATCTTACTAAGTATTCAAAAAGCAAGCTCATGAAATTCAAGTTTACAGTATCCTAAATTTTATAACTTTTTTGAACATAGTGACAAGTTATCAGAGATTTGAGATTTTATAAGAGGAAAACTTCTCTTCCTTCACCTCAGCTTTGGGTCTGGTTCAGCAAAGGGGAAATGGCCCCACAGGAAACTTGTGTGAGTGAAGGCTTTGCTATGTGGCCATTTGAAATCCCCTTTCTGTAGGAAGTAGCTTCTTTTCCAGAGCTAAACAACCACCTAAGTCCCCTCCTTCTCCTACATGACATGATTTATGACAATATTACATAGCAGACAGGGAGAGAACCACAGGGAAAATAGTGTCCGTTTCCCAGAAAGATTTTCTGTATTTGTAGAAATTAAGAGCAAATTGTAATACTAGTTCCCTTAAGGTTTTCTGGAAATATGATGACTATGCCCAGAGAACATTTTAATGGGAACAGAATAAAGAGAAGAACAGGTAGACTTTCACCCTGAGGAAAAAAATATAAAATTACAGGGCCTGTGACTTAAGAAAGTTAACTAGGATACTTGACCTGTAAACATCTTAGCAAAGGCTATTTATTCCACACCCTCTTTCTACTAGGAAAGGGAAACTGGCTGGTACCTAATTTCAAAAACTTTTAGATCAAAGGTAAAACCCAAAGTCTACTAAAGGGAGAGGTCTCAAGTGCTTCTGAAAATCATGTACCCCAACCCCCAACTATTGGATGAACCAGTTACAGTGTAGTATAAGGAAGAAAGGACAAAACCATCTTCAGAGGTAAAGTCAGCCTATTAAAAACACATTAGAGATGAACAAGGGCAGAATCACAGCTAGATTTCACTGGGATCAAATAAGTTTACATTTTGATGGTGTACATGCTTACTGTTATCTGAGCATCAAAGCACCTTAAAGATTTGGCTGCTCTGTGATTTTAGTTCTCAAGAAAGCACAGCCACTGCCTCCAAAGCAATACTTTGCACATAGTAGGCACTCCCAAACACTGGCTTGGATTTACACTTTGTGCCTTTTTAAGTACACCAGCATCTCATGTGCTTTCAGTTAGGTTATAAAGGAAATGAAGACATGAACCACGTATGTCGAGGATCATAATGAATTGAGCATTTCCATTAGTAGAGAGATCTTCTCCATTGCAAAGACTCATCCAGCTCCTTCTATACCACCCTCCCCACATATATGCTCATTGAATATAAATATACAGTCACGAGAATCTGGCAATCAATTTTTAAAAATCTAATGCTCTCCTCCCATGTAGAGAAGTATGCAGTATTCAGTCCCTGCGTTCTACTGGCCCATTCTAAAACAACCTGCAGCTGGATTACTTAGTCTACAGAAAACTGCCATTCAAGTCAAAGAGAGCCTATCCCTTAAAGGTTTTTCCCTAATAGCTGTCACCTCAGGAAAGTAGATATATAATAGTAAGGATGGAAGTGCAGCGACTGCCCAAGGCGGTGAGCTCTGAAGCTAGACAGCCCAGTTCTACTAATGGAACTGCCATTATTGTGGCCTTGAGCAAACTACTTAACCTTTCTGTTCCTCAGGTATCACAAATGGAAAAGTGGACCATAGAAACATTAGGATTGCTAGTGAGAACAAAAAAATACACACACATAAAGTTGTTAGAACAGTGTCTCAACACAAAGTAAGTGTTGAGAATACAGTAACTATTTTTATTAGGAATAGGTCTCTATACTTGCACACAGCTATGAAAGGAAATTAAAATGTAATTAATAAAGACAACAAGGAAAATTATAATTCCAAGACTATCTCCAAGTGGAGAATGTGATGGAGTATATATGTTGTCCTTATAGTTACCATGTGTACTGATAATTAATGTTTACATAGAGTAATAATAGTAGGATGTTAACTTGGGAGGGGAAATACTAGTTTTGCATGAGTGAGCAGAAAAATCAACAACCAACTAGAAAAAACATTTAAAGGTTTATGACTCTTTACTTTTCCTCCCTTCTACCTACCAAAATCCAAAAGTATATCTCCTCCATGCAGCTTTCCTTGACTCCACAAGAGAGCTCCTTGCTCCACCTTTAACACAACTCCAGAAAGGTGTTTACATTTCTAGAACACAACTTCCTCCATTGTATGACAATTTGTCTGTTTCTTCATTTTTCCTCTCCCACTGTGCCTGGAGATCTAAGGGTAAGTGCATTGTCTTGTCAAATCCAGTGGTCACTTCTCAATCTTCATCTGACTTGATGTTTTGGAGGCTTTTTTTTATGGTTTATTACTCTTCCTTAAAACACTTTCTTTGCTTGATTTCTGGGATACTCCAATCTCTGGTTTTTATTCCCCTCACTAGCAAATCTCTCACCATCTCCTCTGCTGCCTTCTGCATCTCTTCCCAACCACTATATGTTGGCATACCTTTTAGTGTTTAGCCACTAAGACCCCTTCTCTATTTACACTCATGCCTTCATTAGTTGAACCTAGTCTCATGGCTTTAAATTCTATTTATATACTTATGACTTCTAAATTTATATCTCTGTCCCCAAAATCCCCCAGACCCAGACCCTAACTGTCCATTTAGGTAACTAACAGACATCTCAAACTTAACCTGTCCAAAACAGAATTTATTAACCTCCCCAATCTCCTCCTCCTCTAGTCTTTCCCATATAAATACATGACCACTATATAAGCACACTTCCCCCTAGTTACTCAGAACAGAAACTTAGGTGTTATCCCTGACACTTTCTTCCCTTGACAATACCCCACCTCCGTCCCCAATCAGACCATTAGTTATTCTCTCTTCCTACCACCAGTCAGCTCAAGATTCCAAATACATCTAGAACTTCATCATTTCTCACCATCCACAATGTTTTTACTCTTGTCCAAGCCACTATCATTTCTCATCCAAACCACTGTAATCACCTCCCAATTCCCTGCTTACAATCTTGCCCCAGTTCTCCACACAGCTGGCAGGGGGACTATCTACAGCCTCAAATTCTCCAGTCCCCTCATACTCAGACCCCATCATGTATCATGGTCTACCAAGCACTCCATGACATGGTCCCTGTTATCTCTCCAACCTCATCCCCCTAACTGTCCTCTTCAGTATTTCTTCTCTAGCCACCCCAGCCACCTTGACATTCCTCAAACACACCAAACTCCTTCCCTTAAAGACTGCACTTGTCTTCATTCAGCCTGACACTATTCCTGCAGATCCTCTTCAGCTTCAATTGACTGCATTATTTAACACATTCACACACACAAACCAAACACACACATGCACAGAGGTACTCTTTAACCTCTTATCCCGCTACATCTTTCTCCATAATATTTAACACTATCTGACATTACACTTATTTACTTACCATTTTTATCCCACACTGGAATGTAAACTCCATGAGGACAAGGACTTTGCCTTGTTTACTGCTCCATCCCAGCTTCTAATACAGAGCCCAACAACATACAGTAGACTCTCACTCGGTTATCATTGAATAAATGAATATGTCCTAATCCTCTCAATTTCTCCAGTGCTTATTTAATTCCTGGTCCATTCAAACTGTAATGAAAAATGAACAAATTGTGGGTCTAATAGATATCTCCTTAGGAATTAATATATAAAAATCTTTATTAAATTTATTTTAACTCTTCTGTTCACATTTTAAATAATCACTTTATCTTACTGGAATTGTCATACAGTATTGAATTTTCTTGACCTAAGTGTTCAGTGCCACATCTATCGAATGATTTAACTCTAAAATGTATAAATTTCACTTAGAAACTGATGGTATGTACTCAGATTCCTCCATCTGCATTACACTCAAAAGCCTACCTAAACTTTGGGTGGCCCACTCAAATACTTAGCGTTCTTACATAACGACCATGTTCCAGAGTAACCCCAAGCTCAACTAAGGCCAGGACTAAAAATTGGGGGCAGTGAAATAAAGACAGATAGACTCACTCATGCTTTTTACAAGTGTGCCTATGAAGCATCTCTGAACCCTGCTTCCTACTCTCTTCCAGGATGACTCAAGATGTCCTAACAACTTTTAGAGCTTTTATAGCGTACCATGGAACAACCACATTTCTTCTTCCAACCTATCTTTATCTTATCTTTAGCTTTGGGTTTTGTAGCAGCCCCCTCACTGATAAAGTATTATCATTAATGTTTCACATGACATGTGACATAAGGATAACACTTCCATTTTGAGTTTAGATTATATGTTGTTAGATCATATCGATGGTTTGTATGTTTGTGTGCATGGGTTTGTAATATAAACCCATTCAAGTAGAAAACTGTATTAGAATTGATTTTGTCTGCAGCTCTTCTATCCCCCATCCCTCCTAGAGTTTGCTGAAAATCACCGATGTTTGGAAACTCATCTTAAGCCACTGTTTGCAAACCCAGGCTACCTATGCAGGAAATTAACACAATTCATGGAGAGGAGGAAAACTCTAGTAGCTCTATCAGCTAAGTGAGCTGTAAAAGGAAGTTGTTTTCACAGAGAGCTGAAAGGCAGTTCTAACTTTTCTGCCTAATTAAATGGTGATCGGTCCAAGGTAGACTCAGCCAAAACCTTAATGGCCAGAGGAGGGAGGAACTATGAACAATCCACAGGGAGTAAAATAACATTACATAATAGAGAATAGAAACAAAGCTTCAGGCCCATAAAGGGTTGTGACATAGTTCTGCCCATTTGGGGATATTTACTCAGGAGTTTCTCTTTTGCTCTTTCTGATGATACCTGAGGGTCTCCAGAGAATAAGAAAGATTCATTTTTCTGTAAGCCAGAAAGAAACCTAATGCTACTCTCATGGGACTATGAAACAAACCTCAACAGGCCTTTAACCCATAGACAAAAATATAAAAGAAGTTTACAAAAAAGGAGGTAAGAATGGACCAGTTGAATCACTCACTCTGTTCCTTCTAAATGCAATGATGCTCAAAAACCCAGTCTCACAGCTATCCAACTCCCCAGGATCTCTTTTGAGGCAGTGTGATACGTCTGGTGCTTTTCCTAGACTCTCAGGCCACTCCAAAGGTGCAATGACAGGAATTATATGTACCATTCCTTCCACAGCCTACACTGCAGTGCTTATGAGAGCAAGCACATTCAAAGGCTTCAGGGGCAGAAGCTGTACTCAAAAAGCCAAAGCATACTGCAGAAATGCTGAATGGTGAGCTGCATCTCTTAGGAGTTAAACACAAGAATTGAAGAGGGAAAAAGAAAATTAAGTGTGTGTGACCAGCATGACCCAAGAAAAGCCATGTTCCCAGGACTAGAAAGTACATCTGTAGTGCATCACCCTCCTGTATTCCCCCTTTATCTGGCAAAACACCAAGGCTGGCAACCAATTCAGGCTATGGTTCACAGGTCCGTGACAGAGCTTTCTAGTTCCACACGATCTGGCTCCCTCCTCACCGTCCAGGCTAGGAAATCCTTCATTAAGTTTACCACTAACTGCCCACTGAGGCTGGGCTTTGGGTAAACAGTATTTTATTTCTGGGAGAGTTTTTCAAAATCTGCCATCTCTCCCTCTTCTGTGGGGCAAATAGCAAATGTGGCTCAGAGGCAGTCAGTACAATGGATGTCTGCATTGTGGATATAGTTGGCCTGTTCTACAAAAGCAGTCTGAAGGTGAGCAACAAACATAATGCCTCTCAGAAAAGGACAGGTAAGAAAACTCAACAGAAACCATCTCACTCAACAATCCTGAGCACAAGATCCTAAGGCTCTTTGGAGGCCCTACCCTCTGAATGAGGAAATAGGTTGTGATCAGGCTGAAAATTACTTTCCCACAAACAATAATCCATGCCACCCCCTGGATTAGTAGCAGAATCCTAACAGTTAATTTTCCAGGTATAGCACAGTCAGAATAAATTCCATCATGAATTTAATGTGGACCAACTGTGAGTCACACAGTAGCCTGGCATCATTCTTGCATACTCTGAGTGCACCAACTTTGTGATTATGCCAAATTTCACAAAACAGAAGGACCTGACTTGTGTATTCACTCAACATTTTGTTTTGGTTCACAACACCACTTTTATTGGTGATGTTCTTCGTTCCCAATCTCAGTATGAATTTGATTATAAGCCATGTGTGATCCAACAAGCAGTGTGGTAGTATTAATTATGAAACTCAAACGCCTCTAGAATACATATTGAGAACAGCAAAAACAGCTATACAATTACATAGTCCTTGCTGTGACTCAGGCATATTTGAGATATTTCCATACACAGATTCATTGCTTCCTCACAGTGATCCCATGAGGCACTATTATTTTCAAACTTTACTGATGAGGAAGGAAATCAAGACATGAAGATAATAATCAATTTGCCCAAGGTTAAATAACTTGTCATAGAGTAAGTAGAAGCAATGAAACAGTAAATATGAGTGTGTAGAGGTGTATAGCTAATAATATGAATGAAAAAACACTGTTAGTTAGGGTATACTAACCTCCTATAACAAATAAACCTGAGCATGCAAGGGATTAACACCATGGCTGGCTATTCCTTGCTAATGTTATGTCCTGGGAAGATATGCAAGTCAATGGGCCTGCTTTCCTCCATTCAGTCATTCAGGGACCCAGGCTCCTTCCATCTTATAACCCTGCCATACTTTAGGAGCGCACATTTATCTGCCTACAACAAGCCCAATGAGAAAGCATATGGAAAAATTTGAATGGAAAGTTTTATGGGCCAGGTCTGGAAG
This sequence comes from Smutsia gigantea, assembly GCA_032199065.1. NCBI lineage: Eukaryota > Metazoa > Chordata > Mammalia > Pholidota > Manidae > Smutsia > Smutsia gigantea. The sequence goes on from JAVSCE010006554.1 coordinate 310,542, forward strand.
TGACAGGCATCATTTCCAGTCACACTCCATAGAACTTGTAACTTAGTCACAAGACCACACCCCAGTCTAAGGGAGGCTGAGAAATAAAATCCACCTATGTGTCCAAAAGAGGGAAGAATGGATTTTGATGGAAACTATCCATCCCTGCCTGCATGGAACTCTCCAGCCACTAAATATCCTTGCACACTTTTTCCCACATGTAAACCAAACTCATCCTTTTCACAAGAGGGACAGCCCAGAGTCCCATACTGTCACTGTACCAGGCCAAAGGCCATCTGCAGGTAAGGAACAGTCTTTTCCCCTCGATGGCTACATTGCTCCTTGTGGTCCAATAGAAATGTAATTTTCTTCCCCATAGACACAATTCCTTCTTAGACAATGGTAGGACAGGGTAGAACAAATACTCAAGCCCCCTCTCAAGAAAGGAAAGAATAGGAGACACATAGCAATAACAGAATCCTTATGGCAGACACTGGGAAGACCCCCTGCCCCGGCAGTAGGGGAAGTTTCAGGAATGCACCCTGATGCTGTTTTCTGGGAGGAATTCCCCTGTCCATTATTCTCAACTCTCCCTGGCCAGGGTCTCTGGGAGGTTCTCCTTCCTCACGCATTATCCTCCATGATGCACATCTGGACTATGCCTTAGGGAATATGTCTTTCTTGGAGTCTGCACAACTCTCACAGCCTCCTTCTTGCTTGTGCAATTTGGGGGCTCAAATGTTGTTGTGCAGTCATGATCATATTTAGTCCACATTTTCAAGTATTTCTTCAGAAATACAACTCTCTCAAAAACTTACATGGCTTCTGGTAAGTTCCATTATCAGTAACCATATCCAAGACAAAATATGTCTTTCCTAGACATACTTCTTAAACATACTTTGTTTGCTTCCTCTAGCCAATGCCTTTTACTCTCAAATTAGCAATAGCTTACCTAGAGGCCACATGAAGCAGTAGGTAGGCTTAGACATGAGGGCAGCACCCTGGATCTTATCTTTGACACAGAGCTGATTCTCCTGTTTAAACAGAGAAATGGACATTTGTTGTTCAGATCCTTTTTTAATTGTGTCTTCTGTTTGTGAAATCCAAAAATAACCAATTTTACAATTCTATAAGGCCATTAATATCTCTGTTTAAGAAACAACCAACTCAGCTCTTTTCCTTCTTATAACACCTTGATAAACACAGTAAATAGCAACGTACAATAACACCCCCGTTATTCTCAATCTTTTCTTTGAGCACCATAGACTCTGTAGGCACTAGGTTTACTTTCCAGGTTTCACAGACAATAGTTTTGCAAAATGTTTTTCCAAGTATAACACAGATCTTCATCTTTCCAGGCTGTTCTGTTTTCTTACCACCTGCCACTTAACTGCAGGCTAAGCCAACAGCACACTCTTTAGGTTTTTGTAATGATGGCATTCACACTAAATAGTTTAGGATGCTGTAACAAACAGACTTGAACATGTAATTATTAGAATTCTATTTCTTTACTTATATAACAGACCTGGGCAATTATTCAGGTTGGTTAGATGGTTCTGCTGTACCTGTTCATTCAGGGATCTATTTTTTTCCACCTTGCGACTCTACTTCCTAGGGCTTTGTAGTGCTCTGGATCTAAACAGTAGATGAATGAAGATGGAGAAATGAGGGCAATGAATGGTGGTGTGGGACAGGTCCACAAGTAGCATGCATCATTTCTGTCCACATGTTTGGAGAGAAGTTAGACCCTAGGGCACACATAATTGCAGAAGAAGTTAGCTATATGCCCAAAGAAAGAGTGAGCAGATTTTAATGGACATGTAGTAATCTTACCACAATCACTAAGTTGAAATTTCTTACATCAAATATAATAGACCCATATAAACAATATAAATTGCCCTAAGCATCATATTTATTTAGGTGTTTATTCAACTACAAATCACACACCTGTATTTCCCCAATTTGCCTGGTCATCAGAAAAACCTGCTTGTTAAAAATGCAGATCTTTCCATCCATGTCAGGGCTGCTATAACAGACCCACTAAGAGAAAGAGCTGTATATATAAATCTCAACAAGCATCCTAGGCACTTATTAGATGGAACTTATGAAGCTACCATTTTGTATTTCAAAACCATTGGGATATTTTACATTCATATAGCTCAATCTAAAATATAATTTAGCAAGTTCAGAAAACCCTTTTTAGGTTATAAAAGTGCCTATATATCAAGTTAAGAGGAATAATTCTGTAATCAATCATCAATAAGTAAAATGCAATTTAAAAATAGAATACACATATAATTTCTTGACTTGGAAGTTTCTAATGGGGGAAACTGTATGAAACAGAAGAGACCTTTAGAGCCTCTCAGAAACAGCTAGAAAATTCCTAAATGAGGAACCAGATTGTTCTCAAAAAAAGATCTGTTCCCATGGCTGGGACACAGAGATCCTGGAAGAGAAAACACAAGACTGAGAATCACCAAGTGTTGGAAGAGGGCTAGCATGAGGTGGGGAGAGAAGCCTCAGAGACTCAGAACAGAGCAGTGGGAATTGTGAAACAGCAGGAAGGAGACTAACAGGCAAGCTTGGGTGCACCACGCACCAGCTGCTGGGAGAAAACACACAGTGATTGCAAAGCGGCATTAAGTGTGAATTGCTGTTTACTGAGCCTGCTGTCTATAAAACAATAATCAGCAGACTGAAAGACCTCTGGAAGGGTCACTGAGGGAAATTAGAGAACACCTACTCTCACGGGAAGAAGCAAAGGAGCCTTAAAAAACAGGAAAGAGCCTGGGATCCTTGGGGTGGTTTTGGTGTGGCTGTCTTGGATACTATTATTGTTCTTCCATATCTATTCAGCCCTACGATTATGAAATGACCATAAACATCTGTTTCCCCTCTGCAAATCCTTCTGCTCTTCTTCACACTTTGACCTAACACTGGGAGAAAAGGAGAAAAGAAAAATGGAAAACCTCCTAGACTGAAACTTCTCAGGGTCCAAAAAAGCTTCTACTTGGACTAGAATCTGGTTCCTGAAAGAGATAGCACATAAGTTCTGAGAGGGGCATAAATTTCCTAACTGGGACTCAGGCACCCTTATCTGAACAGCCAATTGACAAGCACTCCTGCTAGCAGGACGAAGCCTTCCATTCGAGTCTCTCCAGCTATCTGAATACAAATTAGTATATCAGGCCCCAAAATGTGATTCTACTTGCCAACAAGAGAGGAACAATGCTGTGTGGCCCAAACAGAAAGCACCATAATGAGCAGAACTGCTTCCTAATTCTTTTGAATTATTTACAGTTAATTAATAAAAACATTAATTAGCTCATGATAATTAGCTAAATATTTAAATGTGCCAAGTCCTGTGTTACCTTTGCTATCTTCATTGAGCCTCACATTATCTCTACGTAGTTAAATATCTTCATTTCATAGACAAGAAACCTGAAATGCAGAGAAGTAACTTATCCAGCATCACATGGCTAGGAAGTGGCAGAAATAGGATTCAAATCTGTCAACTCAAACATTACCTCTCAGTGAGGCCACACCACCTTGATTAAACTGGGCCTCCTTTCAAAACCTGTTTATTTCCTCTATAGTTTTTATACTATTTGTTTATTTAATTGTCCATTTCTTATCTCCCTCTAGAATGCACACTTCATGAAGGCAAATAACAAAGAAAAAAATCCCAAGAGGTTTTGCTTCCAAATTTCGAACTCGTGAGTTCTGAGTGACTTAACTAGGCAAAAAATTGTTTTCCTAATTATATTAAGGATTTTTGTTTTATCTGTTTTTTAGATGCTATATACTAAAGGCAAAAAGAAAATTTTAATTCCTTTAAGTATGTGCTGTATAACTTTTTTAAATAATGAGATTAAGAGGAAAAACAGTAAGTCGATCTCCTTAATGTATCCTAGGTGTAACCTCCTAAAAATTAGGAATGATGTTTATAAAATGCAACCATTCATTTACTGAAAAGTGCACTAATTTTCAGCGGGTATGCTTGTAAGAAATACAATGAACATGTTCATATATACTAATAATAGGGCACTTTACACTCATCAAATAAGAGTTATTAGGAGAAAAATGGCTATGCTCTCTCTCCTCCAGACTCCTCTCTGCTCATGTTGGATAAGCTTGAACTATGAGCCCTAAATGCTTCTTAACTCTACTAAAATAAATTTCATACGGTATTTGCAATAGTTCAAGCTGGCATATAAGAGTCTTAAGAATTTTCAATAGTAAACATGTTTTTATTTTTATTTTTTATTTTTTAATTGCTAAAATTTTTTAAATCTTTTTTTTAAAAAACAATTTATTTTATTATCATTAATTTACAATTACATGTGCAATATTACGATTATTAAACTACCCCTTCATCAGGTCCCCCCCACCAACCCCATTACAATCACTGTCCATCAGCGTAGTGAGATGCTATAGAATCACTACTTGTCTTCTCTGAGTTGTACTGCCCTCCCCGTGCCCCCCCAACATTACATCTGCTAATCGTAATGCCCCTTTTTCCCTCTTATCCCTCCCTTCCCGCCCATTTTCCCCAGTCCCTTTCCCTTTGGTAACTATTAGTCCGTTCTTGGGTTCTGTGAGTCTGCTGCTGTTTTGTTCCTTCAGTTTTTTTCTTTGTTCTTATACTCCACATATGAGTGAAATCATTTGATACTTGTCTTTTTCGGCTTGGCTTATTTCACTGAGCATAATACCCTCTAGCTCCATCCATGTTGTTGCAAATGGTAGGATTTGTTTTCTTCTTATGGCTGAATAATATTCCATTGTGTATATGTACCACATCTTCTTTATCCATTCATATACTGATGGACACTTAGGTTGCTTCCATTTCTTGGCTATTGTAAATAGTGCTGCAATAAACATAGGGGTGCATCTGTCCTTTTCAAATAGGGCTGCTGCATTCTTAGGGTAAATTCCTAGGAGTGGAATTCCTGGGTCAAATGGTATTTCTATTTTGAGTTTTTTGAGGAACCTCCATACTGCTTTCCACAATGGTTGAACTAATTTGCAGTCCCACCAGCAGTGTAGGAGGGTTCCCTTTTCTCCACATCCTCGCCAACATTTGTTGTTGTTTGTGTTTTGGATGTTGGCCATCCTCACTGGTGTGAGGTGATATCTCATTGTGGTTTTAATCTGCATTTCTCTGATGATTAGCGATGTGGAGCATCTTTTCATGTGCCTGTTGGCCATCTGAATTTCTTCTTTGGAGAAGTGTCTATTCATGTCCTCTGCCCATTTCTTAATTGGATTATTTGCTTTCTGTTTGTTAAGGTGCATGAGTTCTTTATATATTTTGGATGTCAACCCTTTATCAGATACGTTTTTTATGAATATATTCTCCCATGCTGTAGGATGTCTTTTTGTTCTACTGATGGTGTCCTTTGCTGTACAGAAGCTTTTCAGCTTGATATAGTCCCACTTGTTCATTTTTGCTTTTGTTTCCCTTGCCCGGGGAGATATGTTCATGAAGAAGTTGCTCATGTTTATGTCCAAGAGATTTTTGCCTATGTTTTTTTCTAAGAGTTTTATGGTTTCATGACTTACATTCAAGTCTTTGATCAACCTTGAGTTTACCTTTGTGTATGGGGCTAGACAGTAGTCCAGTTTCATTCTCTTACATGTAGCTGTCCAGTTTTTCCAACACCAGCTGCTGAAGAGGCTGTCATCTCCCCATTGTATATCCAAGGCACTTTTATCAAATATTAATTGACTGTACATGTTTGGGTTAATGTTTGGATTTTCTATTCTGTTCCACTGGTCTGTGGGTCTGTTTTTGTGCCAATACCAAATTGTCTTGATTACTGTGGCTTTGTAGTAGAGCTTGAAGTCAGGGAGTGTAATTCCCCGTTTTATTCCTCCTTCTCAGGATTGCTTTGGCTATTCGGGGTCTTTTGTGGTTCCATATGAATTTTAGAATTATTTGTTCCAGTTCATTGAAGAAAGCTGTTGGTAGTTTGATAGGGATTGCATTGAATCTGTAGATTGCTTTAGGTAGTATAGCCATTTTGACAATATTTATTCTTCCTAGCCAAGAGCATGGGATGCATTTCCATTTGTTAGTGTCCTCTTTAATTTCTCTTAGGAGTGTCTTGTAGTTTTCAGAGTACAGGTCTTTCACTTCCTTCGTTAGGTTTATTCCTAGGTATTTTATTCTTTTGATGCAATTGTGAATGGAATTGTTTTTCTGATTTCTCTTTCTGTTAGTTCATCATTAGTGTATAGGAAAGCAACAGATTTCTGTGTGTTAATTTTGTATCCTGCAAGTTTGCTGAATTCAGATATTAGTTCTAGTAGTTTTGGAATGGAATCTTTAGGGTTTTTTATGTACAGTATCATGTCATCTGCAAATAGTGACAATTTGACTTCTTCTTTACCAATCTGGATGCCTTGTATGTCTTTGTTTTGTCTGATTGCTGTGGCTAGGATCTCCAGTACTATGTTGAATAACAGTGGAGAGAGTGGGCATCCTTGTCTTGTTCCCGATCTTAGATGAAAAGCTTTCAGCGTCTCGCCGTTAAGTATGATGTTAGCTGTGGGTTTGTCATATATAGCCTTTATGATGTTGAGGTACTTGCCCTCTATACCCATTTTGTTGAGAGTTTTAATCAGGAATGGATGCTGAATTTTGTCAAATGCTTTTTCAGCATCTATGGAGATGATCATGTGGTTTTTGTTCTTCTTTTTGTTGATGTGGTGGATGATGTTGATGGATTTTCGAATGTTGTACCATCCTTGCATCCCTGGGATGAATCCCACTTGATCATGGTGTATGATCCTCTTGATGTATTTTTGAATTCGGTTTGCTAATATTTTGTTGAGTATTTTTGCATCTACGTTCATCAGGGATATTGGTCTGTAATTTTCTTTTTTGGTGAGGTCTTTGCCCGGTTTTGGTATTAGAGTGATGCTGGCTTCATAGAATGAGTTTGGAAGTATTCCCTCCTCTTCTATTTTTTGGAAAACTTTAAGGAGAATCGGTGTTATTTCTTCTCTATATGTCTGGTAGAATTCAGAGGTGAATCAATCAGGCCCAGGGGTTTTGTTCTTGGGTAGTTTTTTGATTACCAATTCGATTTCGTCACTGGTGATTGGTCTGTCTAGTTTTTCTGTTTCTTGCTTGGTCAGTCTTGGAAGGTTGTATTTTTCTAAGAAGTTGTCCATTTCTTCTATGTTTTCCAGCTTGTTAGCATATAGATTCTCATAATATTCTCTTATGATTCTTTGTATTTCTGTGGGGTCCGTCGTGATTTTTCCTTTCTCATTTCTGATTGTGTTTATGTGTGTAGATTCTCTTTTTCTCTTAATGAGTCTGGCTAGGGGTTTATCTATTTTGTTTATTTTTTCAAAGAACCAGCTCTTGGTTTTATTGATTTTTTCTATTGTTTTATTCTTCTCAATTTTATTTATTTCTTCTCTAATCTTTATTATGTCCCTCCTTCTGGTGACTTTGGGCCTCATTTGTTCTTCTTTTTCCAATTTCAGTAATTGTGTCTTTAGACTATTCATTTGGGAATGTTCTTCCTTCTTTAAATAGGCCTGGATTGCAATATACTTTCCTCTTAGAACTGCCTTTGCCGCGTCCCACAGAAGTTGTGGCTTTGTGTTGTTGTTGTCATTAGTCTCCATATATTCTTTGATTTCTGTTTTGATTTGGTCATTACCCTATTGATTAATTAGGAGAATGTTGTTAAGTCTCCGTGTATTTGTGAGCTTTTTTGATTTCTT
>JAVSCE010006555.1:0-39885 GCA_032199065.1 Smutsia gigantea
AAAAAAAAAAGGAAAGAAAAGAAAAGAAAAAAGGAAGAGAAGGAAAAACAAAAAACAGAACAATAAAAAAAGAAAGAAAAAAAACGCCCACTGGGAATAGATTCTGTGGGGATGCTGTAGGTGGCCCTCTTGCTCCACTTTTCTGCAGCCGTGGCCGTGCCGCTCCGCAGGGTTCTTAATAGCTCTGGCCGGGGTGTGAACGAATGGGAGGCTGTTGATCTCTGTGAGAAGTCTAAGTGTGGCCACCCTTTCTTTCCCAGTCGCCAGGTAAGGGGTCTGAAACTCCCCTGTAGTCCTAGCCTGCTGGGCTGAGTGTGCTGGGGCGATCCGGCTCCTTCGCTGGGCACCTGTCTCTTTAAAACCACTGAAAAAAGCACATGGTTTTCTTTTTTTTTTTTCCTTCCCGGGCGCCAACTTCAAGCACCCTGGCGCGTTCTCTGCTCAGATCCTGCACCCTCTGTCTCTCAAATCTCCGCTACACCACACAATGTGCGTCAGCGCTCCCCGCACAGATCACCCGGGCTGGTTATTTCATGGGGTGTTCTTCCACTCCCTCCCAGCTCTGAATCCTCTCCTCCCACCGATGCGCTGGGGTGGGTGAGTGCTCAGGTCCCTCCGGGTCGTGGCTCTGTATCTTAGCCGCCTCAGGGGTGCCGTGTCCTCTCAGGTGTAGGTGCACGCTGTGCGCTTTCCTGTGTATTCTGGTCTGTCTTTTAGGAATAGTTGTATTTGCTGTATTTTCATAGATATATATGTAGTTTTGGGAGGAGATTTCTGCCGCCCTGCTCATGCCGCCATCTTACTGGAACTTATCTGAAGCACGGATGCAGTGAGCCTCCATACACGAGAAGCACCAAGCACTTTCCCGGGCATATATTGGTATCTTCTTTAATTTCCCTCATGAGTGTCTTGTAGTTTTCAGAGTATAGGTCTTTCACTTCCTTGGTTAGGTTTATTCCTAGGTATTTTATTCTTTTTGATGTAACTGTGAATGGAATTGTTTTCCTGATTTCTCTTTCTGCTAGTTTATTGTTTGTGTATAGGAATGCCACAGATTTCTGCGTATTAATTTTGTATACCGCTACTTTGCTGAACTCAGATATTAGATCTAGTAGTTTTGGAGTGGATTCTTTAGGGTTTTTTATGTACACTATCATGTCATCTGCAAACAGGGACAGTTTAACTTCTTCCTTGCCAATCTGGATGCCTTTTATCACTTTGTTTTGTCTAATTGCTATGGCAAGACCTCCAGAACTATGTTGAATAGAAGTGTGGAGAGTGGGCATCTTTGTCTTGTTCCCAATCTTAAAGGAAAAGCTTTCAGCTTGTTGCTGTTAAGTTTAATGTTGGCTATGGGTTTGTTGTATATGTCCTTTATAATGTTGAGGTACTTGCCCTCTATACCCATTTTGTTGAGAGTTTTTATCATGAATGGATGTTGAATTTTGTCAAATGCTTTTTCAGCATCTATGGAGATGATGTGGTTTTTTTCCTTCTCTTTGTTGATGTGGTGGATGATGTTGATTGAGTTTTGAATGTTGTACCATCCTTGCATCCCTGGAATAAATCCTACTTGATCATGATAGATGATCCTTTTGATGTATTTTTGAATTTGGTTCGCTAATATTTTGTTGAGTATTTTTGCATCTACGTTTTTCAGGGTATTTTTTTGTAATTTTTTTTTTTGTGGTGTCTTTGCCCGGTTTTGTTATTAGAGTGCTGCTGGCCTCATAGAATGAGTTTGGAAGTATTCCTTCTTCTTCTACTCCTTGGAAAACTTTAAGGAGAATCGGTATTATGTTTTCACTAAATGTTTGATAAAATTCAGCCGTGAAGCCATCTGGTCCAGAGGTTTTGTTCCTAGGTAGGTTTTTGATTAGCAGTTCAATTTTATTGCTGGTAATTGGTCTGTTCAGATTTTCTGTTTCTTCCATGGGTCAGCCTTGGAAGGTTGTATTTTTCTAGAAGGTTGTCCATTTCTTCCAGGTTATCCAGGTTGTTAGCATATAATTTTTCATAATATTCTCTAATAATTCTTTGTGTTTCTGTGGTGTCTGTAGTGATTTTTGCTTTCTCATTTCTGATTCTGTTTATGTGTGTAGACTCTCTTTTTTTCTTGATAAGTCTGGCTAGGGTTTATCTATTTTGTTTATTGTTTCGAAGAACCAGCTCCTGCTTTCACTGATTCTTTCTATTGTTTTATTCTCAATTTTATTTATTTCTGCTCTAATCTTTATTATGTCCCTCCTTCTACTGACTTTGGGCCTCATTTGTTCTTCTTTTTCTAGTTTCGTTAATTGTCAGTTTAGACTGTTCATTTGGGATTGTTCTTCTTTCCTGAGGTAGGCCTGTATTGCAACATACTTTCCTCTTAACACAGCCTTTGCTGTGTCCCACAGATTTTGCAGTGTTGAATTATTGTTGTCATTTGTCTCCATATGTTGCTTGATCTCTTTTTTTATTTCCTCATTGATCCATTGGTCATTTAGGAGCATGTTGTGAAGCCTCCATGTTTTTGTGGAATTTTTCATTTTCTTTGCATTATTTATTTCTAGTTTCATACGTTTGTGGTCTGAGAAACTTGTTCATACAATTTCAGTCTTTTTGAATTCATCGAAGCTCGTTTTGTGGTGTAGTATATGATCTGTTGTTGAAAATGTTCCATGTGCACTTGAGAAGAATGTGTATTCTGCTGCTTTTGGGTGTAGAGTTCTGTAGATGTCTATTAGCTCCATCTGTTCTATTGTGTTGTTCAGTGACTCTGTCTCCTTACTTATATTCTGTCTTGTTGATCTGTCCTTCAGAGTGAGTGGAGTGTTGAAGTCTCCTAGAATGGATACATTTATCCTTTTAATTCTGTTAGTATTTGTTTCACATATGTAGATGCTCCTGTGTTGGGCACATAGATGTTTGTAATGGTTATATCTTCTTGGTGGACTGACCCTTTTATCATTATGTAATGTCCTTCTTTGTCTCTTGTTACTTTCTTTGTTTTGAAGTCTGTTTTGTCTGATACAAGTACTGCAACTCCTGCTTTTTTCTCCTATAGTTGCATGAAATATCTTTTTCCATCCCTTCACTTTTAATCTGTATATGTGTTTGGGTTTGAAGTGAGTCTCTTGTAGGCAGCATATAGATGGGTCTTGTTTTTTTATCCATTCAGTGACTCTGTGTCTTTTAATTGGTACATTCAGTCCGTTTACATTTAGGGTGATTATTGATAGGTATGTTCTTATTGGCATTGCAGGCTTTAGATTCGTGGTTACCAAAGGTTCAAGGTTTAGTTCCTTACTATCTGTCTAATTTCACTCAATATGGTATTACAAACACAACCTAAAGGTTCTTTTTTTTTTCTTCCTACTCCATTCTTTATGTATTAGGTATCATATTCTGTACTCTGTGTCTATTCCTCGATTGACTTTGGAGATAGTTATTTTAATTGTTGCATTTGCTTAGTAATTAGCTGTTCTACTTTCTTTACTGTGGTTTTATTACCTCTGACAGCTATTAAACCTTAGGAACACTTCCATCTATAGCAGTCCCTCCGAAATACACTGTAGAGATGGTTTGTGGGAGGTAAATTCTCTCAACTTTTGCTTATTTGGAAATTGTTTTAATCCCCCCTCCTTCAAGTTTAAATGATAATCTTGCTGGATAAAGTATTCTTAGTTCAAGGCCGTTCTGCTTCATTGCATTCAATATATCATGCCACTCCCTTCTGGCCTGTAAGGTTCTGTTGAGAAGTCTGATGATAGCCTTATGGGCTTTCCTTTGTATGTGATCTTATTTCTTTCTCTGGCTCCTTTTAATAGTCTGTCCTTATCCTTGATCTTTGCCATTTTAATTACTATATGTCTTGATGTTGTTTTCCTTGGGTCCCTTGTGTTGGGAGATGTGCATCTCCATGACCTGAGAGACTATTTCCTTCCCCAGATTGGGGAAGTTTTCAGCAATTACTTCCTCAAAGACACTTTCTATCCCTTTTTCTCTCTTATTCTTCTTCTGGTATCTCTATAATGCGGATATTGTTCCGTTTGGATTTACCACACAGTTCTCTCAATATTTTTTCATTCTTAGAGATCCTTTTTTTCTCTCTGTGCCTCAGCTTCTTTGTATTCCTCTTCTCTAGTTTCTATTTCATTTATTGTCTCCTTCACCATATCCAGTCTGCTTTTAATACCCTCTATTGTGCTCTTCAACGATTGGATCTCTGACCAGAATTCATTCCTGAGTTCTTGAATGTCTCCGTACCTTCAAGAGCATGTTAATGATTTTTATGTTGAACTCCCTTTCAGGAAGAGTCATGAGGTCCAAGTCATTTAAATCTTTCTCAGGAGTGGTATTAATAATTTTACTCTGAATCAGATTCCTTTGGTGTTCATTTTTGTATATGGCGCCGTCTAGTGCCCAGAAGCTCTACTCTCTGCAGTTGCTCAGCTCCTGAAGCAATTTTGGGCATTGCAGGGTAGTGGTATTGGTGCCTGGGGGCAGGTTAGAGCTGTTTCCTGCTACCTGGCTGCTCTGCCTGTCTCCACTGCCTGAACCAGTGGGCTGAGCACACAGGTATAAGCCTCTATGGTTTGCGTTTGTAGTTACTGTAGACAGATCTTCCCTCTGGCTGGCCTAATGCCAGGGTAGGGTTTGCCAGTTTGCGAGCCATGTGGCGCTGGCCGGAAGAAAGGCACAGTAGACTGCGTATCACGGAGGGTGTCCTTTTAGCTGTGTAGCTAGCCAGGTGGCTGGAGCACCTGAAGATCATCTAAGGAGGAAGATTTCTTTTTCCTCCTTAAATATGGAGTCTGTATGGCAAAGCTCCCAACCTGCTGGGCAGAGTGCACCTCGACTGTTTTGTCTACTTGTCCTCTCTCCTGAGCAGTAAGCTCTGTTCAGTCCTTGCCTCTTTAGCTGCCCTCTTGCTAAGGGCTTCCTTGTTAAGAAGTCTCTCAGACTGCCCACCTTTCTTTTGTCACAGAGTAGCCAGATATGGATCCCTGCTTTCCACAAGTGGCTGGAATCTCAATCTCTCCAGGAATTCTGTCTTAGCTTTCCAACCCCGTAATCATGAGAGTATCATGCACCATGAATTGTAGGTTTGTTCTCCCAGAGCAGATGTCCGGAATTAGGTATTCAGCAGTCCCAGGCCTCCACTCCCTCCCTACTTGGTTTCTCTTCCCTTTCGCTGGTGAGCTGGTGTGGGGGAAGGCTTGGGTCCAGCCGGGCCACAGCTTTGGTACATTACCCTGTTCTGTGAGGTCTGTTCTTTTCTCCTGGTGTATGCAGTCTGGCGCAGTCCTCTTTCTTGTTGCTCTTTCAGGAGTAGTTGTATTAATTATATTTTCATATTATATGCGGTTTTAGGAGGAAGCCTGTGTCTCACCTTTCACGCCGCCATCTTTCAGTTATGGAAAGTTTTTATACACTTACATCATAGTCATTGAGGATAATCTGTGTCCAGAAGTAGTTTTTAGCAACACTTAGAAGAGCTGATTATTAATTTCAGTGGTTGTTATATGTAGAACATTTTGTTTGTTTGCATTTTTGCTCTGGGCCTCACATCCTAAGTGTTTGCTGATTAAAGACCCATCCCTGCAGTGTAAGTTAATATGTTGGTTTCTGTACTTTATCTATATTCTATTCTGTGTGTTTGCCATACTGTTTCATGTGTCATATTATGAATATGGTGCTCATGCACCAGTCCTCCTTTACTAATGAAAAAGCATAAAAATCAACAAAAGACAAATTGAGGAAAATCCTATCTGTGGGTAATTTATTGATTGTGTACTGTGTCCCCAACACTGTGTAATATGGAACTTGACCTCAAGGGGGCTAAATTTTAGGGAGACAGATACGTGAAAACAAATAGACATAGTATATAATTAAATGTTAGAATAATTGATACAAAGGAACTATGGGATAGATACATAGAGTTTTCACGTATATAACATGAGAAGAGAGCATAATCAGCCAATTAAGATAGATGCTCCATTATATTGTAAAAGGAAAATTGCTATAGGTTGGAACTCAGGATTGAAATTGTCAGGAAGAAGTTGAAACTTTTGCTGGACCCTAGGTGATGGATATGCCATAGCTGTTATGCTCTAGCTATCACTCAAACTGCTTCTCTAACCTCCTTGCCTTCCATTCTGTTCTTGCTCGCTCTCCAGTCACATAGGCCTCCTTGCTAATCCTTTGACATTCAAGCACACTCCCACCTTAGGACCTTTTTATTTACTATTCACCATTTTCATTCCTTCTGTCTGGAACTCTCTCCGCCCATTTATCGGAATGGCTTAGTCCCTCCTGTCTTCAAACGTTATTGCATCAGAGAGGCCTTCTCTGATAATCCCTATACAAAATGGTAGTAACACCCTCCCTGTTACTTTCTCATCTTTATCATGCTTTATTTTCCACCTTGCACTTATCACCATTTAATAAGTTTTTGTCTATCTGTCCTCTCTCCTGAGCAGTATGGTCTCTGCAATCCTTGCCCCTTTAGCAGCCCTCTTGCTAAGGGCTTCCTTGTTAAGAAGTCTCTCAGACTGCCCACCTTTCTTTTGTCCCATAGCAGCTGGATATGGATCCCTGCTTTCCACAAGTAGCTGTAATCTTGGTCTGTCCAAGAATTCTGCCTGTCTTAGCTTTCCAACCCCGTAAACACGAGAGTATTTGTTTGGTATCTCTCTGCTAGGGTGACCCACTGCCCTGTTTTGCCTGGGGCTGTGGGGTTTCCTGGGATGTAGTACCTTCAGTGCTGAAACATGACAGTCCCAGGCAGACTGGGAAAGAGGGTCACCCTTGTTTCTTCACTGGAATGGAAGCTTCATGACAGAATGGAATTTGTTTTGTTCACTCTGGTATCTAGAAGACTGCTCAGTGCCTAGAGGTGCACAAGACATGTTGGTTAGATGAAGAGGTTTCCTTGAAGGCTCTGTATTCTTTAAGGGCCTTGTTCATTTCCAAGAGTAGAAAATAACGTTTTAGATTGAAGATTTCAAAATAGAAGAAAAAGATAAAGTTTTAGAGAAATTGGGGGATAAAAATCAGTTAACAGAATCTGTGGAACAGTGATTTTCAGCCATGGTTTTGCAACACCCTGTGGTATATTTGGCTACCCCAAAGGGTATTGTGAAATTTTTTCCCCCAAAAGTAATAATGATAATTCACTTTAGTTTAAAATGAAATTGCATAAAGGAGGAAGGGTGGATCATAGATTTAAACGAGAACATGTTGCCATTAGAGCAAGATTGGAAACCACAGCTATCTGACTTCCTAGTCCGAAGAAGGGGATGGTGATTTTGCCTTTGTGTTTGGGACAGGCATCTTTAGGGTAGGGAACCTACTGCTCCTGCAGGTATTACCCACTCGTATAATTCCTTCACAGACTCTGTTCTACTCATGCGGAACATACTAGAAAGAAGTATTGTACTAATGCCTTGTCACTTCTCCCTTGCTGTTCACTGTGCTACCTACAGAAAGACATCTTTTGAACGGGCCCTTGCAAAATAGTGCCCATCCCCCATGTTCATGAAATATGTATGGAGATTGCACTAAGCTGAGACGGACTGCATGGCCCTCGATTGAAAAATGCTGTCCAGATGTGTGGTGCTCCTATTCCTTGACCCTTCCATGTGCCAAGGCCTCCAACATATTTTAGAATAGAATGCTTTGTCATTTTTCAAGTTATCTATTTAATGCCTCATTTGAGACCTATAAAAGACTCATCTTCAGCCCTCTAACTGGACACAGTGCTCCAGGCAGGTAATTCAACAGAACTGCACCCTCCGGTGACATGTGTAGAAATAGTTATATGCACAGAGCACAGTGGAAACATAGAAGAGCAGTTTACCAGAATCATGTGTAGTAAGTATTAGGAACTTACAAAAATATTACTTGGTTGTTTATAAATATATAGTTTACATTTGTATGTAACTTATTAAAGTATCATGTACATACAGAAGAATTTTAAAAATCACAAGTGTATTATATTGTGAATTTCTGACCTAGATCAGGAAACAGAGTGTTTCCAGTTTACAGCAGCTCCACTCATGCCCCCTCCCAGCCCTGGGACCACCTTGTCCAAGAGTAAACAATAGGTTGACTTATATCACCACTGTTGATTTTGCCTCTTTTCGATCTTTCTACAAATGGAATCAAATAGCCTGTGCTTGTGTGCCTGACTTCTTCCACTCAACATTTTTTTGTGAGCTTCATCCATATAGTTTGTGGTTATTGTGTATGCTTATTGCTCATAGTATTCCATTGTATAAACATAGCACAATTGACTCATCCATTCTATTTTTGATTGATATTTGGACTATTTTCAGTTTTTTGCTGTAAATAGTGCTACTATGACTTTTCTTGTACATGTCTCATTGAATATATGTGTGTATTTCAAAGAGTATATACTGAGGGTGGACTTGCTGGGTCACATGTTATAGAGGGCTAAGGAGAGAAATAATATACACACATATGTATATACACATATAATTTTGAAGTTGTGTTTTAAACAAGGCTTTAAAAGCACAGTTGTAGAAAAGCAGAACATCTTGAAAGTGCAAAGGACACTTAAAATGAAACTTAACCCATTTGTCAGTTGGTGTTTAGTCAGGAGACAGAAACCATACCAGTACTTTGAATAGGGAATATTGAATATTCTGAATTATTAACTACTTAAAGTACTATTAGAACACTCTAAAGAATGCAGGAATAGCAATTGTAAAGAGCAGCAACTCTGTTGTGGAGAGAGAATAGCCAAGGAGGAACAACCTTGGAACACTTCCCACGTTTCCCTTCCACCTCATGAGGCTGAGACTGACCTCCTTGTTGGAGAGGGTGTGGCTGCAGCCCACTGGATGATGGGGACCTTTAGTTGGGGATACTGAAGGCCAGAACTGGTGTGTGGCTAGTTGGTGCTGGTGGGCCAGGTTTGGTGAGTAGAAATGTTGGTGTGGGCGGGGGGCGGCGGTTAAACAGACTGGAGGATGAGCACTACAGGACCTCCTGCATGCTTCTGGCAGCTGGCCATGGGAACAGCTCTGAAGAGTACACGAGAACCAGGATAAGAAGCTCCTCCCTCTGTGATGCCTTGGACTGTCCCTCCACCACTTTGCATTCACAAGCTAAATATTGCACCACCTGGCAAAGGAGGAATGTTTACAGGACAGAGAAGAGTAGATTGGGGAGCAGAGAGGCAGTAAGTGGATAACTAGCTCAACTCGATAATGCCAAACTTACCTTCTGGTTTATTGACTTTTATTGTGTCTAATCGGCTGTTAAACCCGTGCAATATGTTCTTAATTTTAGGTGATACATTCTGTAGTTTGATTCTTTTATGTAAATTCTTTGGTGAATTTATCTTTTCATCTATAGTTATCTCCATTTTCATGCACAGTCTAATCATATTTATTTTCAAGCCCTTATGAGCCAGTTCTCATATCTAGAATATCCTTTGGACTATTTACTTTGGCTTTTTTCTTTGGTTATTAATCATGTTGTTCTGTATTTGGTGTTTCTACTAGTTTTGGGTGAATGTCAGACATTCCAGTTGAAAAACTGTAGAGATTCCAGATGATGCCATCTTCCAGAGAAAGTGTTCATTGTCCCCTCTCATAGGCAAATAGATGTTGATTGGTCACCTTCATCCAGATGGGGACTGTGCTGGGTTGAAGCTGGTGTATGTCTTTGATATGGGCCTTTCTACCTCTGGTTTACTACTGTTCCTAAGGTAGAGCTCTTTAGGGTTTCTGTCTGAGAGTCTGGAGTTGGACAGTGTTGCTAGACACTTCTAAGAACCTTGGCCTATAAAATATTTTAAAATACAATGTCATGCCATTTATCAAATATTGAAATACCCAACAGCATGGATTTTGTCCTGAGGGATCCCAGACCCTAAATTTTGTCAAGTCAGAGTGCTGACAGCTCCGCTTTGTTGTTCAGAAATAGTTTCTTAGTTTTAGTTTCTTGCCCTTGGGCTGCCCCAGAATACATCACATGTTTTGAAGGGACCTGGCTACATGTTTGAGGTCTCTCAAGACTCTGCCAAAGGTCTAATGATTTTTCTGATTCTAGCAGCAGCTTTGTGACTATGCAAAGCTTGGATTTTCAGCCTCCCTCATGTGCCTGGAATTTGCAAATGTCCCTGAGGTAGAAGAAGTCAGTTGTCTTACATTTTGTGAACACAGAATTTTACCCTTTCATTTCCAAACAAAGATACAGAAATTCTGAGGACCTTAAAATACCACTTAATAAAAATGTTCTATAACATTAATAAAATGTTCAAAACTTCTTCCTCTTTTATGAAAACATAGATTTTAAATTCCAGTATATTTCCTAAGGTAGAAATAAGGGGAAATTTAGAGGTGGCATCTCTGGTTTTCTTGAGTGAAATGCAGCTCGTATTCAGAGATGCATCAGTGTATGATCCAAGTGATTATGAGAAAATACTAAAAATTTTGTTGCAGAATTGGTGTATGTGCTGATGAATTAAAAACTCTAATTGTACTTCCTCATTATCTGTTTTTACTTATCAGCTATGAAAACATTTATAAGGTAGGAAGAATGTTGAAGTCATTCTTTATAAAACGTACTTCCTAAGGGGAGACAGTGTAAGGCTTCTGGTTTAAAAATGGTGATTTATGATTTTCATCTGTTTTTCCAAAGGTGTTGCTATGATAACTGATTGTGGATAAAGGAGAGGAGTACTAATATACACACATGCATACACACATAGGATTTGAAGGCATGTGTTATAAACAAGGCTTTAAAAGCATAATTGTAGAAAACAGAACATCTTGAAAGTACAAACAAGGGACATTTAAAATGTTCACTCTTGTAAGACAAATGAAAAAAAGGCAAACCAAGTTATTTTTTGAAATCCAATGGAAAATATAACAGCAGATGTTGCCAGTTTTGATTTACTTGATTGAATTTGTAAAAATGCTTTTGGGAAAATGAGGTACTGAATTGAGTGTGAAGCATTTCAGCTCAAGAATCTGCTTGGGGTGTTATTTATTGATCAGTTTTGCAGATTATTCATTGTCTTTGGTTGGTTGTCTCTCTTTGTCATCCTCTTTTTATCACCTCTTACTTATCCTTTCTAGCATTCTCCTGAAAGAGTTGGGTTTTTTAATTATGATAATATATTTTTATTATTAATAACAAAATACAGATAAGTGCCAAGAAAAACAAGTCTATAATCCCACACAATGAAGAGATGAGTATTATTAACATGTTAGTGTATTTACTCCCAGTGTTCCTGTTTGTGTCATATGCACATATGTCCTCTACAGTTTTCAATATATATACATATTTACTTTATGTATTATCATAAGCATTTTTCCTATGACATTACAAATTAATCTGTAACATCTTTTAAAATTGGCTTCTTAGTGTGCAGCTTGATAAATTTTGACATGTGTACACAATTATATAACCATCACCCTAGGGTGGAGGGATGAGTAAAATAGGTGAAGGGGAAAAAATTAAAGAGAATGTTTGATATCTTGATCTGGGTGATGGTTACCTGAGTGTATACACATGTCAGAATTCATTGAGCTATACACTAAGATTTATTATATGTATCTCAATTAAAAAAGAATTCTATAAAATAGATCAAGGATTTCAAACCAGAAAAAAACAAACAAACTAGTAGATAATATATCCCTAAAGAGAGATGACCTAAGAAGAAAAAGAACAGCACAAAATAAAATAAAAATAATATTAACATAAGATTTTTAATTGTTTTCAGTTATTGCATTGTTTTTAATAGTGTTGGTAGAATTATTGTAAACCTGACCATGTATTGGGAAAATCAAACTGTTTTAGGTTGGAGTTTCAGAAAAATAAAATACAATTGGCTTCTGTTCTTCTGATTTGTCCCTGATGATGAGTACCAGGAAAATAAAAGATGTAGCTCAAATCAGTGCCTTTTCTTTATTTTTAACTTTGTTTCTCATAGAATACAGAGCCCCACTTAAGGCAGTTAATGAAGTGAGGTGGTAATTTGTGAATTCTTAATAATTAATAGGTGGTTATGGTTTGTAACTTACTAAAAAAGTCTATTAATTCATCACTGAAAGTCTAATGTCTATGAACAGGGATTCTGCCCACATTTCTCTTAAGAAAATAAGGCTGAAATGAAAATTTAGTAAAACAGCATCAAAATTGTTTTTTACTAACATACGCAGCAGCACTGAGAAGATGAAGAACTCTACCTTTCAAGAGGTCTTTGGTTTAATTGAAGAAACAGGACTTAAATTTAAAAAGAGAAGTATTGTAGGAAATTGCAGTGTATTATCATAGCACATTATCCCTAATTGTTTGTTTACAGTTTTGTCTTCTCTGCTATTCTGGGAGCACCATGAAGACAGAGACCATATCTTACTTATCTTTAATTTCCTTAACACTTCTTATATGTGGTATAGGTACTTAGTAAGTACACACGAAGGGGTGTGTGTGTTTTTTTAAATGAATGAATATACTGATTACCACATTAAGTACAGGTGAAGTAGTGATCATGAGCCTATGGTGATCTAAGACTTTCTGGTGGAGGAAGGGTTTAACTGGGTCTTACCTAAAGGGTAGGACTTAGAAAATGAACACAGGGGATGGCACTATAGACAGGGAGACAAAGCTCCAGAGAAGCCTCATAAGCCAAGGATGACACATTGGAAGTACTGTGCAAATCAGTTTTCTTAGAGGAGAGTTTACATAGGCAGATAGAAAGTACAGTTACAGAGGTAGCTTGAGACAAAATTGTAAGGGGTTTAGAACACAAAGCTAAAGATTGTTTATTAGTAGTTTACACTGTTATGTTAAGAAACTACTGCAGCCTTCGGTTCTGTTTTGTTTTATTTCTCTTTTTTTCAAAATGTGGTTTGCCAGAGAATTAAAGCTTTTTTGGAGATGTTTATGATCTGAAGGTAATATTTTTTTCCCCTATGGTATTGAGGATTCCAGAAATTTTTGATGCCTCTACTTTTTAGCTGCCTGCTGTTAAGTAGACCTCAGGAAATAGTTATGAACTTCATGTGTATATATTAGTTTTTCAGAAATGTCAAATTTTCATTATAAGTTTTTAAAGAAAAATGTGCAGTTGACTGTTGATTATATTCCTATGGAATCTCTCAACTTAGTATTTCAATTCTCCCCTTGTTCCACACTAGCTTATTTTGTATGCTTTTGATATATAGGGCCTTACAAGTGAAGGATTATTTCTTAATAAACTTTTAATCTTACAACTTTCAGAGCTTTCACCTTCAGAGTTACAGAATTTTTGCAAAGATAGTCAAAAATTCCTGCATACCTCACTCACTTTGTTTCCCCCATTGTTAACATCTTATATTACTATGATACATCTGTAATTATTTGTGAGCTAATATTGATATATTATTAACTAAAGTCCGTAAGTCCATACCTTATTCAGATTTCCTTAGTTTCTCCCTAATATCCTTTTTTTTGGTCCAGGATCCCATCCAAGACAACACATTTAGGTCCTACACATGTCTGTTTAGGCTCCTGTAGGTTGTGACAGTTTCTCAGACTTTCCTTGTTTTTGATGACCCACACACTTTTGAGGAGTACTAAGCAGGTATTATATAGAATGTCCCTAAATTGGGATTTGTCTAGTGTTTTTCTTATGGTTTGACTGCTGTTACAGGCTTTTGGTAGGAAGAACTCAGAGGTATAAAGAAAGTACCATTTTTTATCATAATCATATAAAGGGTATATGCATAATATCAATATGACTTATCACTATTGATATTAACCTTGATCAGTTGTCTTGAGGGAGTGTTTATCAGGTTTCTGTACTGTACAGTTACTCTTTCCCCCCCTTTCCTTAATGTCCTCTTTGGAAGGGAGTCACTATGTGCAGTCAATACCTAAGGAGTGGGGAGTTATGCTTTGCCTTTTTTTTTAAGGTATCATTGATATACACTCTTATGAAGGTTTCACAAGAAAAACAATGTGGTTATTACATTCACCCTATTATCGAGTCCCCCCCCTCAATATCCCATTGCAGTCACTGTCCATCAGTGTAGTAAGATGCTACAAAGTCCCTATTTGTCTTCTCTGAGCTCCACTGTCTTCCCCGTGACCCCACACACACCATGTGCACCAATCATGATACCCCACAATCCTCTTCTCCCTCCCTCCCCACCCACCCTCCCACAACCCTCCCCTTTGGTAACCACTAGTCCCTTCTTGGAGTCTGTGAGTCTTCTGCTATTTTGTTCCTTCAGTTTTGCTTCGTTGTTATACTCCACAAATGAGGGAAATCATTTTCTATTTGTCTTTCTCTGCTTGACTTATTTCACTGTATGCTCTGCCTTTTTGAGGGCCAAGTATCTACATAAATTATTTGGAACTCTTCTGTATAAAAGATTTGTCTGTTCTTTCCCATTATTTATTTACTCAACCATTTATTTATGTCAGTATGGCCTTAAATATATTTATTTTATACCTTGGGTTACTATCCAATACTACATTATTTAATTTATTGCTCAAATTTTTTCAACTTTGGCCTTTGAAAGCTCTTTGGTCCTATATTCCTTTGCTATGCTTCCATCATGGCAGTTTTTTTTTTGTTGTTTTTTGAGCAGTTTTTTACTTTATGGCACTATAAGTTGCTTTAGGCTCATCCTGGTATATTTCCTGCTCCAGTTCCAGAATAAGTCATTTCTCCAAGAAGCTCTGGTTCTTTTTATTTAACAGGAGAAAGGTATTAGAAACCAAGACATGAGTGCTAAATGTGCTTGTTACAACTGAGGTGTCAGGTCTTTTAGGTCCTCTCAGTGAGCAGAGCAAGGAAATACACATATGTATATATATTTGTATATATTAACCATTTGTATCTATATTTAGAAAAGCATGAGGTTATACTGATGTCTTCAACTCTAATCCACTACCGCAGGGATCACTCTAACCTCTGGAAAGGTTTATTTTAAGATCTCATTTGTGTATGTCCTGAGTCTGCTCATTTGTGATATTATTCCCATTTGCCTGTTAGTTAATTCCTTCTACAAACATGAATCTGTATAATATGTATGCCTTTGTCCTAGGTGGTAGGGATACAGTGATGAATGATTGATTGATGTAGTCATGTACATGTTTATTAAATACCTCTCATGTCAAGCACAGTCTAGTTTGTAGAGGAAATCTGGCTATGGATAATTATGATATAAGGCAGAATATAACTGATACGAAGTAGAAAAGAAAGGTAATAACAAAATTCATTTGAAGGAGAAATACTTGTGGAAGGGAAATCAGATAATGAATTATAGCAGTTAGAACCTGATAGCATTCAAGTGACAGAAATGTAACCAAAGTGGCTTAAGTAAAAAGAGAATTTATTGGTTCATATAGCAGAAAAGACCAGGGGTAAAGGTAGCTTGGGGCATGACATTACAGCTCTGTGAGATAGAACGTGCTGTTAATTTAGCTTTGTATGTGTTCTCCATCCCTTTCACAGGTGTTAGTTTTGTGATTATTAATTGAGCTATCTATTTTTGTTTTTTGAACCTGTGTATATATTTGTTATATTTTATAATACAAATTTTTAAAAAGAACTGAATATATTCAGCCTATAAAATTAATCAATATAGTTCTTCAGATTCAAAGTACACTTAATCCTAAGCAGGTATATATAAAAAAATCCACTTTTAGACACATCATGGAAAAATTACAGAAAACCAAAAACAATGAAAAAAATCGAAGAACAGCCAGAGAAAACAAAGGAGCAACTATTAAGCCAGTTAGCTGACTTTTTATAGCAAAGGAAGATAGAAGACATTTTATCATTAATGCTATGAAAGAAAATGATCACCTGATATTCTGTATCTAGCAAAAATATCCTTCAAGAATTTGAGAAGTAAATGCATTTTCAGGTAAGTAAAAGTAGAGCATTCATTGTCAGTAAACCTTTACTAATTCTTCAGGGAGTAGAAGAAATACTTTGTTGGAAGGTTAGAGATGCAGAAAGGAATAACAAGTAACAAGGGAGATAGCAATTAAGAGGGTAACAAATTGTAAATCATCTAGAGGATGTTTTAACTAGACTAGTTTTATACATTTTGGTGGGTGTTAAGATACACGTTCCCAATACACTTCATGTCGGCAAATATTAAAATCAATAATAATTAAAATATTAAAATTAAGTAACTTTTCTTGGTGTGTACTGATTGGGGGAGTAGTAGGGAAGTGTGGGTGACAATAGGGTGAAAAAATATGCCATTAAAACTTGACTTTGCAATTTTATATTGACCATATCTACCATCCTTCTTTCTAATCTTCTACTTGTGTTGCTTTGGGTAATGCCGTTGTTCTTTCATGGGGACAGCTGGAAGTATACTGAGCCTGGGTCCTGACTCTCAAGGATTCTAACCAGTTATTTAGTCTAGGGTAGAGCCTGTGTATCAGTGGCTTCCAAAGGCCAATTACTAGGCTGAGAACCTCAGGTATGGAAATGATCATATGGGTGAGACGATCTGAATTCTGGTGTCAGCTCTGTTGATTGCTAGGTGGATTATGCTGGCCAAGGTATTTAGCATCTATGCATTTATTTACTAAGAAAACTGCTAATAAATAAAAGCCTATCTCACAAGGCTGTTGTGAGGAGTAAAAGAAAGTAACATTTGAATGGAAAATGGAAATAGAACTGGAGATATGGAGGTCACAATGTCCAAGGGCAACATAAAATCACAACTACAGAGGACACAGCAAATGTCTGTATTTTCAAAGAAGTCCTCTAGTTTCCCTTTATAATTTGAAACTCATAGATGTGAGGTGTACTTGTTGAACGCCTTTAGGTCGGTGATTATTTTGCTATATTTGGGCTATCTATGGGGATGGAAACATTAAAAAGAAAAAGAGTCTTACAAATTTTGAGCCTGTCTAATGAATGATTTGTCCAACATTTTAAAAAGAAACAGAAAACCTTAGCCATTTAAAAACATTTTTCAGAGAAATTATCTGTATCCGGCTAAGAATTTTCTGCCAAACTGCAGCCCCCACACAAGCTTTGGAGAGCCAAGATATCGAAACCTGCAAAGTAAAGTGCCAACTCAACCCTTACGCTGGTCTGTTGAAATCATTTAACCACAGAATGGTTTGTAGCCTTGAATTGACAGTGACTCAGTAGACCTTGTATACATTTAAAAAATGTTTTTAAGTTCTTGGGATTATGAAAATACCATAGAAGTACAACATTATTATTATTATAAGCAAAACACATTTAATGCAGTTTCTTGAATATGTTTCAAGAACATTTATGAAGAAGCCAGATTGAAAAGTAAAAAGTCTGGATTATTACAGATTTTTAAAAAGAAGGGCAGCTAATTACTTATAGTATCTAAAATAATCTGCCAAAGATGATCACTCACATTTTTTAATGAAAGTTGTCATTTACGATATTTGAAAAAATTAATTGATAAAGGTAGTGATTAATATGACAACTGCATTTTATTTGTGTGTTTAAAGGTACATTTTGAAAAGATTTATTTATTTGGAGATGTTTGCAAGGTTAACATGAACTCATTTAGCTCCTATAGAAATTATTTTAAAAATGTGAAATTTGTCCCATTGAAGCTTGATGTTAATTTAAAAACTAATTTATTATTTTAAAAGTGGCAATTAATCATTTGTTTTACTTTCAATTCCTATCTAGGTACCACTCCAAAATCCAAATTGACTAAATACACTCAAATTGAAATATTTTAGCATTGGGAAAAGATCAAACAACTATTTCAAACATTTGAGTTTTCATTGATAGATGGATAGAAATAATTTTGGGGTTAGCTGTTTATGGTATAAATGTGTCTTTTTTAGTTCATAGTGAGTAAATTATAGGCAGTGTGATAATTTCCTGAGTCAGAAAATCTGTAATAGTAATCTTCAAACTGTTAAAACTAAAAATAAACAATTGAAATATTATCCATTAGCCTAATGACTTTAACTTTCTGAAGAGAGCCTAGGAACCATTTCTTATTTTTGTTAGTATGTTTTTGGACTTTTTCATTTATAACTATTAAAATTGTAATATAAACTTTTGTGCTATTTTACAGCCTGCCCTGTGAGAATTTTTGTTTTCTAGGAAAATAATTCAGTATAAGGTGTTTATAACATTTAAGATAAAGGATTAATGATGGTTTGGGAAATTAAAAAATTCTTATAGCTATATTAAAAATCAAGATTAATTTAACGATATAGCTTCTTACAGCATCATCTCATGACTGTAAATCTGTAAGTAGCCACTTTTAGAAATCTACACATAATTCTTAGATATAATTTTTAGGAACTAAAAAATTATAACTACAGAATTGCCTCATTTTTTAAAACTTTGTCTTATGAATAATTTCATATATATACAGAAGTAGAAAGTATTGTATACTGAATCTTCATGGGTCTACACCCATCTCCAAGAATTGGCAATTCATAACCAATCTTGTTTCATCTATACCCATATCTACTCTCCCCCAGCATATCATTTTCAAGCAAATCCTATAGATGATGTCATTTCATCTGTAAATATTTGGTATGTTACTCAAAAAGATAAGGAATCTTTTAAAAAGCATAATCAAAATACCATTATCTTGTCTAAAAACCTTACCAGTAATTCCCCATCTTTACCTGATGACCAAGTAACCAGTCAGTTCAAATTTTAAATTGTGTGAATCAAAGTCTATGGAAATGTCCTTTAAGTTTCTTTTA
Source organism: Smutsia gigantea (assembly GCA_032199065.1). Classification (NCBI taxonomy): domain Eukaryota; kingdom Metazoa; phylum Chordata; class Mammalia; order Pholidota; family Manidae; genus Smutsia; species Smutsia gigantea. The sequence goes on from JAVSCE010006555.1 coordinate 18,706, forward strand.
CCTTATAAATTTTGTCTCTTTTTCCCCCCCATCTGCAATTTATGGTTGAAGAAGCAGTGTTATTTGTGCTGCAAGGTGACCACAGACTGAATTTTGTTGATTGTGTCCCCATGGCATAGTTTAACATGTTTCTTTGTTCCTCTGCATTTCCTATAAATTGGTAGGTGGATATTATGTCCCAGAACAACCCCTGCCCCTCCAAAAAGGAAGTGCTGAATTTTGTGAGAGCTGTCATAGGTACTATGTGCTTTATTTTATACATGAGATATAGAGGCATCTTTAGTTTTTATTTAGATGATTACATAGAATGCATGACTGAAGATAGGATTTACAATGACACTGGTTATAGCAAAATGAGACAAATGTCTATACAATAAGTAGTAAAGAACTATCAAAAATAACAGATCGATTATGAAAGTAGAGTATCCTGGAGTCAGTCTTTTGCAGGAGTAGATAGCCCTACTCACTGAAAACTCCTCCAATGATACCACCTTTTTTAAAAGGTGGCAGTATAATCTAATGACCCTGATTCATCAGGAAAAGTGAATTATATTTAATATGGCTTATTTTAAAGAATAACAACAACTAGAGAGTCAACAGTTTGGACTGCAAGGACTGAAGCATTATATGTCATAGTTGTAAAATATGGTGGTGTGATTTATCTGCAATCTCTATTAATAATGTTTGTAATATGTACATATCGAATGTGAGTCATACATTAAAAATTACAGAAATTACATTTTATCAAGAATAACTGGGAAGTAAGGCATACCAGTTAATCAAATATTCAGACTTATTAAAAATTTACTATGTAAGCCATATATGGATCACTGACTTTTAAAATAATTGAATTTTCATAAAATACCCTTTACACTGAAAGTAGAACATAATTTGATTTTTCTCTGATGATTTGGAAGCTTTTAAGGGACTGTTTACATCATCATAATTATTATTATTAACTTATCATTATATTGTATCTGGATAGTAGAGTTGATGAATGCAGATTTCCAAAGTAATGTTAATTATCAGAGAATTATTACTGGATTAAGAAAGCCCAAATGGGCTTTGTGACTGTGGTACTCACAGAGCCTCCAATAAAGAGACTTAGAGGAACAAATATGTATGGATATATATGTGTGGCTGCATACCTAGACATATGTTTATTTGCATGCACATGTGTACATATTATTGTTAAATTTATAATATAAATTAACACATACACATATATACCGACTTGTGACATGTGCAGCCATTAGCAATCCTAAGGAAGTTGCAAATTGAAGGAATTTGATCAAAATTTACTGAGAGGAAATTGGCTCCAAGGCATAATGATTTTGGCTGGAGAAGATAGTGATCCTGGCACAGTATACTCTCTATTTCCTTGTGAGAGCTCCAAGATTAAAAGAATTAGCTACATAGAGGCAGATGCTTGGTAGTTTTCTGGAAGCACAGTTATAACGTTTATGAAAAACAGGAAGATCAACATCTCATGCAGGTTTTTTAAACTGGGAACTGACTTAATGTGCTATTTTGTACCCTTTAGACCTTGTCTACTGAACCATGATAATTTGATTTTGTTTAAAAAGTTTTTTATTTCAACATCCTTAATTTAAATGTGTTAGCCTTTGGAAAGAACTTATATCTTGAAATGCTTATAAGATAATATTTTTCAGACTGTTCAAACTTTTAATGATTGATGACTATAATTAGTCATATTGCAATATTGTATTTTCGGAATTGTTGTTCAGTTTTCTTTTGTCTACTTATGCTCAAACCACAGCTTAGCTTGGCTTCCAGTAGCCAGTATCTTTATTGACCCTGGAAAAATTTTGGATCCCTTATATATTTAACTTAGTTTATAATGAATTGAATAGTAGTGATCATTTGTTTGACAAATAACTTGAGTCCCCATGTTGAATAGCATGATATCTAGTACAGCCCTTGTGCAAAGATGAATGAAATACTGTCAGTTCTCGGGTGGTTTATAGTCTAATAGAGGGAAGGTAATATGAAGTAACTATATCACCCAGATAATCACTCACTTTTTATGAGCATTAATGAATGCACTGAATAGAACTTTCTTTTTATCTTTAATTTGCAATGCCTGAGAAATTTACTTATTCTGTTGCATTTTGCTTATTTGACATCAGTGAACATCTTACATATCTACAGAAATAAAGGAACTGTGGGAGGAACTAAAAAACATTTTTAGGAAATGCCCTAAAATCTAATTCAGGTGTTGCAAACTCAGATGCCTAAAGGAACCAACCAAGTAATTCGAATGAGTGAAAAAGAGAGGTATAAAACAGTTGTAATTGCTGGGTATCGTGACCTACCGAAGTGTGTATGCTTTGTCTAAAGATTTTCAAATAAAAAATTTCTGTGGGTCAAAGAAAGCATGTCTGTAGGCTAAGGTTGCTGATTTGCAGCCCCCCTTTGTAATTTCTTAATGTTAATGAAACCATCACAAAACCGTTTGAGAGAAAAGATGGTGATTTAAAGTTAAACACAAATAAATACATCCAATTTAAGGATGATCACACCACTTAGTAAGCTATTTGGTCCTTTTTTTCTAAGGCATAGGTGATATTAAGTTAGGAATGATGGGATCCCAGAGGTGGGTGGAAGATAACAATGTAGGCAGATGAGGGGATCATGTCTGGGAGAATCCACTACTGTAGGAGAAATAGGAATTAAGCAAGAATGATGTTGGCTTTCCATCACTGAAGATTTTTTTTTCTGGGTATGGAGCGCCCTCGATTCCAGGTGTTAATCATTGTTAGAAGTAGGTCAGAGGTCTGGAGACATATTATGTTACTTCCTGGGAAATGTGGGGCATCTTTAGTGGAAAGCTCTACTGGATCTATGTGAAGGCCTAATGAATTTATGTGAAATTATTTAGGTCTTTGATCACAGTGAGAAAATTCATCAGAAAGATGATCAATTTTTCTGGGTTTCTGCCTTGCTAGCAGAATGCCTGAATGTGACTCCAAAAATCACAAAACAGATCCTGTAGGGCCAAGGAATATGTATCCTTCTAGGCCTACTGACTCAGTATCTCAGAGGTCCTGAGAATCTGTCTTTTTAAGATACATCCACAGTTGCATTCTGATGATATCCAGGATGGGAACTACAGCCGTAGGTAGAAGAGTTTTCATATACTTGCTGGAAGATTTCAGGCTTCCCTGGTCAAAGAAGATTGTGTATTGATAGCCCTCTGTTGAGGGATTTTTAAAAAGTGATGTTTATTGATAAAAGAACCCCATTCTATGTGATGATAGTGAGTTGAGGGCAGTAGAAATTGGCAGTTCAGTATGTAAGGGTTTTAAGGTTCTTGAGGCATTTCATTCGAGGGGTAGGCATTCATGATTATTGAGGCACTGAGGGATAGCTGTTTGGATGGCACAGTTGGAAACAGATGCTTTTCTTTAGTTGGCTGTGATGGGCACCCCTGATTTGAAAGAACTGATGAGGAATGGCTTTGGGTATTGGGAAAGGATGATGAGTTTAAGGAAGTGAAAACTGATTGAAACTGAGTAATCACTATGGATTGCTAAATTGACAAATGGTTTGAAGGCAGTCACTGTGACTGCTTTGTGGTAGATGCATAGTCTCTCTGGAGAAAGAATGTGTGCAGAAGGTGTAAAGGTTTACTTGTCAAAGGTACACATTTCAAGCTTGGCATGGAGCCAGCATTCATAAGACACCATAGTACAGTTTGTACGTGCTGATTGTGTTTCAGTCAAGTGGAGGAAAGGTACAAATATCTACTGTTTACAGGACCATGTAGCCAGCGAAGACCTTCTAAGCTTGGTGCTAATGAAGGGCTGGGCTGCTGCTTGTAGTAATCAGCCCAAAACATGTCAATAACCTAGTGTCCTTCTGTGGGCTGGAATGGTTGTTCACTTTTTTCCTTTACATCCTTCCACAGGACTATTGGCTTTTTCAGAATTCTTTTGCTTTATTACTAACTGAACCAAGTGCCTTACTGGTGTTTGAAAAGCTCTGAACTTTTGGAAAATACCTCAGGTACTTATTTCAGATCCATTTTAATTTTTCATGGAATGAGTTGTAATATACAAGTATACAATCTCTCATCTTTCTTTCCTTCCTTCCTTCTTCCCTCCTTCCCTCCCTCCCTCCTTCCTTCCTTCCTTCCTTCCTTCCTTCCTTCCTTCCTTTTTATTTACTTTTTCCTTAAGAGAAATTATTGTAATCCTTATTGGGTTAGTAGAAATAGATTGATCCTCTATGTGGATTTTGTTGCAGAAAATATATGATGTGACTTAACTTTTTTCTGTGACAGAAAACACAAGGACCCAAACCCAATCTATACTTCAGATTAAAGGGCTCTTTAATAGTTACATGGCTGCCTATGCGTTCACATCCCTTTCCTGTTCTTTCTCCTAGAGGAAGCAAATGGTGATATTGTGTATAGTGTATCAGCACTCTTATTTCTTCTTTTTTTAAGTGACAGAAAATCTGATTCAGACTGGCTTAATTTATAAAGGGAATTCATTGGCTTATAGAACTTAAAAGACCAGAGGTGGGCTTCAGATAAGGCTTGGTCCAGTGACCACAATAATGTCATTTAAGGACCTAATTTCTTTTCTTCTTTGTTCTGCCTTCCACTGTGTTAACTTTGTTCTTAGTCTCCATATCCACCCAGAAGCTCAGTCCATTCCCTTCTGAATACAAACTAACTGCTCCAGTTCAGACTGTATATTCTCCTACCGTGGAAAGAAAGAATACTTTTACTTGTCCAAAGTTCCAACTGCTGTCCTTATTTATTGCATTGGGTTTGATTGGCTATGTGTCTATAGCTGAATCAATTGGTGGTGGTAGGTGCACAGGAAATATGGATGGGGTTAGTCAGTCAGGACCTCTGGAGCTTCAAGTGGAGTTTCTTACTCAGAACTCAGACCTGTGAATGGGGAGGGATAGTTTCCCACAGGAAATTTGGTTTTGTGTTATCAGAAGGAGGGAAGTGGATGTTAGACATCAAACAATAGATCTGCTATTTGTGGGTTTGGACCACGGACAATGTATGGAGCTGGGGCTAGGAGGTAGAATTTTTAAGGAGAAGGATAAAGGCAGTGAAAGCTGTTCCTACCCCATATATTTTGTGGATGTCTTTTCCTTTAGTTGATGATCCACTTGCATTGCTTTTTTTTCTTACTCTTAGAGCTGCATGTGGCTGGTATGACAGGAAAAGCTGAGGTAGACTTCTTTTCAGCAGGAGTTTTCTATAATCATTCACACACAAACTGTGTTACTAGGACATTGGTGGCTTTAAGACCACTGGCCAGGCAGGCCCAAGAATGGGATTTTGACAACAGGAGGAGTCTGGCAAATACTGCAGGTCTGGAATTAAGTCCAGGGAGCTCAGCTAGGGTGAGAAGAAACAGTTGTATAATATAAATCATTGTAGCCCAGAGGCCAAGTCTAGCTAGGGAAATCATCTAGGGCAGGTGTCAGAGCCTGTTGGTGTTTTTCAAGTTAAAAATAACAACTTGGTTGAAGCTGTTCTCTGTGTTGTTCCATATTGTCCATTCCTGTGGGTCTCTTTGTGATTATCGAAGTTGGAAAGAGATGAGAATGGATCCTGAGGTCTGGAAAGGTCCTGGCTGAGGCAGGAAAAGTTCCTGTCTTGATACAGGGAAATGGATAGGACTCCTGTGATGTTGTAACTCACCTGTGGCTATAAAACATTCACTACCAGTAAAGGATCACCAACCTTGAAGGATCTTTCACTGTGATTTTAAAAATCTGCTCCAAGCTTAAAACCTATGGGCAGAAATTGGGTTCTTAACCTTCTAAATTTAAAGGCACTTCGGATGACATTTTCTAATGAAAATTGAAAGAAACCCTAACAAAGTGTTTGCTTTAAATGATGGCAGTTAATTTCTTGTAAAGAAACACAGAAGCACACATTAACTTAAAATAAGCTCACACTGTTGTTTCTTGTAGTGCAGCCAGGAAAACCAGTAACAAGCTGTCTCCTTCAGAATCACATCCCTGGATGATATTCGAGCAACCTGGACAATTTAAACACATCCCCAGGAAAAACAATTTAGATTAAGTTAGAAATCATATTTGTTAATTCCCTTTCTGCCATTGCACTGTTGCTTTTTATTCTGAGTCTGAGGAGCATTGATTGAGAAGGTGTGTGACATCAGTGACTCAAGTAAATAGCAACATTCATTTCAAAGGTGCAGCCAATCTGGGTCGCAAAAGGATTTTTTTGTTTTAGAAATTGGGGTCTTGGTGAACTGGATACTTGTTCAGCTCAAAGGAATTTAAGTTTAAATTTCTTTAAAACACTGTTGGCCTCACAAAGGGATGTTTAATGTTTAGGGCTCATCAATAAAATTTTAGTCTATACTGGGATTTTATCCAAAACTGAATTTAATTTAATAGTAATGTTATTTATTCATACTTTTTAAGAAACAGTAGAAATAAAGGTTGAGCATTTTGGCTCAAAATAGATTTTATTTTGTATTTAAAACATAGCATCTTAAAGTTTTGTGGATACAGACAACATCTTATAGAAGAAATAGAATGGACTTAATTATTATTCAGTCCAGCAGTCTTCAGAGTGCTTATATTTAATGAGTCCAGTGTTGCCAGGCTTAGTTCTTTTGTACATGTTGTGGAAAAGATACCATCCCTATTCTCTAAGTGGCTATAGTGTTAAGAAAAGAAAGGCTAGTAAAGGTTCTGTGGACTGTACTCTTTCTTTTCAACCTTGTTCTTCTTGAGGGGATTTCCAACATAGACAGGAGTCTGCTCTCTACTTTCTTCTTCTTAATAAACAAGGATGGCTGGACCAAGGGATGTGGATTGAGATTTCTTCCTTTCCCTGCTTCCTCCCACCTGTGTTTCCTCCCATCTGTCTACCTCCAAGGAAAGAAACAGAACTTAGAAGTGTGCTGGATGATCCACGAGATCTATTTGAAGTGGCAATTCAACGTGGGGTGGTGCTGTGTGCTGGTTCTTTTTTCAAGATGAATTGAAGGGTAATTAATCTTACAGCAACTTCTGATGGGCAAAAGGGATCTTACAATTTCTTGAATTTTCAAAATGGAGCCAAAGTTATAATTTTGTGATACTTTGGTGTATTTTTAGATTAAAAACATGCCTACCTTTGGAAGAAACTAAAGTATAAAGCATACCAGTTCCAATGATTCTGACATAGTACAAAATTGGGATGATAGAGAAATTCTGGGGTGATACACCAGTAGGTCATCCCTTGGTAGATATCTGAAGATTCCCTAGAGCTCCTCTGTTTAATTTGAAGTTTTGCTTACCTAGCAACTGTGGGTGAAGCTGCCTAGTTAATGCATTTCAAAAAGTTCATATTCAAGATTCCTCATTTTGCTTTTTCTCTGAGTCTGTCAGTTCTTTCACTGGGAAAATCACATGACAAATTGATTTTTCAGCTACTAAGGTATTTGTGTATTTTGTCCAAGACATTACCTTTTTCCTTCTCAAGGATATGAAACTGTCATGTTCTGTATTGACGTAGAATCAGGACCTCATAAGATTTTACTTACTGTAAGCCAAGGAAAGGACTGCTGTATTTTATCCTGTAAGGTAATAAAAAGTCCTTTTAGAAAGATCGAGGTCACAAAAAAAAAAAAGAAAAAGAAAAATCCAGGGAAGTTGGTTTTTGGTTGAGAGGCCAGTCAGAACCTTGGAGAGCTCTAGAGAAAGCTGGGGCAGAACCTCAGCCAGAAACTTCCATGGCTGGCCTCGAACAGATGAGATTTTTTTGAGGAAATGCCATTTCCATTTTGCTTACTGTTAAGATATGTATGACTTAAGGAGACAAATCCCTTTTGCTCCAAGCATTAGTTGTGTATTTGTAGACTGATTTGGTGATGTGGGGCTAAAGTCTTAAAAACTAGAGAAAATGCTTTTCTACAACACATCTTGAAGATCCTCCAGGCCATTTTATGATTATTCCTCTTAGCAGGGCTTATTGTATCAGGATGAAGATGGTCACAAATAGGAAAGGAAGAAGGAACATAAGGTTTCACTAAAGCATTCACTTCATGTTAGACAAGATCCATTTTTCCAAAAAAAACCACTTTTTTTTTTCAAATGACATCTTAGGTAAAACTTCACCAAAACCAGACCCAAACCCAACCCAAATCAAACCAAAACGAAAACAGAATGGCAGAGGTGTTCTGGTTAAAGCAGTGCTTAAGCGGTCTGGAGCGCCTTCTACTTAGATTACTCCTGGCTCCAGCAGTAGCCACTGAACACAGGCCACAAATCACATTTGACCAGAGTACAGTCAGTTTACTTGTCAGACACAGTTCCTAAGCAGGTGTGAGGATTTAACCTAACTACTCCCAGGAATACCTTTAGTAAGGCATATTAATTCTAGTAATGGCCTTACATTGGTTGTCCTTAGGTATTCATTTGGATGTCAGAGATTTATATCTTTCTATTTAGCTTTCATGCTTCCCACAAACCACTGAGTTTTCAAAGACTGTAATTAACAACAACTTCAAGCATCATGGCATCCATCTCAAATTTCAGACTCAATAGGCTCTGCTTATAAGGATGAAGAAAATTATAGGACTATTTGAAAATAAAGCCACTGAGGATTAGAAAATGACCCTATTTAAGTTTTTGCTTCCCTAAAACTTATTTCTATGAGTACCCTACAGACTTTAGTGGAGCAAAATACAACCATGATGTTCTCTCCCCTTCCATACATCCCATGTTGTTCTTAACAGATGAATTTTCTCAAAAATATAATCTCAAAACATTACAAGTTAACTATAACTATCAGGGACATAACTGGAAGTGCTGTGTTATCTTTTTTTAGCCATATGACTATAGCTATGTGAACGGTAGTATATGAAAATGTGCTCATCCCAGAGTTAGTTTCTCTTAATCCAACCTCCCTCTCATCGACCCCCAAATTACATGTTATGTTAACTCTACTTTAAGAAGTTAAGAAGTTATATTTTAAGGAAGTATGAAAAAAATATTTAAAATAATTTCACTTATTTTAGATGATATATTAGAGGAGTTATACATACACAATTCTGTCCTAATATATGGTGTAGACTTTGATTTTTGATCATTCTTCATTCTCGTACAAGTAGGTCAAGTAACAAGTTTATTTTTGTTATCTTTTGTATTCTCCAGGGGGAATGACATTTAAAAACTTCATGCTGTCCACTTACAGTCCTGTTGGAAATGTAAAATGTTGTTGATCATTTCCTAAGACTTCCATTCAGAGGAATGTAACTCAAAGGAGTTGTGATTGAGAGAAGCATAATAAATTACTTCGGTTGTGATCATTACATTATAGCATATTGCGTTAACTTTATGGAAATGTTCTGTGAGGCTTGGAATTTAAGAAACAGTCAGGACAAGGTTACTAAAGCATATTTATGTAGGGCTAAGTGATGCAAGATTTGTTCTCCAGAAGGCTATGGAACTGGCTAACGTTTAGTTGAAGTTGACCTCATAAAAATGTGTAAATGGCAAGTGGAATTTCTTAAACTTTGAGATTGAAAAACAGCTTGAAATGAAATATCTGAAGTATGCTAGTATTTTTTCCATTGTGAAAGTATGTGCATGTGTTATGTATGGCGCATACATATGTATGAAAATACAATCCGAAAGTTTGGAAAATACAGAAAATTAGGAAGAAGAAAAAAAACTTAAATAGCTCCCAGCTAAACACATCTGTTTTAAACATTTCTTCTAGTAAGTTTTCTATGCATAGATGATTTTTACTCTGGAATGTTGGGAGGGGTTGGGGATAATCAAAGTTGTGATGTATAATTTATGTATAGTTTTTTATGTTTTCATTTAATATTTTAAACAAAAGTATTTTCACAAGTATTTGTAAACATTTGGCTGCATATTATTCCTTTGAATGACTATCGCAATTTTCAACTATTTCTTATTATCAGGCCTTTAGGTTATTTGCAGTTTCATGATACTATGACTTCATATACATTTTTTGTCTATGAAGCATTTTCTCCCCTTATTTTTGTTATTAGAGTTCCAAAAGTAGGATTTCTAGAGGTACTGAGAGTGAACATTTTTAAGATTCTTGAAAAAAATATATAAACTGTTTATACCAATTTGCACTTTAGTGTATACAAATTTCCACTGAACTACATCCTCACCTGTATTAGTTATTTGCTTAAAAAAAGAGTTTGGCTAATTTAAGATATAAATTTTGTTTCTCATAATTAGTGCTCAATTTTCTTCTCTTGTGGGGCTGCTGGATGAGCGGCTGGACAAATCAATGAGGCCCAGGAGAGCAAGAAGCAGTTTGTGGGCTGAGGCTCTGTCTTGGAATAAAAATTAGGCTGAAGAGTTCAAACTAAGACATGATTCAAGAGGGGCTAGTTGAGCCATGGGAACCAGGGTATGGCCCTGGGGAGCAAGTGCAGAGTGAGCAAAGCCAGAGGTGATCTGTAGGAATAGTCAAGAAGGGTCAAATGTTGGTGCCTTTCATGGTCCCACTGTGGCTCTTTCTCGAGATAAGATAGTCTTTTGGGGAGTGAGGGGATCTTATAGTATAGGTTATGAAGGAGACTTACATTTGTTCTGTATACTCTTTTAAACTGTTGGAAAAATGCTATTTCTTTTACTATTTATATATATTGCCTTTTCAGTGAAAATCAACTTATGAAAAAGAAGAAACTAGAAAGCTTACAATTCTTTGATTATTAATAAGATTGCAGTACTCATATATTGTTAATCATTTTTTATTTCTTTTATCTAAATGCCAGACGGTCATGTAAAATTTTGTAGTGTGAAGTTTCTGATAATTTTTTGGTAATAGTTCTAATTTGTTTCTGTACTTTATCCTTCTGTTGATTGAATATCTTTATTATAAGATGTGCTTTTTAGAAGAAAAATTTTTTCCCCTTAGATTTTTTTTCCTCCATTATTAGACAGTGATGGTCCCAGGGCTCATTTGCTAATTTGCTTCTTTTTCTCCTTCACCTCCCCAAAGATATCAACCTGGCACATTGTTTCCCCAATTTTTTTCAGTTGTTAGTGTCCTGTACATGTCTAACTTTGCTTTGGTATGGCTGAGAATCCATGTTTTCAGTAAGAGAGAGATGAATTGGGGGTTAGCCACATCTCTGAAAATGTTCCCTCACTAGGTTTCTGACATCAGGAAGCTCAGATAAGAAGGTGAGGATTGGTTGGTATTGTTCAAGTATGGGGGACCACTGGTCTGGGAGTGTAATGTGTGGTGGAGTGTATTGATGAGAGACGTGGGAAGGTTGAGGGTCACACAAGCAGGAGAATCCCTCAGGTCAGGCAGCCTGGACAGGGGACCAAAGCAGGGAATCCAGAACTACCACTTGATATGAACTAGGTTGTGACCTCAAGGAGGCAGGTGTTAATCTTTGGTTGGAAACTGAGTAGGGGAAGCATTGGCAGATTTACATTCTGTACTTACTTGGCCACATTTGAGTGTCAGTGGAGTAGTTACTCAACTTCTTTAGTTAACCAGTCTTTTAAAAAGAACTGGTATAATACCTTCCCTGAACTGCTTGATAGGTGGTTACTGAGAATGAATACAGTTTCATAATAGTATTTAATTCTTTTGCTTTTGTCTATTTTTTAAATTATATTTTATGACGTTCTTCTAATGCATATTTCATTCCTCATTTTGAAATCTTTATATTCTCTTTTCTTTGTTAATGTATTATGTGTCCTATCCCTATTCTAAATGGTCAAGCTTATTTCAGATTTCTTCTTTCATACATTATCAAAAATAAGTAGAATAAGAACTTTGTGAATAGAGAAATACCTATTTTTTTCTTGTAAGAAGTCCTGTTAACCCCTCAGCCTGGTTCCCTGAAGAAGCTTTAGGCATTTTTATCTCTTTCCTGCTTGAGAGTGGAAAGCTCTAATGTCTTGCATTCTTATTCCTGTTTGTAAACTATGTCCTACTCTTAGGAAAGAACTAAAATCTTATATATCTGTGTGTTCTCCCCTTTAGGCAAAAATGATTCAAACTGTAAATTACTTACTAAGTAAAAGTGGTCATGTTGCAATAGAGGAATTTTTACCTTGTTGAGCATATCTGTACCTCCTTTGATGGAGGGTGTTTTTCAGCTAAGTCACTTCTTAGTGAAGTGTACATTGAATGGTCAAAAAGATCAGATGTATTTCCATGTATTGGGAGATTGTATTTCAAAGGGAAGGGACTGGTTGGCATATCTGTACTATGCATTTAACAATTACATTGAATCAATTGAAATGAATTCAAATTGGTAAGAGATGTTTGCCCTCTTATATGCTTTCATTTTTGTTCTTGTATAAATATAGGCTTGTAACCTGCCAAACAGATAAAGAGAAGTGATAAAATTTTAAAGTATAAATTGAAACTGATGCCTTTTCTTTTTGTACTAGAACAAGGACTTGAAAGGAACACTTGACCAAGAAATGGAAGATTGTGTATTTTTTCTTTTTATTAATGTTTAATGTTGATGTCTGAGGGCAATGCATAGCAAGCTACAGAATGATCATTTTTCGTTCTGTCCTGTGGTGTTATATCCTGTTGATGCTTTGTGGTTTTGAGTAGCTCAAAAGGAATTTTTAGGCTCTTTAGGTCAAGAGGTTTGCCAGTGAGGACTTCACATTCTTACCAAATGACTTCCTAGCTAGGAGTGTCTTTCATTCAGTGTATGATGCTGAAGCTTGTACTTTTTCTTGACTCTGTTTCTGGTTCCTAGACTCTGTTCAAGTCTTTATTTGCAAATCCCTCAATACCTACCTTTACTATAAATAAAATAGTATTCAGTTGTTTCCCCATTGTCATTTGGTACCTGTAAATCAACCCAATCAGTAGAGCATAGTAATTACTATTCTTTTAAAGGATACATTTTTTTTTTTTTTACTTTTTGTTTGTTTGATAGAAGGCTTTTCTGGTGATATTGGTCATGATAGTAATGAATGTGATTTTTTTTGATATTATATAAATGAAATGTTTGGAAGGTCTGCATAACTCAGTGAATCAGCATTTTCTAAATGACCAATGCGTACAAAATCATACATGAATAAAAGATCCATTTTAAGTGTAGCTTAGACAAATGGAATTAATGTAAGAGTGTGAAATGTTTGTTAATGTAGTTGCAGATTCCACATTGCAACTTAACTGTACAGAAACTACAACTTAGTGAGTTTTGGTGCACTATCAGAGAAGACTATTCAGAATTATTTGAAAAGGCTAGTAAAATACACCTCTCTTTTCACAGTACATACTTCATTGAGGTTGGATTTTCATATACTTTAGCTAAAACAACAAAATGCAACACTGAATGTAAAAGTAAGTATGAGAAACAAGCTCTTTTATTAAGCTAGGCATTAAAGAGATTTGCAAGAATATAAAACAATACCATGCTTCTCTCTATTTTTTGAAAAATATAGTTATTTCTTTTTATTTATTTATTTCTATTTATTTTGGTACCATTAATCTACAGTTACATATGCAATATTATGGTTATTAAACTACCCACTTCATCAGGTCCCCCCCACCAACCCCACTACAGGCACTGTCCATAAGCATACTGAGATGCTATGGAATCACTACTTGTCTTCTCTGAGTTGTACAGCCCTCACTGCGCCCCCCTAACATTACATCTGCTAATCCTAATGCCCCTTTTTCCCCCTTGTCCCTCCCTTACTGCCCACCCTCCCAGTCCCTTTCCCTTTCGTAACTATTAGTCTGTTCTTGGGTTCTGTGAGTCTGCTGCTGTTTTGTTCCTTCAGTTTTTTTCTTTGCTCTTATGCTCCACATGTGAGTGAAATCATTTGATACTTGTCTTTTTCGGCTTGGCTTACTTCACTGAGCATAATACCCTCTAGCTCCATCCATGTTGTTGCAAATGGTAGAATTTGTTTTCTTCTTATGGCTGAATAATATTCCATTATGTATATGTACCACATCTTCTTTATCCATTCATCTACTGATGGACACTTAGGTTGCTTCCATTTCTTGGCTATTGTAAATAGTGCTGCAATAAACATAGGGGTGCATCTGTCTTTTCAAATTGGGCTGCTGCATTCTTAGGGTAAATTCCTAGGAGTGGAATTCCTGGGTCAAATGGTATTTCTATTTTGAGTTTTTTGAGGAACCTCCATACTGCTTTCCACAATGGTTGAACTAATTTGCAGTCCCACCAGCAGTGTAGGAGGGTTCCCTTTTCTCCACATCCTCGCCAACATTTGTTGTTGTTTGTGTTTTGGATGTTGGCCATCCTCACTAGTGTGAGGTGATATCTCATTGTGGTTTTAATTTGCATCTCGCTGATGATTAGGGATCTGGAGAATCTTTTCATGTGCCTGTTGGCCATCTGAATTTCTTCTTTGGAGAAGTGTCTATTCATGTCCTCTGCCCATTTCTTAATTGGATTATTTGCTTTTTGTTTGTTAAGGTACGTGAGTTCTTTATATATTTTGGATGTCAACCCCTTATCAGATACATCATTTATGAATATATTCTCCCATACTATAGGATGTCAGATGGTGTCCTTTGCTGTACAGAAGCTTTTCAGCTTGATATACTCCCACTTGTTCATTTTTGCTTTTGTTTCCCTGGCCTGGGGAGGTATGTTCATGAAGAAGTCGCTCATGTTTATGTCCAAGAGATTTTTGCCTATGTTTTTCTCTAAGAGTTTTATGGTTTTATGACTTACATTCAGGTCTTTGATCCATTTTGAGTTTACTTTTGTGTATGGGATTAGACAGTAGTCCAGTTTCATTCTCTTACATGTAGCTGTCCAGTTTTTCCACCACCAGCTGCTGAAGAGGCTGTCATCTCCCCATTGTATATCCAAGGCTCCTTTATCAAATATTAATTGATTGTATATGTTTGGGTTAATGTTTGGATTTTCTATTCTGTTCCACTGGTCTGTGGGTCTGTTTTTGTGCCAATACCAAACTGTCTTGATTACTGTGGCTTTGTAGTAGAGCTTGAAGTCAGGGAGTGTAATTCCCCCTGTTTTATTCCTCCTTCTCAGGATTGCTTTGGCTATTCGGGGTCTTTTGTGGTTCCATATGAATTTTAGAATTATTTGTTCTAGTTCATTGAAGAAAGCTGTTGGTAGTTTGATAGGGATTGCATTGAATCTGTAGATTGCTTTAGGTAGTATAGCCATTTTGACAATATTTATTCTTCCTAGCCAAGAGCATGGGATGCATTTCCATTTGTTAGTGTCCTCTTTAATTTCTCTTAGGAGTGTCTTGTAGTTTTCAGAGTACAGGTCTTTCACTTCCTTCGTTAGGTTTATTCCTAGGTATTTTATTCTTTTTGATGCAATTGTGAATGGAATTGTTTTTCTGATTTCTCTTTCTGTTAGTTCATCATTAGTGTATAGGAAAGCAACAGATTTCTGTGTGTTAATTTTGTATCCTGCAACTTTGCTGAATTCAGATATTAGTTCTAGTAGTTTTGGAGTGGAGTCTTTAGGGTTTTTTATGTACAGTATCATGTCATCTGCAAATAGTGACAATATGACTTCTTCTTTACCAATCTGGATGCCTTGTATTTCTTTGTTTTGTCTGATTGCCATGGCTAGGACCTCCAGTACTATGTTGAATAACAGTGGAGTGAGTGGATATCCCTGTCTCGTTCCCGATCTTGGATGAAAAGCTTTCAGCTTCTCACTGTTAAGTGTGATGTTAGCTTTGGGTTTGCCATATATGACCTTTATGATGTTGAGGAACTTGCCCTCTATATCCATTTTGTTGAGAGTTTTTATCATGAGTGGATGTTGAATTTTGTCAAATGCTTTTTCAGCATCTATGGAGATGATCATGTGGTTTTTGTTCTTCTTTTTGTTGATGTGGTGGATGATGTTGATGGATTTTCGAATGTTGTACCATCCTTGCATCCCTGGGATGAATCCCACTTGATCATGGTGTATGATCTTTTTGATGTATTTTTGAATTCGGTTTGCTAATATTTTGTTGAATATTTTTGCATCTATGTTCATCAGGGATATTGGTCTGTAATTTTCTTTTTTGGTGAAGTCTTTTCCAGGTTTTGGTATTAGAGTGATGCTGGATTCATAGAATGAGTTTGGAAGTATTCCCTCCTCTTCTACTTTTTGGAAAAGTTTAAGGAGAATGGGTGTTATTTCTTCCCTATATGTCTGGTAGAATTCAGAGGTGAATCCATCTGGTCCGGGGGTTTTTTGTTCTTGGGTAGTTTTTTGATTACCGCTTCAATTTCGTTGCTGGTGATTGGTCTGTTTAGTTTTTCTGTTTCTTGCTTGGTCAGTCTCGGAAGGTTGTATTTTCTAAGAAGTTGTCCATTTCTTCCAGGTTTTCCAGCTTGTTAGCATATAGATTCTCATAATGTTCTCTTGTAATTCTTTGTATTTCTGTGGGGTCTGTCGTGATTTTTCCTTTCTCATTTCTGATTCTGTTTATGTGTGTAGATTCTCTTTTTCTCTTAATGAGTCTGGCTAGGAGTTTATCTATTTTGTTTATTTTTTCAAAGAACCAGCTCTTGGTTTCATTGTTTTTTTTCTATTGTTTTATTCTTCTCAATTTTATTTATTACTTCTCTGATCTTCATTATGTCCCTCCCACAGATGACTTTGGGCCTCATTTGTTCTTCTTTTTCCAATTTCAGTAATTGTGTCTTTAGAGTATTCATTTGGGATTGTTCTTCCTTCTTTAAATAGGCCTGGATTGCAATATACTTTTCTTTTAGAACTGCCTTTGCTGTGTCCCACCGAAGTTGTGGCTTTGTGTTATTGTTGTCTTTAGTCTCCATATATTCTTTGATCTCTGTTTTGATTTGGTCGTTAACCCATTGATTTATTAGGAGAGTGTTGTTAAGTCTCCATGTATTTGTGAGCCTTTTTGATTTCTTTCTAAAATTTATTTCTAGTTTTATACCTTTGTGATCTGAGAAGTTGGTTGTTAAGATTTCAATATTTTTGAAATTACTGAGGTTCTTTTTGTGGCCTAGTATGTGGTCTATTCTGGAAAATGTTCCATGTGCACTTGAGAAGAATGTGTATCCTGTTGCTTTTGGGTGTAGAGTTCTGTAGATGTCTGTTAGGTCCATCTGTTCTAGTGTGTTGTTCATTGCCTCTGTGTCTTTACTTATTTTCTGTCTGGTTGATCTGTCCTTTGGAGTGAGTGGGAAAATATAGTTATTTTAATAACAATATGTTTACGTGAACAGTAAATTTATTTTTAAATAACATAATAAATATTTTTAAATGTCTGTTTTCATTTTTAATTTAGTAAATTTAATCCATATAGTTCATATATGGAGAAGCTCTTGTCCTTAGTACTTTTAAGAGTGTAAAAAGTTCCCAACACCAAATTTTTTAAGAATCTCTGGTATAGTGATTAAGCAGGGACTTGGAGTCAAGTCGCTTTATTGTTTAAAGGCTCTGTCACCTTGGACAAGATATTGAACTACTTTTTGCTTCAGTTTTCTTATCTGTGAAAAGGTATGATAGTATACTTTATAAGGTTGTCATAAGGTTTAAGTTGAATATATGAAAAGTTATTAGAACTTACAGAGTACTCAACAACGTATATAATTAACTGCCTGTTGAACTTTTGTAATGTATTTGTGTTTTCCTTTATAGATACTAAATTTCTAGATTCCTAGAGATTGGGTGTTTTGCGGTATTAACATCATCCTCAACCTCTTCTCTAACCTTTTTTCCTCCAAGTCACTGATTCTCAACCTTTGCTTAACATAGAATCACTGGGGGAGATTTAGATGAAAAAACTCTGCAGTGCCAAAGACCCACTCAGATTGACCCAGTTAAACCAGAATCTGGAGGCGGGGTGGGTTGGGTCCAACCATGAGTATTCCTAAAGCTTTCTAGGTGATTCCATTTTGAAGATTAATAACCTACTCTGAAGCTGGACCCTCTCCCCTGAGATTCTATCTTTTCCTCCATGTTCTCAGCTAAATTGTAGCTGATCTCTCTCTCACACCTCTTGCACCACTATATCCACTATGCACCACCATGCTTTGGTAGGTGTTCTTGCATTTCAGTGCTGACACCAAGGAAACTGTCATTCCTTTTCCCTGATCCCCCATCCTCAGCTTTGAAACTCAGGCCATCAGACTGTAGGACCCACCACTCCCTCCTTGTTCTTGTTATCTGAGACTGTCATTCTTTGAAGATTTTAGCACATGGCTAGTTGTTAATCTCTCAGCATTATTGCTTTTGTTATGATTCCAGGTGAGTTAATATTCATATAAATGATTCTTCCAAAGCCCTGCCCGTTCAGTCCCTGACTTCCTTTATTCCAGTGATCTCATCCTCCATTCTACCAGTTAAGATCACCTCTATCATCTAAGCACACCTCCTGTCTTTCCAGTTTATTCTTTTTAGTATCTCATCTGCAACAATCATTCCAGCTCACCAGGACCATTATCCTGCCACCTCTTCACAACTCTCAGTTCCCTTGTGAACTTGTCTTTTTTCCTGGCTTAAAGTGTGTGATCCATAATTAAAATCATTCTTTTGCAAAGCCTCTAAGATTGCTTGTCCCTCTTTCTTTGTGTTGTGTTTTTCTGGCAAAATCCCATTCTGTGTTGAATCCATATTCCTCCCACTCCACATTTGCACCCAGGCAATGGAATTTATGCTAATTGGTCTCACTTAAAAACTGTACTTCTAACCTCAGTGGTACTTTTTAGTGCTATCTGGAATTCCTCCTACATTTCCCCAGTCCTTTTAGGTTTCTAAATGATTATTCCAAATGACTGTTAGACAGTTTCTTCTCAAATTTCCAATATCCCCTCCTATCTTCCTCAGCTGATGACTTGCCTTCCTATTTCAGGGAGAAAATATAAGCGCTCAGGAGAGAGCCACCATGAGCTCCTCTCACCACATGGAGCAACCTGTCTGCACTTGGACTGGCTAGTTGGCCTTTCCCCCTCTTCCTAGGGAGGTACTCTCTGTGTTCATTCCTAAAGCCTACCCTCTTGGAGATCCCATCCCTATCTACCTATTTATTATCTTTTCTCCTGAAATTCGGCCCACCACTCTGTATCATTGCATTTCCTCCCTCTCTGTGTGGACATTCCATTAGCCTACAAACATCAGAGCGGAACTTTCCCTTTACCCCACATTCCCCCCTCCAGTTATCAGTTTGAACTGTCTGCTAGCTGTGTGCAATTTCTTTCTCTCCATTCTCTTGAACCCTCAACAGTCAAGCTTTACTTCACCAAAATAGCCTTTGTTGAGAATACTCCTGACCTGTATGGCAGGCCTTAGGTCCAGCAGTCAATTCTTAGGTCTCCTTGTACTCATTTCATCAACATCATTTGACACAGCTCCATCACTTCTTTCTCTTTGAGGCACTTCCTTTACCAGGCTTCTGGGATGGATGCATGCTGTATTTTTCTGAGTAAACTTATGACCTCCTGATATATTTCATTGCTTGTTTATTGTTTATTTTGGCCCACTAAAATGTAAACTCCTGGAGAACATGGGCTTGGCTTGTTTTCTTTATGGCCTAGAACAGTGGCTGATACTTAACAGGCACTCAATAACTATTTGTTGAATGAATGAATGTGAGTCTAATGACCACTCTATGCTAATCAGGTCTCCCATTTGCAGCTTCTTTCCTGGTCATTAGTTACCACAGCCATTTCCTTCCTCTTTTTCTTTGAACCTTGCATTTCCTAACTGTATTTTCCCTCTTCTCTACTCCATTCCTGTGTTTTTCAGGCTGAGCCATCACCATTGTGCTCCTATTTCTGTGGGGTTCTAGTGTTTACAGTGCATCTGTTTATATTTGGTATTACAGATGCAGATGGCCTCTGGATCTGATGAATAACATCAGTGTAAAATGCTGAATTTAGGCGCAGATTGAAAAAAAAACTATTAAAGAATAAGAAACAAATGAAATCTTCCAGGGCTAAAATTACGGTCTTCTAGGGTATTTAGGTCTTTTGTTTGTTACTACTCTGTTTTACACTTCACCTTTTCATCCTGCTCATGATGGAATTCCTCCTTGATTTTCTGCAAGGAGTTTTTTAGAAGGCAGAAGAAATCTCCAAGCTCAAAAGACCCTTCTAACTTCAGCTCTGAGCTTATTCTAATTAAGAATAGTCTGTTTTTCAGATTTTTATCATTCTTTTCTTCTATATTGATGTGCTAATGTGATACTGGATTTGTATGAAAATTCCTTATAACTGATCTTTTATTTATGGCTTCTACAGAACCTTGCCTCCTGGAATCCTTCAAATCCTGAATGTCTCTTACTTGTGGTGAAGGAGCTTGTGCAACAGTATCACCAGTTTCAATGCAGTCGCCTCCGTGAGAGCTCCCGCCTCATGTTTGAATACCAGACATTACTGGAAGAGCCGCAGTATAAAGAGAACATGGAAATTTATGCTGGGAAGAAAAACAACTGGGTAAGGTTTTCGAGAATGGGAAAAAAAGTCACTTCATCTGTGATAAATAAAATGATTAAGTCAGGTGTCCATTTGTAATAAACTCTAACCGTTTCCTTAGGTAAATGTGGTTTAGGTTGTTTGTATACTTTCTCATAATTTAGAGTTTGAAGGGACCATAGTGTTTATCTGGTTCATTGTGTTTCTCAGAGGTGTCTGGTTGGTAAAATTTGGTCTCACATCACCAGCCCCAGATGGTCAGAAGTCAGGGGTGGAGCGGGAGGACCTGCGTGTATAACAAGCCCCCGCCTAGGTTCTGGAATAGGTGGCTCACAGACCACATTTTGAGCCGCTGACAAGTACCCCTTCTAGTCCATGTAAAACTGCTCCAGTATCTCAGTCAATCAGAGAGCTCAGTAACTCTGGAGGTGGCTGACTTATGTGGAGCCTTTGATAATTTATTTCCATTGTAGGATCCTTTAAAATGCAGGTCAGACCCTATCACTCCTCTGCCCAGGACTGCTATACCTCTCCTTCTCACGCTAAAAGCCGAAGTCCTTCCAGTACATAAAAAAGCTCTACATGATTCTCATCACCACCACCCTCCATCCATCATTCCTTCTCTCACTTCCTCTCCTACTTTCCTGTCTCAGAATATTCAGCCTTGGCCATACTACCACCCTTGCCATGCTGCAGACACACCAGGGGTGCTCCTGCCTTGGCCTCTTGGTGTAGCTTTCTCTTTGGCTTATTTCACCTAGATATTACCATCGCTAATAGTATTT